>LPNX011030590.1:78836-129018 GCA_001517045.1 Pseudotsuga menziesii | reverse complement strand
ATATATATATATATATATTGTTCTAAGTTTCAGAAGTTATATTTAAGTTATAATCCTATGCACAGATTTTCGGCTAAGGCTATATATAATAGTATGCTTTATTCTAAATAATACAAGCCTGCTGGCAATATGAAATCTACCAGCAAAGACAAGATATAGGTTTTGTTTTAAATAGATCTAGGTTGATAAAGTGTTTTCAGTTAGGGTTTTAAATGATGTAGTTACACAATCTCTGATATATTATTCCTATGTTTTGATCTTGAAAATAATGAACAGGAAATAAATTACAGAAATGAACAGAAACCAAACCCTCCTACAGATAACACTAAAGGTGCTTATTCCATCATTAATAAATATGAATAAGATATATTTTCCCAACTATATTAGCATTTTTGAATAGATAAAATAACCTAGGTATAGTAGACACATACTAATTCTCCATTTAGAATTTAAAACTCATTTAATAAGAAAAAACTATGTAACTTGCAAGAGAAAATCAAGAACCTCATACCTGCAAGATGAAGTTGTTCTAATGGTTGAAAATCCTGCACCATCAAATACCCATCATTAACACTTTCATAGATAGATTTGGCCTCTGTTCAAATAACCGAATAACTTGGGAACTACCATGTTCCTCCCAGCCATGATCCGGAACCGTTCTTGGTTTCAATCCGGATCCTCCCGAGTTGGTTCCAACATGCAGGTCGCTTAAAGACCTAAGGTAAGGCTTCCCTATCTGGGATATCAGGTTCTGTATAAGTTTCCTTTGAAAAATGTTCTTCAAGAACTCTCTTGAAGGTAATCAGATAGATTTATGGAATCATCCAAAGATAGATAGATTGGTCTCCAAGCCTCTCTTTGGATTAGGTTTTTATAGATATACTTTTCAGGAAAATGGGCAGTTACATCAAGAATCATTTGATTTCTTAAATGAACCCTTTTCATTTACTTTAGGTAATTTTTAATATTTACTTAGGAACTTTTGACTAGTTCCTACTTTGACTCTTGTAGGTATTTAAATATTTAATTATTATAGTAATAATAATAACATGTGGATCCTTTCTTTATTGCTTATAGCTACTAGTATTATTACTATGCTTACTCTTTATACATATCATGTATAAATTATATATACTATTGGTTAACATTTTATCCTTAGATATCATATAGCATGTTCCCTAAACATATGACACTTTTCTTTTAGCTTAGTCACTTTCTTCAATAAGGCCTTCAGGTAGGGGTTAGGTCAACTAGGTTAGGAAACTCTAAACCTCCTTGCATGTTGGATTCCCACGTATAACATGGTAGTTCTTCAGTACTTGACAAGATATAGAAATTTGAAATTTCATTTAATCACTTAAAAATAAGTAAGATGAGATCAATGTTTTATCACAGTCATTTTCACTCAACATATTAATTCTTTTTTAGTAACTCCTAGTTCTTATCGAGATCCCATACTCAACGCTAAAAATAAGGAGTTACAAAATTAGTGTGATTCTAGAGCTCCTCGCTCAACACTAATGATGGGATGTATTTGTAGGATACACCTAGGGATACAATAGACAAGGATCTGATGGTCCAGAGCTTATGCTCAACATCAACTTGGAAGGCTGAAGGACTTAGTCCCAACACTTCCAATTTTATTGTTTCATAACTCACATGTTCCAGATATTCTCGCTCAACAAAAATATAAACATTCATGTGTTCCAGAGCTTCTCGCTCAACACAAACATCAAATACTCATGTGCTCCAGAGCTCCTCGCTCAACACAAAACATCTCAACAACTATGTGCTTCAGGGTCCACGCTTAACACATGGAATCATATATAAAACATATGTAATTGGCTTATGCCCAATATATCAAACAAATCATCATGTTCATGTGCAGTGGGGTATTAGACCCAATATACCAATAAAAACATCAAAGTAACATCATAAGAAATGGGGCTTATGCCCATAAGTGTTAGGTCAAAATTTGGCATATTACATAATCTCTGGTTTAATTTAAATGAGACCTAGGATGTAGCGTGGGATTTACTTTAAGTTTAATTAGAAGCCAAGTTTTGAGTCTAGACTAAAAACTTATAGTATAAACTTCTGAGCTAGTTAATTATAATTATACGAGAAATTTAACCCTAAAATCTCTCTATGAATTTAAAAGATGAGTTTCAATTTAAACAAATGAAACAATGTGAAACATATATTCAACTGGAAAGTAAAAATGCAGATCTTTATTCCAAAGCATAATAACTATAAGTATAACTTGTAAACATAATTAATATATCTGGGAGGTGTAGAAACCCCATACCTGCAACTGTTCATCTTGTTCAATGGCTATGAACCCTGCACACTTAAACACACAAAATTAATAAAAACTTTAGCTACTTTTGACCTTAGATATGATAACTGGATAAATTTGGAACTACCACGTTCCTCCCAACCATGACCTAGAACCATTCTTGGTTCTAATTCGGACCCCCTTGAGTTGGCTCCAACATGTAAGTGATATAGAACTCCTAAAGGTGAGGTTTCTCTTATTTGGAATATCAGGATCTGTATAAGAATGCTTTCGTTTGGAAAATGCTATCCCAAAACTATTTAGGAAAAATGATCAGATCCTGAATCCTTCTTTTGGCTTGGGTTTTTATAGAAAATATTTTAGGAAAGGGAATTCGTTTTAAACTTCAGTTACATCAAGAATCCATTATTTTCTTGAAAATAATCTTTAATTAATTTATGTGGATTTAATATCTATTTTGTTTAGCTTAGGAACTTTTTACTAGTTCCTAATTTGATCTTTTAGAATGGAATATTTATTTAATTATTTTAGTCAATAATAAATACATAGACTCTTTATTTATTATTTTAGTTAACTTTATTTTCTCATATATACATATATATTTATAATTATTCTTTTATTCATAATGTTATAACTAGATCTTGTTCTTAGTTTATCTGTTCTTTTTGTCCTAATTTTCAACCGTTGGTTTAAAATGATTTTACATTTTATGTTGATTTTAAGAATTTTGGACAATAAATAATTTTGGTTGGATTTAATGCTTTTAATGGTTGAATTATTTCATTATTTTAGTTTTAAGGTTTGTATTTTGGGATTATTAGTTAATATGTACATATTTAAGCTCTCAAAAACTTATAATAAAAGTTTATTCCAAGTTTTGATTTATAATCAACTCTCATTTTTGAGTCCTTTGTCAAATATTTTCATGAGGAGATTTCTGTAGTAACTCTGTTTTTCCTGTTTTTGTCATTGTCATTGGGAGCAGATTACGAGGAGATGGAAACGAATTCAGGAAAACCAAAAGAGATTTTTGTCTAGAACAGACTCATTCAAAAAACCTCTCTCCATTTTGCAACAACTATTATCATTTGAGAGATTCGAATTCATCTTTGTGGCCTATTTTTCAGGGTTTGAATTATTTAATAATTTCCTGTTTTAGTCACAAATTTGCAGCACATATTCCGATCAATTGAAGACGAATTTTGAAAAACCAAGAGCGATTTTTGTTCATAACATAATCATTTAAAAAAACCTCTCTCAATTTTTGTACAGGTGTCTCGAATTGAGAGATATGAAGGCATTGTTGAGACCCAAATTTCCAGAAATTCGCCAAATTTCCCCAAATCCGATTTGCTATTTTTGGGTTAATTATCTTTAAAGATTTTGAATTATCATGTAACTAATTGATGTAACTATTAAAAATTTTGACCTAGAAGGTAGTTATGGAACTACTTTACTTTTGTAATGATAGAAGGAAGACAAACATACAGTTTTGGGGTGAGATTTTTCACTCAAGGAGAGGCTTTTGGAGCTTTGATTTCTCAAGCTAGCACTTATAACTCTTATGTAAGTGGATGCATGTTATTGATTATATATAAACTGATAAACCCTTTTACCTTTTAGTTGATTGCTCAATCTACAATTTCATTTCTTGTTTAAAGGTTTATTCATGTAAATGCTTGTAGCCTGTGGGTGGAATTAGTATTTCATGTGTAATGTTTATGACTTATTGGGATGTGTTTGATCCCCAGTTTATCCAAATTGGATGATTCAGTTCTGTATTAGCTTATTGTTGTTTATTTCCTCCTTGATTGATGAAGTTTTCAACCAAAACCATAAACCAAAACCCTAAAAACTTGTTTACTTAATTTTATTTTATGAGATTGTGTTGGCTTGTTCTTTAGTAGCCTAAGAACAATTTCTGGCACTAACATCTTTGGCGCCATTGCCAAGGACGAAGCTGAAGTATATCTTCCCTAGGATATCATTATTCATCTGATTTTGAGAGGTGAACAAAGTGAGAAAATATTTTAGACTACAAATTTTCACCAGCTACTCCACGATTAAAGATTCCACTGCAAGGAGAATTTTGTTGATAGAAAAATGAAGAAGCCAAATGGAAAGACTGGATATCAGCTTGTTACTTTACTCCATGAGGTTTTGTTCTTATTCATCAGTTCTTTCCTATCTTTCCCATTGCATGTCAAACGATTTATTTTTTGTTTTGTCTATTCCTATGATCATAAACCTTCAAGTACATATCCCTCTTTGGAAGAAGAAAATTTTCATTCTTCTTGTTTTATTGATGTTGATCCTATTCCTTCATGTGAAATACATGTGCAACATGATGTACATATACCCATATCTCTTGAAGCTGATTATTCTAGTCATCTTGTAGAGAATAAAGCTAATCAATTACCTTCTTCCATCACTGCTGAAACTTGTGAACATGTTGAACCTCATTTTCAAATCACAGATTTTCAGTCTAGACTCAGACAGAAGATGTTTAAACCTCTTAGGCTTCCATCTCTCTTACATCCTTACCCTTCCTACTTTGTTGAATATCTTTCCCATTTTACTGGAAAAGACCATATTACAGCAGAGAAGTATTTAGAATCTTTTCATAATTTCATTGATAATTTTGAAATCATGTATGACGATGTTGACATGAGGTTATTTTTGAAATCCTTTGCTGGAGATGCTGGGTTTTGGTTTCGAAATTTAAAAGCTGGTTAAATTGGATTGTGGGAAGAGTTACATGGTGTCTTTTTGAGGTATTGGGGTAAGAATAAATCTTATGATCAATTTCTTTCCGAAATTTATAGTTTGAAATGAGAGAATGATGAGCCAATTACTAAATTTAATTGGAGGTTTCAAAGTTTTTATATCAGTATGCCTCCGGAGATCAGACCTTCAAAATTTTTTGCTATGGTATATTATGTTATGGCTCAACATTCAGATCTTGTCTTTTTCTTGTTAGAAAGGAAATCATCATCTTTAAGACAATTGTTTGAGGATGCAAAAGGAGTGGAGGAGAACATCCGAGCTTGAAAAATGCTTCGAGTTCAGGCTCATGTTGAAGATATACAAGCTTATGAACATGAAGAAGAATGTAGGTATCATTCGGATTTAAGACAACTTTCTTTATCATTTTCAGATTTTCATATGAACAAGGATATAAATGATGCTTGTGTTGATTCTTCATATTAGTTTGTTGACTTTTTTGATGATAATATACATTCAGTGGATTATAGTAGAAATTTCTTAGTTCTTGCTATGAGATTATCATGTTATGAAGAAGAAGTTGTTGCTCTTCAACCTCTTACTATTGATATAAGAAATAAGTTTCTATTCTTGACTTATGGTCACTTTTAAAATTTTATTTGTTCAAGTTTTGATCAAGGGTTTTATTTAAAGGTCGAGAAGCAGTTTGAAAATCCCTTGTTTTCCATTCTTGATCCAAAGTTTAAAAAGAACAGCAATGGAAAGAAAAATAATGCTTCACTTTATGATGAATATAATGAAGAAATTGAAGTTTTAAATCAGAAATTTCATGATCCCATGGCTTCTTGGATGGAGTTGTATTTTTCAAAGGTTTCTAATGCTACATCTTTTGGAATACTTCCTATTTCCAGTCATAAGTATCAGCTTCCTACAAACTCTTTTTTGCATTTATCACATCTTTTGTGGGTTTTCTCAAACAGTAGCATGCATGGAATTATGATTCTCAGTCAAATGGTTTCTTGGCTTCACTGGAAGTATGATTACACTTGATTGGGTTATTTCCTCTGATTAGAAGTAGGAGTAAATAGTAGAATAAGCTCGCTATATGAGCATGTAGATTCTTTTCAGTATGTTGGTTTGTAGTAGTATTTTGTCATTTCAGAGGTATGTGTTCAGAGTTTGAGAAAGTTGCAGAGATTTGGTAAATGACTCCATCACCCAATGAATAAGGCACAAGGTCTACAGGTTCTTGAAGCCTCACAAGGAGGACTAAATGACTCCATCACCCAATGAATAAGGCACAAGGTCTACAGGTTCTTGAAGCCTCACAAGGAGGACTTCATCTCGCAGCAAGAGCCAGATGTTATAACTAGATCTTGTTCTTAGTTTATGTGTTCTTTTTGTCATAATTTTCAACCGTTGGTTTAAAATGATTTTACATTTTATGTTGATTTTAAGAATTTTGGACAATCAATCATTTTGGTTGGATTTAATGCTTTTAATGGTTGAATTATTTCATTATTTTAGTTTTAAGGTTTGTATTTTGGGCTTATTAGTTAATATGTACATATTTAAGATTTCAAAAACTTATAATAAAAGTTTATTCCAATTTTTGATTTATAATCCAACTCTCATTTTTGAGTCCTTTGTCAAATATTTTCATGAGGAGATTCCTCTCTGTTTTTCCTGTTTTTGTCATTGTCATTGGGAGCAGATTACGAGGAGATGGAAATGAATTCAGGAAAACCAAAAGAGGTTTGTGTACAAAACAGACACTTTCACAAAAACCTCTCTCTGTTTTGCAACAAAAATTATCGTTTGAGAGATTCGAATTAATATTTGTGTCCTATTTTCAGGGTTTGAATTATTTAATAATTTCCTGTTTTAGTCACAAATTTGCAGCACGTATTACGATCAATTGAAGAGGAATTTTAAAAAACAAATAGAGGTTTTTGTTCATAACATACTCATTTAAAAAAAAATCTATCAGTTTTTGCACAGGGGTCTCGAATCGAGAGATATGAAGGAATTTTTGAGACCCAAATTTCCAGAAATTCGCCAAATTTCCCCAAATCCGATTTGCTATTTTTGGGTTAATTATCTTTAAATATTTCGAGTTATCATGTAACTAATTGATGTAACTATTTCAAATTTTGACCTAGATGATAGTTATGGAACTACTTTACTTTTGTAATGATAAAAGGAAGACAAACATACAGTTTTGGGGTGAGATTTTTCACTCAAGGAGAGACTTTTGGAGCTTTGATTTCTCAAGCTAGCACTTATAAATCTTATGTAAGTGGATGACTGCTATTGATTATATATATAAACTGATAATCCCTTTTACCTGTCATGCTTTTTCATTTCTAATTTGGTTCATTGCTCATTCTACAATTTCATTTCTTGTTTAAAGGTTTATTCATGTAAATGCTTGTAGCTTGTGGGTGGAATTAGTATTTCATGTGTAATGTTTGTGGCTTATTGGGATGTGTTTGATCCCTAGTTTATCCATCTTGCATGATTCAGTTCTGTATTATCTTGTTGTTGTTTATTTCCTCCTTGATTGATGAAGTTTTCAACCAAAACCATAAACCAACACCCTAAAAACTTGTTTTACTTAATTTTATTTTATGAGATTGTGTTGGCTTGTTCTTTAGTAGTCTGAGAACAATTTATGGCACTAACACATAATATATGTAAACTTTACATATTATCTTTAATATTTATTTATGCATCATAGAACATAATCTCATTTATTTGATGCTTCCCTTAGCTTTCACTATTTCTTTTATCAAGGCCTCATGTAGGGTTGGTCAACTAAGTTAGGTAGCTCTAGATCCTCATTGCATGTTGGATTACCTCGTATATTGTGGTAGTTCTTCCAGTACTTGATGAGTAGTATATTCAAAATTTCATTTAATCAATTCAAAATAAGTAAGATAAGGGTCGGTGCTATTCAGATTCGTTCTCACTCAAGACACTTAATTTCAGTAACAACTATCGCTATTCAAAGCCCAAACTCAACGCTAATAATTGGGAGTTACACTTAGTGAAATTCCATAGCTTCTCGCTCAACACTAATGCTAGGATGTACTTGTATAATACACCTAGGGATACAATGGCCAAGGATCTGATGCTCCAGAGCTTATGCTCAAGATCAATTTGGAATTCTCTAGGGGTTATGCCCAACACTTCCAATATTATAATTCATGTGCTCTAGAGTTGATGCTTAACACAAAATCTCATAACTCATGTGCTCCAGAGCTTATGCTCAACACAAATCTCATAACTCATGTGCTTCAGGGTTTACGTGCAACACATTATAGAACTCAATCATGCATTCAGTCTTCTGCACATTTCATCACAATAATCATCTTAGTATATATATATATATATATATGCATAATCACATAATAATAAATCCAGTACATCGCACCACGACAATAGTCCCTGTCCATCAGGGTCCACGCCCAACATATACAATCATATGCAAGATATTAAAACATATGCATTGGCTTACGCTCAATATATCTATCTAATTAACATAACTCATGTGCAGTGGGACATACGCCCAATATACAAACATAAAAATCAAAGTAACTCATATGCAATGGGAATCGTGCCCATTATATTTAAGGTCAAAATTTAGGATATTACAAAGGATGATATTTTGGGTGGTTTCAAGTCCCAAAAAAATAATAATGTCTTCTTTGTTGAAAGTCAAAGAGCTTCCATATTCTTAAATTCACACATTCAAATGTAATAAATTTATTTAAATCCAAATGTATGAGAAGTGTAGAGGTATCATATTCTTTAAATTACATCAAGATTTCAAATAAATCTACATAATATTATATTAAGATTAAATTATATTCTTAAATATATAAAAAAAAATATTACCGTAATAATCTTATCTAAACAATATTATATTATATAACAAAAAAAATATCATAATAGTTTGATTTAAACCATATTGTAATAGCAAAAATATTATATTTAGGTAGATAGGTGTTTTTATTTGAGAATTGGGGTGGACTCAGGCCTATTCTTTTTCATCTACTCACAAGGATGAGGTAAGTGTATCGTCGATATTAATTCTATGACAGTGGTTCAAAATTCGAGTGAAGGTTTAGTGGTCAATTCATTATAGAATTGAAGGTATTAAGTCCGGTTTATTTTGCAATAAATACTTAACTACTTAAGTTGATTAAATGGAATTAACATCAAGTAAATATATAAATTATTTAGTTCTAACATCATTTTGGCACTTCCAATTCAAACTACCTCATCATAATGGTCCTTGTTGGCAACTTCCTCAAAGGGCTTGATGGGACATTCCAGATCTTCATATAACTTGAATTCTTTGTCGAATCTCTTTAAACTATAACAAAGTACACCTTTAAGTTTGGGTATAATCTTATCCATATATTTAATTCCTTATTTAAATTATTTTAAGTGTTATAGTTTAGCTTATGATTTTATGGTAACGTTTTGATAAAGTATCATATATATTCATCCCATTTTATTTTATATATTTTGTTTGATGCATTAAGTACTTTGGATTAATCCTTAATCACTTATTTTCTTCGTCCAATTTGCATAATTATGAGTTGATCTCCATTAATACATCATTAATAAAACATACCTCTTCTCAACGTGTCTCTTTAGCCCCTTTGTCTCCTTTACATTTTGCCAGTGAATCTTCATTACATGTACATTCTTTTTCCGATCCTTTGCATACACCAACTCCTATAGCTCCAATCCTGAATCCTTCCACCATTCCTTTAGAGCTGTCTGCAAATAATTATTTTCAAAAGAGGAATGATCATCTCACTAGGGAAGTTCAGGAGTATTCCCTTCTCACTCGACATATTAATAAATAAAAAGGGATTCTGAAGGCTAAAGTTGCTTCGTTGCAAAAATTAGTTGATGATATGGCGAGGTCCAACAGGATCTTAAGAAGACAATTGAAGAAAAATGAATGTCTGCTAGAAGAAATCATGAACATTCAACCAAAACCAGTTTCTTCTTCTCCACAGGTGCAGGTACTGGTCAATACCTCGGGGTTCTGACTGGGTCATGTCATCAATTTTGCGTACTAGTTTTGTTTCCTTGCATTGCGACATGCAATATCCTTGGTGTGCGGGAGATGATGGCTCCCTATTTTCCCCATATTATGTCTATACATACGATAAGGAACCAAGTATTTTAATTGAATTTCTTCATGTTTATCATCTATCTAAGCATCATTTGCATAAGTTTGAAGTCTATTCCATGAAATTTATAACATGATATATTTTACTATTATTCCATCTCATTTTAAAACATAAATTTGAAAGATTACATCTAATGATCTGGGATATAGATATTTGGTTATTTTTCATATTTCTATGCTGTTCCTATACTTGATCTGGTACCCAATATTTCACTCGATCCGATACAGGATCTTGCATTCAATCCGACGCTCCTGTCATTAATTTAGGAGCCTAATTTAAGGCTTCATTTATGAGAAATATATGATGAATCTGGTGAAACTATTCGAAACCCACTTCATAAATGGCCCCATTTACCCATAACCATGATCAATTTTAAGGATTTCTGAATGAATTTGGAGAAATCCTTTCTAGAACAGACGCAACTTTCCCAAATTTGGTGTTGGTAGTTTTCTGGGTTGTTGAATGAATTTTCTAATTTTTGGGGATGGATCTCATCCATATATCCATGAATTCATGTATAAATAAATCCTTAGAAGGCTGAGGGATGGAGGAGAGGATTGAAAATGGATTAAGGAGTTTGAAATAATGAACTTACGTTCTTGAAATTTTGTTGTCGGTGAAATGATTTGAGTATGTAGGTGAATTCAATGGGCAGTTTTGAACATAACTTGATGTATTGAAGATTTGCATACCTTTATGAAGATTTCTTAGGTTGATGTATCTCAAGTGGCAAGGGCCCACTGCAAGAGGTAGTTTAGTCTTTCCATTTTCTAAAATTTTCTAGATTATAGTTGTGTTTTTCGTTATTTCCAGATTGCTTGAACAATGGGTTTAATTTCAGTTAATGATTTAGAAGCTTGTATAAACAGTTCATAGATAAGTGTTTAAAGAATTGAAATCTTAAGAATGATTGCGCATTAGTTAGTTATGTGCACATAATTCACTAGGTTGCGTATGAAGTTTGTTTATGTTTTGAATAATTCATATTTATTTTATAGAAAGTTTTGAGTAGATAGAACATAACTTTTTTTATTTCCTTATAAATTTATTGGGATTCAAGTAGTACATAATAAAATTATGTAGAATTCATTTGCATACATGTATATTGAATTAGATGTTCATATAATTTACATATATGAAACTATTTCTGTATAATTTATTGAGATCATAGATGGAATATATGTTTGCTTTTGTTTCTTAAATTTTTACTAAATCCAATAGGAGTTATTCCAGATTTGACAATGTTCTTTTATATTTTATAGAATCATGTTGAGATTAGAAGAATTCATTTAGATTTGATATAAATAATTTCTATTTAGATTTTTGTTTTAATTTAATTTTAAAATTAACACAATTTAGAGTAGAACCCTTGTAAACAGAGGATATATTTAATTTATTTTCTTAAGGAATAACACTTGGATTAATTGATAGATTGAGTCTGGGTGATGAATGAAAGAAATAACATATGTATTGAGAACTAAATATCAGATATTTCATGCTCACGAATGGAATAGATCAATATATATAAATGATTAAAATACCTTGCACAAACTAAATCAATCTAAACCATATCAGTGACACTGATAAATGAAGGAACGAGGATAGAATGGACTTGATTTTAATTGAAATACAAGTATAACAAAAGGTACTGAATTTGATCTAAATTTGACAAATCATTGGGAAGAATAGACTTAGAATAGAATTTTAATGAATGCAATAGACTCAACTTAGAATAGTTAAAACTTGAAATTCATTTAGTAGATATTTTAGTTTTATATATTGTAGATTAAAATTGCTTCCTTTCTTAAGTTAGAATTTGATCTTGGCAATATAGGTTCTAGAAAGTAATTCAAATCTGGTTTTAATTGTGTGGTTCACTTTGAAAGAGGGATTTGAGTTATTTTACAACTTGGAATATTTTTGAAACTTTTTGTGTATTTCACATTGTTTTGTACTTATTTCTAGATTATACCTCCATCCTGCACATACAGTTCCAGCACCTTTAGGTCTACGAATCCCGACTGATAATTTAATGTTGTAAATAATATCATATATTTTTACCAACAATGAACTCATTTAATATCTCAACCTTTACCAAGATGTACCTTGGGTTTTGGAAGATTACATACAAACCTTGATATATATTTAAATGTCAAACAATCACATCCCATGTGAATCATGGAAGTTGTAACATACAAGACTGAGATTTTAACCAAAAAATGGAAAGGGTTGAACAAGCCCCAAATTTAGGATAACTTCATATATGTTTGTCCTTTTTTAGATCCCAAGTCTATATACTCCACAATTTGGAATGGAATGACTACGCTTGGAGTAATCAACGTATGAATAACTAGGAGATATTGTAATTTTTAGGTGTATCCAACCTTTGGATGTAGCCATGTTGGAATTGTGTACCTTTACATAAGTCATTTTAAGAGTTTTAGTGAACCATAAAAAGTTGGAATTTTATAATTAGGTACAAGAGTATATTTGTATAACTAACTTGTATCTACAAAGTTGATAGTCAAACCAGAGATATGAACAAGAATTAAGTCATGCCATAAATACCTTAAAGGAAGAATATAATACACTCTATACATCAACCAACAAGAGGAATATATCTTGTATGCAATTGTTAAAATATGATTTATCATTGGAATTCTAAGTAATCCCGACCATCTATGGGTCAATAATGATACATGAAAAGAGAGTTGGTCTCAATTAAATAAACTTTCCCTTTAAAACTAAACATGACATTGAATGGTAACATCCAAAAAATCAAATAAGACCATGTAATGTATGGCAGTATAGGAGGATACAAATTCCTATGATAAATGAGCGATCATAAGTACAAATAAGTACACAAATGACAAATCATCATAACTTTCAGAGTGCTGGAGTTAATTTACTGAATATGAGGCTAAAACCAAACAAGAGAGCAATCTCACTATGAGTCTATAAGCTTTTAAAGACCCTTATAAAATCATAAAATTAGGGTGTATTTTAGGGACATTACACTAGATGGAGCCGAAAGGAGATATTCTAGTATAGCCACTGTGTATCCTCAATAAAAAAGTTACGTTTATGAGGAACATGTCCATTAGATAGGTAAAGGTCCATTAGACCCATTAGATTCCTGAAGAATCAATGTGAGATCTCAAGGATGCGATATGGAAAGAAGAATAGAGGATTGGGACAATTGTGGATGGGGTTTCAGCACAAATGGGTTGCATGATATATTTAGCTATGTAGACATTGTTGAGAAACACTTAGCCCTTGTGGATTGATAGCCCCATCTTGGGGGTTTGCTGTCAAATTAAGTTTTGGCTTGATAGTGCCTATTGATGGGAGGAACATCCTTCACCTCCATCCAGTTGGAGAGCAATTTATTTAAAGATAACGATCTATTTGATTATGAATTCCATGGTTTGATTATGTGTTTCCATGCTATCAAGTTTATTATTTGGGAATGTTGAAATGCATGGAATTAATTAGTATAGCACATGTGTGTTTGTTCATGCTTAAATTTACTATAATTATACTGTATGCTTTAGATATGTGTATTTTGTGCCACCAATTATGGTTTTGAAATTATACCATATATATAATTGAATATATTGAATTGGATATCAGTGAAATGAATAAAAATTTAAATATGAGTACCTCATGATTTCAATGGGTGAAAAGAGATTATCAGGTACATTACAGGGAAGGATTCCTTATAGATTTATAGGGGAACTAGTAAACTACTTTGGAACACTAGGCCTAAGTGATGAACTAGACATCTCTAGCATAATAAAATTAGGGCTATCCAAGTGGGCCACAACAATCAACAATCTACTAGACAAAAAAACCTAAAAGGTAGCACCAATCAAGAGAAGCTTTCAAAATATCGCCTCAGGTAATCCTAATAGTAAAAGAAATGTAGTAAATGAAAACCACCAATTTACTCAAAAATGAAACAAAAATATAATATTTATTGAGGCTAATCAAACTCATGTTTATACTTAAAACTACAAGTAACAAGACAACAAGATGAAGAACCATTGCTAATTAAATTAAGAATAAAGAGTAGTTGATGACTATGATCCTCGGGTTGGCCTAGTAGTGATTGAATGGTTTTTGATCCCTCAACTCATTGTCAACATCGAATCCTAAGTTAATATTTGACTAAAGAAAACATGGGTTAAAGTGCGTGGGCCCCAACTATTTAGATCGAGGAATTTTTGAAAAAGGGATGAAAAAATACTTCTAGAACCCATCAACTTGATAAAAGGCGTTTATACCACTATAATAGGGATATTGACTCAATACTAGTGAAATTCAAAATCAAAATGCAGGTTTAATGCACACACCCATATTTCTTTTTCTTTTGATGAAGCAACGTGAATCTAGAAACTAGTTTGAAATTTAGAGATGTAAGATCTAATCTATTATTATTAACAAAAAAATGTGGAATCTTTCAAATTATGAAAAATATGCAACCTAATAGTAAAATAAATATATCAAATTGAAAGATTGTTCCATGGCTTATTTTTAAATTCTTTTTAAATATCCAGAGGGAAATAATATATTGCATCAGTAGAATGTTGTTCATATTTCCCAAGATTTATTAGTGGAGAAGAAGGTAGGAAATTTTTAAAACATGTTTCATTAGAAGAAATCAAGAAGACTTGGAGTAAGTTTTCTAAAGCAAAGATTGCAGGTCTTGATGGATGGACAGTTAAATTCTTCCTAGATTTCTTTGAGCTAGTTGGAATGACTTAAGGGAAGTGGTTGAAGGGTCCAAGTTGAAAAGTAAAGTGTTAGGTTCTATTAACTATACCTTTATAGCATTAATTACAAAACTTTAAAATCCAATCTCCTTTAATGATTTTAAGCCTATTTCTTTGTACAATATGGTTTATAAGTTAATAGCTAAAGTGATGGCAAATATAATGAATAAATATGTTTCTATTCACATGTCGAAGGAAGAGTGTTTTAGTTTTACATAACAAACAAATTATGAATGCCATTGGAGTGGCATATGAAGCAATACATTTTATAAAGATTCATAACAAGGATACCATGATACTAAAGTTATAATTGGTGAAAGCATATATGATAGGCTTGATTTGTATTTTCTAAGAGTAATTTTACTACAGATTGGGGTTTGTTTGTAAGCCCCTACTTGAGTTATGAGATGTGTTAATTCAACCTTGGCTACTTAGTCCTAGTAAATGGAATTCCCTATTTTTTTTTTAAATCTCTATATCAAAATCTAGTATAGGGCTTCAACAAGATTGTCCGCTCTCCCCTCTTTTATTTCTCCCAATAGTGGAAGGTATCATTCGTGTTCTTATTAAAGAAAAGGAGGAAGGAAGAATTACAGGGTTAAAAGTTTCAACTCATTTTTTACTCATTCTCTTTTTGTAGATGATGTTCTCATGTTTGGTAATTGTACTATTCATAAGTGGTATGAATACTAAATACTAGAATATTCTTAGTATCTTTTGTTAGGATTATAGTGTAGAAGTTATTATTCATAAGTCTATTTTTCTTTAGGATTGGATTTATGGTAAGAGCTCGTTTTCAACAATTAATGCATTTTCATGTGGTGAATATAGAAGTAGGGATGAAGTAATTGGGATTTTTCCTTAAACCGAATGATTATAGAAAAAGTGTTTGGATGTGGTTAATTAAGAAAATTGATAAAATAATTGATCATTAGCATCAAAAGTGGTTATCATTCGGAGGAAGATTCATTTTGGTAAAACTTGTGCTTGAGAGTATACCTATGTACTAGCTATCATTGGCAAAACTTGATAAATTTATACTTAATAAGATTAGGAAAAAACATTTCAAATTTATTTGGGAAAGTAAAACGGATAAGTTGAGTTTTCATTTGGTAAAGCGGGATACTCTTGCTAGACCGAAATTTTCTAGAGCGAGGGGTTTGAAAATTATTTTTATTTTCAGTACACCTATAGTAGCAAAGTTCTTGTGGAGATGTATATATGGTTCTGGCTTATGGAGTGTTGTGACAAAGGATAAATATTTAATAAATATGTTGGAATAATATTGGAGTCATATGGAACCTAAAACGGTATCAAATGTCTCTAACTTTTGGGATGGCTTAGTGAAGGATTTTCCAGTTATTGCTAACTAGTTGGATTGAAAAATTGGGAATAATAAAAAGCTTCTAGTAGGAGAAGAACCTTAGGTGGGTGGGGAAAATTGTTACAAGTTTCTAGATAATCTTCTATATATGTTAAGGAATTAGGGTCTTAATACTCTATCTCATGTGAGAATTCCCTTTGGAAATGGTCATTCCTAGATGGAAGTTGTGTATTTAGGTTTGATGGGAATTTTAGGAGAGGAATGGAACTCTTTCATTCAAGGTTTATCATATTATGGAGGTTTTATATCCAATGATGATGATATGTTGGTGTGGATCTAGAATGTTATTGATGGTCAAGTAACTGCAAAGCTTGCATATGAAGCAACTATTTATTCATATTTTTTATTGATATTAGTTGGTGATGTTCTATGTTTTGGAAGTGGAATCGTCTTGGCCTTAATTATAAAATTTTTAGTTAGCTATATCTAAAAAATAACTTAGGATACAATTTTTAAGAGAGGAGGTCAAGGTCTAAATTATTATATTTTATGTTTGAAAGACAATGAGAAAGTGGATCATCTTTAAGTCCATTGTTGTTTCACTAAGTAGGTGCGGAGAGAACTTAAATCGGCCTTAAAGTTTCATAGGGAGTGGATAACTATGTCATATGAGCATAGTTGGGGAAAATGGATAAATTCTTCCTCTAATAGATCCTATAAGTAGCTTCCCTATTACATTTTCTAGAAAATTTGGTTGCATATAAATAATGATTTATTTGAAGGTATCAAACCAAATGTACATTTAGTGGTTCATGCAATTTTAGGTCCTTTTAAGGAATGTTTTGTTGGAAAAGGAAAATTATGCCCCCTTAGTTGACCTTAAGGTATCCTTTAGGATACTTTGATGGAGCATGTCAAGTATCAAAGGTTTCTTGTGGAGTTGGGATGTATCTTTTTATGCCTGAAAGTCATATTTTTCATCTTAAGTTGGGAGGTAGTTTAGGAACTAATACTCGATCTAATTTTTTTTCTTTGTGGTTTTTTCTTCATTTCACATATTCAAAAGGCGTGCTTGAATTTTTGGTTCTTGGTGACTCTAAAATCATCATAGATTGGGTGAGTGTGAAGACATATCGTAATGTTCTCAATTTGGAATAGTGGCAGGGGAAGATTTGTACTTCATAGGAAGCTTTTACTAATGTCTAGTTTTCTCATCTCTACTGAGAATCTAATTCTCAAGATGATAGTATCTCAAAGGAGGCTAATACAATGCAGGAAGATTCCCTTGTTTTTAAAGAATTGCAACATGACTGTGTGGTATACATAGGTTATGTTTTTCTTTTTTAAATGGTTTTGTCTGGACTGTTAAGTTTTAATGATGATTTTTGAAGGAAGTTGAAGTTAATATGTTGTTTTAAAACAATTACATGCAGGGATGATCCATTAGTTCATAGTTTTTTTTCTTGATTAACCTATAAAAAGATCAATTTAGAATTTTATAATTGTGATATGATGTACTTTATATCTTGATTTTTATAAAATGTCAAATATAAGTTTTTTCATAAATATTTTTTTTCAATAATAAAATATAATGTTATTGAATAATTCATAAATACATCAATTATTAAATAAAATATATAATAAGTTTAATAATTAATACAATTATATTTATTTAAATAAAAAATACATCTTTAAAACTGATACATAATACGAAAATTCAAACATTAATAATTCTTACAATGAATTAAAATCAAATAATTCTTCACATTATATTAAAATATATATCTAAAATTTTACATCCTAACATTAAAAAAGAAACTAAAAAAACATAACCAAAATAAATGATCAATCTTTTTAGTTCTTATTTACAAGAAAAATTTGCATTCAAATAGTATTTATAGACCTATCATGCATGGTCCATAGGATCAACAACCATGCACTAAGGTTCTTTAGGATCCAAAGTAGATTTCTATGTAGCCTTGGCTGTATGAGACAAGTTCATTTTCACGGACATAGTCTCCATACCTTATGAGTTATTCAGTTATACATTTAACATTTTCTTAATGAACAATCACTAATCACAAGGTAGAATGTATTTCTTAAAACAAATTTGCACGATAGGATGAGAACAACAAGCAGATTTTACCGTTTCTATGTTGAAGTCCTAAAAAATATTCAGGAGGATAGGTTATTCCAACAATAGAAAGACTATAAGGCTCCTACGAGAAAGGACTATTGTGTTACAAAGAGAGACTGCATGTTCCAGAGGGACGAGACATTAGGTCCGACATTCTGATAGAGTCCCATCGAAAGCCCTTCTCAGGGAACCCGAGATATCAAAAGATGATATTGGCAGTAAAGAAACACTTTTTCTGGACTAAGTTAAAGGCCAACATAACATTATTCATCACAAAATGTGAAGAGTGTCAGTTGGTCAAAGCTGATCACCAACATACTTCAGGGTTACTACAACCGTTACCCATTCCAGAATGGAAATGGGAGGTTATCAGTATGGATTTCATTACAGGTTTGCCAAAGAGAAAGAAGCATAATGACTCCATCTTTGTAGTGGTTGATAAGTTTTCCAAAGTGGCACACTTTATTAGAGTTAGAGTCAACTTACAAGGCAGTTCACATTGCTGACATATTCCTAAAGGAGATATTTCGATTGCATGGGATACCCAAGGAAATCATCTCGGACCGAGATACAAAGTTTACTAGTAACTTTTGGAGATATTTATTCTCCGGCTTAGAGAGACAGTTAAATTTTAGTACCTCCTACCACCCGTAGCCAGACGGGAAAATGAAATGAGTAAATCAGATTTTGGAGGAGATGCTTAGAATGCAAGTGATGAACAATCCCACCAAATGGGAGGATTATCTACACCTAGTGGAGTTTGCATATAAAAATGGATACCAAACCTCTTCCAAAATGAGTCCTTTCGAGGTACTCTATGGCCGAAAGTGTAGGACATTGGTGACTTGGGATAGCTTGGTGGACAGGCTCATGTTAGGGATAAATTTACTAAAAGACCTAGAATAGTTAGTCACCAAAGTGTAACAAAATTTCAGGAAGCACAAGACCACCATAAAAGATATGCGGATAAGAAAAGAAAGGATAAATATTTCCAAATCGGCGAACAAAGTTTATTTAAAAGTAAAAGTGAAAAGAAGCTCATTGAGCCTGGGAAGGTGTGAAAACTTGGCACCAATATTTTGTGGATCCTTTGAGATACTAGCCAAGAGAGGGTCAGTGGCGTATGAATTAGCTTTACCTTCTCATATAAATGTTCATAATGTTTTTCACACATCTATATTGAATGAATATGTATATGATACTAAACATGTGATTGATTGGTCCTTGCTACAGGTGTAACCTTAAGGGGAGTTTATGCTAGAGCCCCTTCACATTCTGGACAAAAGAGAAGTACAAATTAGGAAGCAAACCATTGTCTAGCTGAAAGTGCAATGGAAGCACTTTGGGGCCAATGAGGCCACATTCGAGAATGAAGCCACCATGAAAGAGGCTTACCCTGCCTTGTTTCATGATTTCATTTCTAGTCCCTAGAACATTGGTACGATGTTGTTCCAAGAGGGGAGAGATGTAATATCCTGAATTTTTACCTCAACTATATTGGGAATGAACCCCAATACCTATGGTTTACTTTGATGATTATGTTTATGTCTATATACTGGGTGTATGCCCCACTGCACATGNAAAATAATAAAATAATAGTTAAAATAATAAAATAATATTTATTAATTTTGGAGGAAGAAAAGAAAAAAACTACTTTTTTTGTTCGTATTTTTGACATATCTCCATGTGATTTTACTCAAATTTTGATCGAGAGAGCTCGTTGGATGTGAAATTAAATTATGCACCCAACAAGTACTGACTCAACATACTTTTGATAGACCCCGCTACCCCAAAACCAAGAAATACCTGAAAAATGTGATGATGATGTCATCATCACGTTTTTCCAAGTATTTCTTGTTTTTGGGGTAGAGGGGTCCATCAAAAGTATGCTGAGTGGAAAATATTTGGATGCAGAATTTAATTTCGTATCTAGGGAACTCTCCCGATCAAGATTTGAGTAAAAACATAGGGAGGTATGTCAAAAATACGAACAAAAAAAGTAGTTTTTTTTATGATACCTATTCCCAAATTTATATTAAAAAATTGTTTAATACCTCTATGGTATTTAAAATTTAAAGCAATTTCATTTCCTAACACATGATGACATGGAATTTAGATTAGTGTTAAAAGGCCCATTTTGAGTTGAAATTTCCTCTAATGAGTTACATTGATTCTAGATACATTGGGTGTTAGCCAATGCACATGTTTTCTTGTATTATATATGATTATATATGTTGGGTATAGGCCCCGATGGACCAGACTATTGTCGTGTACTAGGAATAGGATGCGATGTATTGGATTTATTGTTATGTGAATGGGCACAAGCTACAATATATACTGAGACGATTATTGTGATGTACTGTGCAGAAGACTGAATGCATGATTGAGTTTTGTGATGTGTTGGGTGTAATCCTTGGAGTACATGAGTTATGAGATTTTGTGTTGAGCATAAGCTCTGGAGCACATGAGTTATGATATTTTGTGTTGAGCATAATATCTGGAGCACATGAGTTATAAGATTGGAAGTGTTGGGCATAAGCCCTGGATCACTCCGACATGATGTTGAGCATAAGCTTTGGAGCATCCTATCTTTGGTCATTGTATCCCTAGGTGTATTGTACAAGTGCATTCTAGTATTAGTGTTGAGTAAGAGGCTCTAGAATTGCACTAGTGTAATGCCAAATTGATAGTGTTGAGATTAGGATCTGAATATCGCTAGGGGTTACTATAAATTAAGTGTGTTGAGTTGGAAAGACTGAATAACACCGACCCTCATCATAATTCTTTAAGTTGATTAATTGAAATTTAAATTCTACTTATCATCAAGGATTGGAAGAACTACCACGAAAACGAGGTAATCCAAAATACAAGGAGGATCTAGAGCTAACTAACCTAGTTCACTGACAAACCCTACTTGAGGCCTTGATAAAAGAAATAGCATAAACTAAGGGAAGCTTTAAAATAAATAACTATGATATATGATTCATGAAGAATAATAAAGGATAATAACTAAAGTTTATATAATATGTATATGAGAGTATATATATATATATATATATGGGTGAAAACATGAAGTTGGGAAACAATTCCGTGACAAATCTTTTTTTTTGTATAATTTCCAATTTCTCGGCCGAGAAAAAAGTCAACAAATTTTTTCGGCTGAGAGTTGTTATATTTCTCGGATGAGAAATTAACCACAGTTAACATTCTCTTATCTGAGAGTTGTTCCATAGTTAGATAATTTTTCGGCCGAGAGTTTTAAACCTTCTCGTCCGAGAGTATTGGCATAATTTTTACATTAAACTCTCAGAATGGTTTCTCGACCGAGAGATTAGATTCCCTTTTAACTCTCGGCTGAGAAATGTTTAACTATATAAAGCCAAAAACCCTCCCCACCTAGTTGACCATCGTCATAATTTTCCTGGTTTTTTGCTCTGAGGCTTTCACCGCGAAAACCAAGCGGTTGCTTTTCACGCTTGGTTATTGGATTTTCCGACATCCGCTTAGTACATCCTCTCTATTTCACTAGTTTTTTGGTCAGGGTAAGAGGTTTTTGGGCTTTTGCTTAGTCCACCATCACACCATTTGAGGTTTTTCGGTCAGGTAGGGTAACCGTTTTGTGTGCTTGGTAAGGCTTTTTTGGGCTTGCAAACAGAGTTTGGGCCCCCATTTCATGCGCCGTTTCAGTTGACAACCATCATCGTTTCGGTTCATGCCAAGATGAAGGGGTTTTCACTCAATTAGGTCAGAATTTTCTATCCCGGTACATGAATTTTTTCATTCTTTGCATCCGAAGGTACATGCTACATTTCTTTCCTGAAATTACTAGTTCTTAATTTGTCGTGTTTAGACTCTCTATCTTCTGGTTATGACACAATTTATGTATTGATTTTTCTATCTCTTAGGGGAGTAGTATAAGCATTAACCAAAATGCCCCCAACCCACTGGAATCTGGCAGCGAAATTCTGGTTTAAATAATAAATTAGAGGGTTTAAATCTCAATTTTAACAATCTGGGTTATCTGTGTGGTTTTAAAAACATGTATTTAGTCTATAATAGGAAATTGAAAGTGATAACATTGCAAATTAGTGATAACAACAATTTCCCAGACCCCAATTGTAAAACTCGCCTCCCTTCTTCCACCCCATTTCAGATACGGGTCATCGTTAGGAACATAACCACTCATTGATGTGTGGTGGATTAGGGGGTATCCCTATCTACTATGTCCCATTAAACTTGGAAACAATTGGGCTCTCCTACTATTGTTCCATCAAACATTGAGTTTCAAGATTTTGATGGTTGAGTTTACCCCCTAAGTAACCCCATAACCATACATCCCATACCTTTCTGGTCACATACCACAACTGTTCATGCACGAACACCTCCTTCCTGAGCACATGTTATTGAAAATGAGAGAGGACCTAACCTGACCTACTTGATGAATGGAAGTTTGACAGCTCAGTTGTGGGATATCCAAACAGTTCTAGGAACTACATGACTTATGAGATTCTATGGAAGGGAGTAGGCACTTACAACATTGATATTAACTTTAGATATGCACTGCATGAATGTCAGTGGGGTTTTGGTTATCTTTTATCCTACGCATCCCGCCTAGTAGCTGTAGTATGAGTTTACTGCCCAACAGTAGTGTGAGAATGTCCAGCTGTAGGGTTTGTACTTGGCCAGTATATAGCCTTGTCTGTGCTCTTAAAATTTTCTTGCCTGTTGTGGCACTGTGAGATGCTGAGGTGTGGCACTGTGAGGTGCTGAGGTGTTTGACCTAGTTATGAGAGCCCGCATATTGAAATGCTCACTATCGGAGTCTGGCTTTGGCCCAAAGTTGAGGCATGCTCTTTAACCACCTATGAATATGGGGCATGGGACCCTTTAATAAACAAAATCATGAATGATAGAAGTATTTTCAATTGGGAAGCCATCATTTATTACTCTTTGACATAAGCCATCAGAGCTGCAAAAGATCCCAAACCTGGTAAGCAGACTGAGTTTTACATTAGCTCCTACTTGCTAGACATGATCTCTGCTGCCAATGAATTTACCAGAATGGACTTCAAGACATGTTGTTTCCATACGAGCATATCGATTAAGACATCTTACTGAAAAAAGATGAGAGCCCTTGGGCCCTGCTAGGAATTGATTTGGCATTTGATAACAAACCTGTAATTAGCTTAAATAAACAAATCATGACCGAGCAATCATTCAGTCAAGAGGGCGAGCATAGCTAGTCAAGAGGGCTGAGTAGTGATACATACGTCATCCAAGGTTACCTCTTCAATGAACCCTATGAGCAGCGTAGATCCAAATCCTAGGCTCTATCAAGCCCTGAGAGGGATCAAAAGGTATCCATTGATTTGATTCAAACCAAAAGACACATATTTTTATTTAAGATCCACATATAATATTTTTATTATTAATATTTAATATTATTTATGGCTGACATATAATATTTTTTATTATTTTTTATTTTGTTAGGAACAAACATTGCAACATTTCTCCATACATGGTTTTAAAACCACATGCAAGGCCCTCCTACAACCATGGGTTGTTTAGGAGGCCTTGCACATGGTCTTAAAACCATTTGCAAGGCCCTCCTAAACCATGTACAATAAAACCATGGGTTGCACATGGTTTTAAAACCATGCGCAAGGCCAACATTTTTTTGAGGATAATTCAATTTGTTATTTTTTATTATTTTGTTAGGTAGAAACATTACAACAACTCCCCCATATTGGGTTTTTTTCGCGACCCACATTTTTTTACGGATAACAATTTTTACTTTTTTATTTTTTTATTGCTTTGTTAGGTAGGACGATTACAACATCTCCCCCATATTAGATTTTTTTTGGCTGACATTTATTTTGGCCTATGATTAAAAAAAATATTTTTTATTAATAAAAATAACGTTACGTAACGTTACATAATGTTATGTAACGTTACAAGATATCCCTCACACTGGGCTGTAAAGCGGCTCTCAGCGCAATTAAATGTGCCTTTTGGATAGGAGTGCTTTGACTAGATGTAGCAGGTTCCATAGATGTAAATAAGGAGGTTGAAAAGGAAGGGGACTAGCCGGATAACAACATGGCTAATGAACTAGCAAGCAATGACTAGCTATGCTGAGTAAATGAATTTTATATATGCTTAGGCCAAAATTCTTAGGATGGAGAGGGCCCTTGTTATTTTCTTATCATTGTTGTTGCTCACATTAAGCCCTACGATAAGCCATACACTACTCTATGTTGTGGTCATAAACCTAGTGGTATTCATATAATTTGTTAGGCTCAGATCTAGGATGGTTCTAAGCACATTTAGGTTTATCCTACTATGGAGGAGTGAAAGTTTCTATAGGTGGTGTAGTAGCAATGGTAGGAGAAAAAATGGGTATGGGTGATTTCTAAGGCTATTAGGTTTGGTGGCTATGCTGTAATATCTAGATGGGTGGTTATTATTGTTCAGGAGGCTATGCTGGGGAAGCCTGTGGCTATGTAGTAGATGATACAATGCCAATATGGGATCGATGTTCTTGAGAATAGCTGGTAGGAAACATAGCTAGTAGCAGAGGTACCTTACCCCCTTTCACCATAAATTCTACCCCTCAAAACTAGTCACTTTCGACCGAGTTTGTGCATGTAGGCTCGATTGAGAAGGAGAGGAATTGAATTTATTTCATTGAAGAATAATTTATTGAGGATGATTAATGCCTTATGAGGAGGTATTATGAACTAAGGATGGTTCCTAAGAGTTTTATTTTTTTCCTTTCCTACAAAGGAGTGAGCAACCAACCCTTGTTTTACCTTGGTCAGGTCATTCACCATAGATTTTAACAACTTGTTCACTTCCTCCATGCTCATAGGATTCGTGTATAAAGGTTACTGGTATAGTGGGTTATTAATAGTTCCCTCCCCCTACATAGGTGTTCCTGGGTGAATATAATAGCATCACTCCATCCATCCCATTGCCCTAGGTTGAAGATATAAACCATGGGTATAGGTTGTTAAATCCCGCTGGCCCGCCCCCAATAATTTAAAGTCTAGTGAATATGAAGCTCTTCCATAGAATGTGACTAGGGGGGATAAATATATCCTATTATATTTTGGTAACTCCGATTTGGATTCCTGACTTTAAGTAAGTGGTTGTCGTGGAAATTTTAGTTTTCCCTAAGTTGATGGTTGAATTCCATGTTGTATGCCAATGTTTCAATTATCATTTGGAAAGGTATCCATGCACAACCTAGAGAATCAATCTTATTTCATAAATTTTACTTTAATAGAATTACGCTGACTCGGTCCATGTGAAACTATGCCAGTAGTAAAGTGGAAGGCCTAGCCATGGTATACATGGTCCATATGTTTGAGCATTATTTGTTAGGTGCGTATTTTAAATTCTTCATAGATCATTGAACTATGAAGTAAATAAAACTATGTTGGGAGGCCATATGTAAATATGGTGACTCTTATTTTAGGAATTTGTCTTTGAGGTTAACTATCTCTATCTACAACATCATAGATAAGCACTAGTAAGAACTACTGTAAACAAACTATTTCAATAAGTAGAACATGAACACCATAAATTAATTGGGATAAGAAGAAGCATCAATCTATTTATGAGTACAGAGCTTACTAATAATACTTATAGTAAATTTATTAGCTACGTAATATCCATAATGTATGAGCATATTGTACAGTGATCTAAATATCTTTACTAGAAGAACCCTAGTTATATTAGCATTTTATGTAAGTTCTTATTAGAAATACAAATCATAGTTTTTGAGGCTGATCCAGACTAGGTATGTCCCTTCATGTCCACCATGTTTTTGAGGCTGATCTAGACTAGGTATGTCCCTTCGTGTCCACCATATTTTTGAGGCTTATCTAGACCATATCCAATATTAGATGCTTACTAGAACTACTCAGTAAGGTTGAAAATAACAATCATAGGTGGAAGACTGTAATATCCCAAACTGAATCTGGTATACATTATAGATAATTTGACATTATGACTCTTGACACTTCTCTGATCAATACATTCCTTAACCTCTTTTTTGTTTGTAAATGAGGGTGTAATGTTTGAATAGGGTTTATTATTAGGAACTTTCACAACACAATTCAGGGTTCCTTATCATACTAGACTTGTTGATATCTATACTCAGTAATGATCTTTATTTTTATCCAATATCAAACTTAACCCAGAGATTCATAAAAATTGCAATATATATCCATAAATAACAGCAGCGTAGAAATAATGTAGATTAAGGAAATTGTTAGATCTGATTTGAGAAGTACCTTGGACAACAATAACTGAGATGGCACTCTTTTAAGCCTTAACAAAGTTGAATTGTATATGATTGTACAAATGCTTTTAGTGATCAAGTTGATGTCCAAAGTCTGAAGATAATGAATGCCTAACAATGTCCCAGCTATGCAAATAATTGATTTCCCAGATTGATGGTTCACGTCATCTCAAATAGTGATAAGGGTGGATTGCTTGATGGCTGTAGTAACTTTATATAAACACACAGATTTATGAATATGCTTCAACGAAATGGAATCTTTGAGTACCACGCTCAGCTAGGAGCACCTTCCACGTGTTGATCCCTTCCTTCTTATGTGCATGTAGATCTCAAATAATAATGGAAAGTCAATCTCTGAGGGCTGTAGAAGTTTGATGTATAAACACCGATGATGAATAGGCCCCAATGGAAGTGGGTTTACTTGAGAGCTATTCCTAGATTGGAGGAAGGGCATCCAGATAGACTAATAACGCATCTCTTCAGTGTATGTAACCATTAAATATGTGAACACGATCTCTTTAGTACTCCATCCCTCTTATCTAGGAAAATTTAAGTGAGCATTCTTTGAATTATTGCCTTCTTGTAGAGATCACGCTTATTAAATAGGATGATTTCCCTTGTGATAATCCTCTCCTCACTGGTAACTTGTTTCCAATAGAATGAATCCTTTCCCATAGTAAATCGATGCCCTATGCTTTTGAGGAGGAATGGATGGAGATAACCATGATTTCAGTATACAATTCATAAGTAGCAATATAGAGGAAGATTGTTTCCCAGAACTTGGTGAAGACCCCCCTTTCTCAAGAATGATAGGATCTCTGCCATGATTAATGAATGAATACACCCAACTATAAACTTTAAGGAAGCTCTAAAAATGCCCTAAACACAATGAATCTCTGATGCAATGAAGTACACAATGGTGAATCTGGATGATTCACCTTAGCAATTGGTTAGGTTGTATATATTTCACCATCGAATCTAATTAGGTTAAGGCAATCCACCCTAATCCCTAAGTAGCTCACCGAGCTCCCAAAACGTGTTTCCAAAAGATGAAAAATAACAATGATAACCTTTTGGTTCAACTAACCTTCTTATATAGATTTTAGGGTTTGCATGTCAATTTTAGGGTTTGTAGGCATGCTACTTTTAGGGCTTGCATGCATGTCACTTTTAGGGTATGCATGCATGCCAATTTTAGGGTTTGCATGCATGTCACTTTTAGGAACATTTCAAAGATAGTGGCAAGACGAGTAGAAAAAAATACTCTTGAAACTCAAGTATAAAATAGTAATCTTGGGTGTAAGCCATAGTGGCAAGATGAGTAGAAATAAATACTCTTGAATCTCATTTTTTTGGTAGCTGACCAATTTATCTAATTTAATATTTAAAGTAATTTAGGTATTTTTTGTGATATTAGGTAATTTTTCACCTAAATGTTTCTCATTTTTCTTTCCCAGGTAACATATTTGGGAGGGAACCTCCTGGGCGGTTCCTCTCATTCCAAGGATGGTACTGAGGGTAAACCCTAGATTGTTCAAGGCACAAGGCCACGCTAACAACTCATGAATAGATTATGTATAGCTAATCAACATTCAACTTACTAAGAGGAAACATGCCATAAAGTGGGATTTGAACTCCGGTGGCGAGGGTAACAACTTTTTGGGACACCAATTTTGTCCTATAATTTTGAAGAATAGGGGAATGTATCTAAAAAAATGTCCAATGATTTCACAGTCTGGTTTTGTGCTCATTTTTTCAAAGAAGGAAAAGAGATGTCCAAGAAATCCTCTCTTATCCCAAGTAAGATGCGTTTCTTAATCAACAACATAATTTTATAGGGCTACCAAATGAAGACCACGTGATGTGTTTCACTCTAGTTTCGTATGCATAACCATCCTTGGGGACTGAATTTTGTGTCATGATGTTCATTTGGGGAGTTCTACCATTAGATGTTTATCTTGCTGCCCCATTAAATATGTCACTTGAGGAATCATTGTATTAAAAAATTCCTATTCAATCAATGAAGTACACAATGGTGAATATAGATGATTCACCCTAGCAATTGGTTAGGTTGTATAGATTTCACCATTGAATATAATTAGGTCAAGGTAATCTTCTCTAAACCTAAGTATCTCACTGAGATCCCAAAACATGTTTCCAAAAGATGAATAATAACAATGATGCCCTTTTGGTTCAACTAACCTTCTTATCTAGCTTTTAGGGTTTGCATGCATGCCACTTTTAGGGTTTGCATGCATGTCACTTTTAGGGTATGCATGTCACTTTAGGGTTTGCATGCATGCCACTTTTAGGGTTTGCATGCATGCCATTTTTAGATTTTTCATGCGTGTCACTTTTAGAAACATTTCAAAGATAGTGGCAAGACGAGTAGAAAAAAATACTCTTGAAACTCAAGTAGAAAATAGTAACCTTGGGTGTAAGCCATAGTGGCAAGATGAGTAGAAATAAATACTCTTTAAGCTCATGTTTTTGGTAGCTGACCAATTTATCTAATTTAATATTTAAAGGAATTTAGGTATTTTTTGTTATATTAGGTAATTTGTCCCCTAAATGTTTGTCAAAATTCTTTTCTAGGTAACATATTTGGGAGGGAACCTTCTGGGCAGTTCCTCTCATTCCAAGGATGGTACTCAGGGTAAACCCTAGTTTGTTCAGGGAACAAGGCCATGTTAACAACTCATGAATAGATAATGTATAGCTAATCAACATTCAACTCACTAAGAGGAAACATGCCAGAAAGTGGGATTTGAACTCCGGTGGCGAGGGTAACAACTTTTTGGGACACCAATTTTGTCCTATAATTTTGAAGAATAGGGACATGTATCTAACAAAATGTCCAATGATTTCACTGTCTCATTTTGTGCTCATTTTTGCAAAGAAGGAAAAGAGATGTCCAAGAAATCCTCTCTTATCCCAAGTAAGATGTGTTTCTTAATCAACAACATAATTTTATAGGGCTTCCAAATGAAGACCACATGATATGTTTCACTCTAGTTTCACATGCATAACCATCCTTGGGGACTAAATTTTGTGTCATGATGTTCATTTGGCGAGGTCTACCATTGTATCTTGCTGCCCCATTAAATATGTCACTTGAGGAATCATTGTATTCAAAAATTCCTATTCAATCAATGAAGTACACAATGGTGAATCTAGATGATTCACCCTAGCAATTGGTTAGGTTGTATAGATTTCACCACCGAATCCAATTAGGTCAGGTCAATCTTCCCTAACCCTAAGTAGCTCACCGAGCTCCCAAAATGTGTTTCCAAAAGATGAATCATAACAATGATACCCTTTTGGTTCAACTAACCTTCTTATATAGATTTTAGGGTTTGCATGTCAGTTTTAGGGTTTCCATGTATGTCACTTTTAGGGTTTTCATGCATGCCATTTTAGGGTTTGCATGCATGTCACTTTTAGGAACATTTCAAAGATAGTTGCAAGACGAGTAGAAAAAAATACTATTGAAACTCAAGTAGAAAATAGTAATCTTGGGTTTAAGACATAGTGGAAAGATGAGTAGAAATAAATACTCTTGAAGCTCATGCTTTTGGTAGCTAACCAATTTATCTAATTTAATATTTAAAGGAATATAGGTATTTTTTGTTATATTTGGTAATTTGTACCCTAAATGTTTGTCAAAATTATTTTCTAGGTAACATATTTGGGAGGGAACCTCCTGGGCGGTTCCTCTCATTCCAAGGATGATACACAAGGTAAAGCCTAGATTGTTCAGGGCACAAGGCCATGTTAACAACTCATGAATAGATAATGTATAGCTAATCAACATTCAGTTCACTAATAGGAAACATGCCAAAAAGTGGGATTTGAACTCCAGTAGTAAGGGTAACAACTTTTTGGGACACCACTTTTGTCCTATAATTTTGAAGAATAGGGACATGTATTTAACAAAATGTCCAATGATTTCACAGTCTAGTTTTGTGCTCATTTTTGCAAAGAAGGAAAAGAGATGTCCAAGAAAGCCTCTCTTATCCCAAGTAAGATGTGTTTCTTAATCAACAACATAATTTTATAGGGCTTCCAAATGAAGAACACGTGATGTGTTTCACTCTAGTTTCACATGCATAACCATCCTTGGGGACTGAATTTTGTGTCATGATGTTCATTTGGCGAGGTCTACCATTAGATGTGTATCTTGCAGCCCCATTAAATATGTCAATCGAGGAATCATTGTATCGATAAATATATTTATCTTCTTTGACATGTTTTGACATTATTTTAATGTGAGAATTTCTCAACATGAACAGGTGCACAATGTTAAATTTGGTAAATTTAATTTTGACATGTTTTTTAATCTGTTCAAAATTCGTATCATGCACAGCTTCACAGCTTGAGGGTGAATAAATATTGGCTACTATGTAGTGACAGACCCAGAGGTCATCTTTAGGTAAATTTCATTGTTATTAAATTCATAGTCAAGTATATATATAAATAAATATTCTTTTACACATCTAAATCTAAGATGTTGTTGTGCCCAGTCAGTGGATCTCAGCATGACAGACGTCTATCTGAGGGGTCTACAGGGGCCGATGGACAAACAAAGAGGACACATTTAGTGTCTTATTCTTCATATATGCCATTGCTAGGTAGAGAAATTGTTTACATGTACATTTTCGCTAGAATTATTGTTTGGCATGTTTTTTTAATCTGTGCAAAATTCTTATCATGCACAGCTTCACAACTTGAGGGTGAAGCAAGCTTGGCTACTATGCAGCGATAGACCCAAAGGTCATCATCAGGTAAATTTCATTGTTATTCAATTCATAGTCAAGTATATATAAAAATAAATGTTCTTTTACACATCTAAACCTAAGATCTTGTTGTGTCTAGGTGGTGGCTCTCAGCATGACAGACGTCTGTCTAAGGGGTCTATAGGGGCTAGTGGACAAACACATAGGATGCCATTTCCAGGTAGATATTGTTTTCATACATTTTTACTGGAATTATTGTTTGGAATTCTTTTTAATATGTGGAAAATTCTTATTAGGCACAGCTTTACAGCTTCAGCCTGAAGCAATTTTGGCTACTATGCATCCACAACACCTGAGGTCATCGTCAGGTAAATACAAATTTTATTAATTTCATGCTGAAGTCTATATAAACATAGATATTCTTGTACACATCTTGATAAGATCTTGTTGTGAATAGGTGGTGGCTCTCAACTTGACAGATGTCTGTTTAATGGGTCTACATGGGCTGGTGGACAAACACATAGGGTGCCATTGCGAGGTAGAGATTGTTTATGTACAATTTTACTAGAATTCTTGTTTGACATGTTTTTTAACATGTGCAATATTATTACCATGCACAGCTTCACAGCTTCAGGCTGAAGTAATCTTTGATCATATGCAGCCACAATATGTGAGGTCATCGTCAGGTAAATTCAGTTGTTATTTAATTCATACTCAAGTCTATATGAACACAAATATTATTTTACCTAGTCTTTCTAAGATCTTGTTACATGCACAGGTGGTGGCTCTAAGCATGGAAGACGTATGTCTGAGGGGTCTATAGGGGCCGATGGACAAACACATAGGACAAAATTAGTGTCTTATTCCTCAGATACACCATCGCCAGGTAGAGGTTGTTTACACATGTAAATTCTGACTAGAAATCTTGTTTGATGATTTTTCTTGTTAACTTACATGTGATTGCCATTTTTTGGTTTTATACAGGTGCTTCTAGACATTCTGAAAATAATGATAGGGCACAAGATGATGGATTGGGTATTTCTAATGAACACATTTTATATGGACATGTATAATTTGATTGAAAAATTAGATATATATATTTTAATACTTGCACACGCATCTTCTTACAGGGTTTGCTGCTGCTAATCCTAATCCACCTCCCGAGACAAGGAGACGTCGTCGGGTGCATCAATATGCTCAAAATGATAGATATGATCCTCTTTACAGTAATCCTAGAGATGTTTCTGAGGATACTCCTTGGGAAGACAATATCGCTATGCTGACTGTGGAAGAGATGAAGGAGCATTCCTCTAGATTGAAGGCATAACTTGAATATTCAAATCTCTCTTTTGGTACTCAATAATGTCTTTAGATTGTTTTGCACAATCTAAATTGTTTGATCAAGACATGTCTTGGGGTTGGACCATCAGCCCATATTTTTCATGATATGATGCATAGGAGGATATTTTCAGTTATGGGTTGCCACAAGTTTGAAGAAGTAAATAAAGTTGTCACAAAAGAAATGGTCTTTTCATGTTTTGATTTGTGGCCTGAAGACAAAAAACGTCTAAAGATCACAAGATTCAATGATCCTTTGATTGCACCACACATTTATTCGAGGTTCCTACGTGCATATGGGAAGTTCCCAAATAATGACGAGGTTCCTCAATATTTGTTAAGATGCTGATTGTAGAGTTTTAGTTTAACATGGACCCCGACTATACAGATATTGGATCCAGTTTCTATGGTGCTGGAAAAGGTCGTACATATGAATGACCTGATGCATGACGAGATGTTCATTATAGGCATCCGATGCCCTGGTTAGTACAAATTCATCCTAGAGTCATAGTTTTACCAGAGGATTTGGAAACAACATCCCAAATATCAAGAGGGGTGAGGGAAGAGATACGAGACCGTGATGGGGCTGCATTGGCAGGGTTGGAAATCGGCCTACATAGTATTTCATCTGCATCAAGTATGGATGCAGACCCATTTGATGATTATTCTAATGATCGCTTGAAACGTATAAGTCGATTAGAGCTTGAGCAGTATGCAACATACTGTAGAGACAATTATAAGTGAGTCATTGCTCGACAAAATGAAAACAGGGGCATGGTATGTAAGTATGCTATAATATATGAAATTTAGTATATGAAATATAATGTTTTTAATATATGAAATTTATGTAGTATACCAAATTCATGAATGATGACGATGTTGATGATATGAATTTGTTTGACCCAGAAGAAACAAAGGCTAGTGGCACAAATATAGATGTTGAGGAAATTCTAGTTTCACAATTTCCACCAGTGACGCAGGTATGGATATTTATTTTTGTTAATATTGAATTACTTTTTGTATATTTTGTCCCCAAATTTGTATACATTTATACATATATTTAATTTCATTTTGACTTTTCATCCCACAGAAAACCAGGATGCATTGGTGTTCTAGTCCAAAGGTTTAGATTGATTTTCTATAGATGAAAATCAATAGTGCTCCACATTCATTGTATGTGGTTTTCATTGTTTTCAGCAGTTAGCAGTTAATTGTTTTCTTGTCCTTCACACTTGGCAGCTTGAGAACACATATTCATGTAGTTTGTTGGTGATTTGACCTATTCCCAGTGTTGCTTTCTTATGGGGGTTTCACTCGTAGTCTTCTTCACTTAGGTGCTAGAATTGCATAATGTTTTGAGCCCACATGCATGGACACTTTGAGCTAGTATGCACTATTTTATGACCGTTGGATGTTAGCATAGTTTTTGGAATTAGATGATACGCCAACTCTCTCTTTCCTCCATCTGGATGGTTGGTGTGACAACATTATGTACTTGAAGGCCTTCTTTCACACTTTAGACTTTCATCATGTCTTTAGAGAACACAATAAGAGGGAAGACAATATATCCAAGGAATTTCTCCCCATGGTTGTGGGCCTACTTTCCTTCACTAAAAATTATGAGGAAATAGCTATTGGGGAAGACAAGCTACAAATGTTCTAGAGTAGAGCTTGTACCTCCTACTCTTCAACCTTTTGGTTTCTTTATCTTTGAGTATGGATGATTGAGTCTTTTAGCATCATACTAGATGTCTTGAAGATGACACTATATCTCCTCTGAGGTTATTTATATTAGGACACTTCACCGAGCACTTCCTTGGATATACTGAACTGGGCTCTTTATGTTTCCTCCGTAGACATGTATGGATGATCTATCTTGTAAAAGTTGGTTGAGGACAAAAAGGAGTGTACCATCCATTTGAATGTTCCCCTTATACAGTGATGACAGAAGTATATATAAAACTATGTACCTTGAGAGAGAGAAAAGTCTTTGGTCTTGTTGGTCCTAATTAAATGTTTGTCCACCTTTATGGTTCAGTTTTCTCTTGTGGTTGTTGAGTCATGGTCCTATTCTTACTTGGTCCTAGGGTTATCTCATTGTGTTCTTAGCCTGTTATCTCACTGGGATGTCTGCTATCGTTGGTTTCTCTAGCAGGGGTTATCTCCTTTACAATCTATTTTTCTCCTCTTCCATGCGGGTTTGTCTCTTGGGTTTTCCTTTGCGATTTCACTCCACGATTTTAGCTCCGCGTCTTGTTCATTTTAGGGGATGAGTTTTACCTGTGTGAATTGTTCATTCATGATCTACGATTTGTTCATTCACGCTCTGAGTTTTACCTCTACAATTTATTCTTTCTTCATGGGCTGAGCTTGATCTTTGCATTTTCTTTATTTATGTCTCATCTTGTAAAGTGAGTCTCTACGTCTTTCTTAGCCGCTTACCTCATGATTTTTCTTAGTGTGAGTCTCTACGTTTTTCTAAGTCGCTTACCTCATGATTTTCTCAGCGTTAGTTCTTATGGGTTTTTCCTGTGTGCTGGGTTCTATCCTTGGAGTGACTGTGAGTTTACTCTTCAAGTGTGGATTGTGAGTTACTCAACATGACTGTCAGAGGGTATTAGTATGACTGAGTGTCTCTTGTGTTAAGTGACTGTGTGTCCTTAGCATGACTATTTTGGACATGACTGAATTACTCAAGCTCGTGATTTTTATTGAAACCTATCTTTCTGTTGACTAAGAGTCTAAGGTCAGTTTCAGTCTGCTTTAACCCTCTCTCAAGGTATGTATATGGTTTGCTATGTTTGACTTGTCCCTTCGATGACAAGATCAAACTTAGAATTATCTGAGTATAAGGAGGATTCAATTAATGGTTGTGATTCCTTAATGTTGTATCTCCTGCACTTTATTTATTCATTCTTGTACATGAAATATGGTATGACATCTCAATGACCAACCTTAATGCAATGACCAGCAGAGCGTTAAAATTAACGCAATGACCAGCAGAGCGTTAAAATTAACGCAATGACCAGCATAGTGTTAAGTTGAAAGAGATGAAAATTAGTAATTTTATTTTTGGGTTAGTGAAAAATCTCTGTTAATCCAACACTTTGTTTAATGATTTATCTTGTTAAACCTTTTATTGTTTGCTATATGAAAATTGGAAATTATTATTTTGGTTGGTGAACTAATCACTAATAATCCAGGACTTGCACTGTCCCAAGCCAAAGCAAATATATATTTCCGATATATTTTTCATAGACAATTGCAAAACTTGTGAGGTAAGAGTTCTATCTATAATTTCATGTAGTGGAACTTGTTTTGAAATTGGCGGAAAACATAAATTTTGAGCATGGTTATGGTTATGTAGCATGGTTAATGTCATGGTTATGTTATGTATCATTTTACAAGGTTGAGACTTCAATCCTCATTTATTTCTTGTCTATTTTGGCCAATCCCTGAAACCTAAAAGGGCATGGATTCAAGTTTTATGTGGTGCATTCATGGCAGATTGCTTGAAATTCTGGATAATACTAATTTTTATTGTGTTCAGTTTCTTACTATTTTGGTCATGGGACTGGATGGAAAATTCTCTTAGACCTTTGCAAGTAATGATGTTTTGAATGATATCTACCACAGTAGCAAAATCAAAAAACACACAGGGGAACAAGTCAAATGCCCAAGTTTTGCATCCAATTTTTTTTCTAAGTAAAACAACATGGGTTTCCCTGCATTTCATAGATGATACCCGATGTAAACGTGTTGGTGCAGATTATGGCACCTGACTTGGTAGGGACATTGAGTTAGGAATGCAACAGAGGCACCTAACATGTGGGATTAACCATGATCCCTTCCGAAGCTCAAGGTGCTCAACCACTCGAGCTACCCTATAGGGATAAAATTTTGCATCTAGTTTACTCCACTGTTCTTTTAGAATCAAAGTATATGCAACAAAACCAAAAAGTCTGAGATGTTTCACCTTGGGTTTTCACACACAAAGCTTCTTCAAGTGTACTGTTTTGCATTTTGGGATAAAATTTTGCATTGAGTTTACTTCACTATTCTTTTAGAGTCAAATTATATGCAACAAAAGCAAAAAGTCTGAGATTATGGTGAGTTTTGGAACATGTATCCCTAGAACAGTGAGCTTGTTAGAGCATCTTGAAGACTACTTGGTTAGGGTTTAATCCATTGTATATTAGGAGATGAATATTTTGAGAAGAAACCCTAGGCTGTACTTAGTGAGAGAAGAAAAAGAGGAGACATCTTACCCAAAAGAGGAGACGTATTGCCTTGGAGGACATTCTTATGTGATGCATGCTTGTTGGATCTCCTTGTTCTGAGCAAGGGTTTTCATCATTTTCCCTAGCTAGGGTTTTGGAGGGCTAGAAGATTGTACTAGGATTGTGATAAGGCTATCATGTGTGCATGAACTTCATCTTTATGGATATTTCATATTACTGAAGTTTCCAGTTGTCCAATACTTGTGTAAATTGTAGATTTAATTTTCAACCATCAATATTCTTTATGGTTTGTAATTTCCAGCACTATATGTCTTTCTGATTTGACATAAGTTAAGGGTGAATATGTTAAGTGATTTAACACCACAATCAAAGATTATAAGGGAATATTTACTTCTATTTTTATAGATGTTGTAAGTGTTTTCAAATCTGTTATATGCATGCCAAGATTACCCGAGTGTTGAAACCTTCTGCTGTTGCCTTAGACTTCCAGAGAAGGTTGGAGCAGTGGTCTACTGCTACCCGTAGCCTCCACCAAGGTTATGGAAGTCTACTGTTTTAGCATTAGACCACCTGCAAGGCTATTTTTGTATCCTTAGACCACCACCAAGGGTGGTGGTGCTGCCAACAGGCCTGCTGTAGCAGCTTGTTGTTGCTCTCCTCGTCACCACTGTGAATTGTAAACTGTGTATGGATGAATCTTGTTTGCGATTTAATCTTACACCTTCTTCATTTGAATCATGATTGGGATAATAATATTAGATTTGTCAACCATAAACATCAATCATGTAGCTAACATTCTATTAGTTTCTTTCTTCACCTTTTATTTAAATTTGGGATTAATCTTGTAATCAGTGTCTTATGGGATAACATCTGGCCATAATTCAATTTTCATCTCCCTCGCTTCTTCCATTATTCCCTTGATTTTAGTGAAAATATATGGATTCAGGTCCTTATATACCTCAGGTACTAGATTTATGAGCTCATGCATAGTTTTTTCATCCCACTAATCTACAACATAAGCAAGCATGAGTCTCTCCTCACCCCCATTGTTAACTCATTGCAACTTTAGGGGTTATGTATATGAAACATTACCACCATATTCACTCTTTACCTTAACAGCCTTGGATCCTTAAAATTTATTAAATGATAGATTCTTGAAATCCTATAAATCATGTTCACCCTCTCAAGCCCGATCAATCTCCTTGCAACGCAAAAGAAGGTCCAATTGTCTAATACAGATCTTAATTGCAGCTAGTTCTTGATGGTAAGGGAACACAAAAATACCATCGAAATTATGCAACTTGTTAGTAAGAAAAAATTCTTTAATCAGTTTCAAAGTTGTAATCACTTTAGGAGACTTTAATACAAAAGAGAAATCGTCACAAAATTTAGACTAGCAGATAGCCCAACTCTTGGTTTTCCTTCTATTTTTTTCATGTAAATACCAAGCCTTTAATTTCATAATAGGTCCCAAACTATGAATTCAAAACTAAGGTTGCAAACCCTTGATTTCCCACTTCTAAGTACAACTTTCAACATGAACAAAGTGATTTGTGCCTCCATCATATATTTTTGAAATCATAATGTATTTACCTTTTGAAAGAGTTAGATTTTAACTCTCAAAATATAGGGGGGGCATGTGTGTCATCACTCCCTAGATGGTTTCCTAGATTGTGAGACCTTTTCTATATGTGGCCCACCATATGGTTATCATGATTTGTATGTGGCTCTATAGTAAGATTGATAATAGGGTTTCTTCTTGGTACACTAGATGGATCTCTTGTAAGATTGATTATAGGGTTGCTCTACACTAGATTGGATGATTTCACCTTGGGGAGTAAAACAAAATTCCTTGTGGGAAACAAGACCAATATGGGAATGATACTTCATGAACACTATTGGTTTGGGTCCAGGTCTGAGTGTTTTTCAATATGTTGAGCTAACATACTATATTTCAGAAGCATTGTGCAAAACCTGATGATTCTAGGAGCCTTTTTATTCCTGAATTGAAGCATAGAGACCAATATTTGATCATCAACAGAGAAGGAACCTAGAACCACATATACTCTTTTAAATCCCCTCTACATCCTCCTTCCACCTAAAAATGAAACCCATCCATCCTAGAGAAAGGCTTAGAATCCCTATCCACTCTTTCTCAATCCATTCCATGAGCATTTTTTCCTCCATTTGCTTCCTCAGGACTTTTTTACTAGAGCTTTATATTGCATTGGAATGATCTAACTTAAAAATACATCCTCTCCTACCACCAGCTACATAGTCTCATTTCTTAATGTGAACACATTTATGTTTGTCTTTGGCAGGCCTGTTCCTTGATCCTATATGTCCAAAACCACTTCTAGACTGCCCAACTAGTTTGTGGAGCCTCAGGTATTCACAATCCTATCGTGTTTGCATTACATTCGATCTGATTGTGTTAAAGGAATTTACCAGTCTTCCTTTGAATAGTAGTTTATTGATGCACAAATATTGGCCATTTGAGCCTCGCCTCTTACACCTTCACCATCTTGAATGTGCATATGAGAGAATGAATGCAACTCTAACTACTTTTGGACAATTTTCACATGGCTCAAGTATGTTGGATTTGCTTGAAGTAAAGGATTTGTCAGTTCTTGGACTCACAATGGTCCTATCCACATCAAAGTGACCAAAATAGCTAGTGATTCATTTTTTCCTTAGGAAGTGAAAACACGTTAGTTAGGCAATTACATTAGTGCATCAAGGTACCCATCTATGTCACCTGACATGAGGACATGAGGACCCCTCCTCTTTGGTAACAAACTTGACTCATAAATCAATGAATATCTCATTACCCCGACTCATGCTTTAAACAACTTTTACACAACAGCGACCCATTCAAACACCTCCAAGAACCCTAAAAAAAGGCACAACAACCTAGAGACAAGGTTCAACAGAGTTCGACTCACACATTTGAAGGATAGGGTTAGACAAGGTGATGTAGGATAGGGTTAGACAGTTATAGTAGCAAGTGAAACAACTTAAGGAATTCAAGATCAACCTCAAGATGTTGACCAAAGTAGTCAATAAGTGTCCAACTAAGAATGGAATTGTCAAGCATCTCACAACTGAATATGGCAGCCTTAAACCCTTAGTGCAGTGGATGGGAGTCCTTAGGGAAGTCATACAATAATCCCAAACAAACCTAAACAAGTAACAACACCCTTCTAGCAAGCAAAATCATATTTCTAGTAGAAAAAACACTTATCTAGCAGACAATGAAACCCTCAAATAGCAGTGACTCCATAAATAAGAGTAGAGACACCCTCAACATAAAAAATGACACCCTCAATAAGAGTATAAGCTACCTCAAAAATTACAATGAGAACCTTAAGGATGCCTAAACAGGTAGTGGTTCCCTCAACAAGAGCAACATCAACCTCAACAATGACAACGACAGCCTCAAGGGGGCCTAAGCAGGCATTAGTGCCCTCAAAAATGATACCAGCACCCTCAAATAAGATATGGCAACCTGAAAAATATACTACAACAACCTGAAAATAGAGTACATCTCACACAAGTGGAGGAATCATCACTGCATCACCATCAAACCCTTTGATGCTACCTCTGCCATGGCTATTCTTAAACATCTCCGAGCCTTTATATTGTTGAGATCATGCCCATAATGTTGTTGTTTATAACCTGAGTATAGGTGTGCATCTTGTAACATGTATAGGTTTTGTGATGTTGAGTTTGACTTCATGTATTCCTTATTAAGTTCCCAAATGTGTCTTTTCTTGCCTAGAATTGACCTATTGCAAATAATAGTTAGGAAAACAATAGAAATAAAGCTAGCTAGAAACCACAAATTGTATCCTCGACACTTTTTTACTTTATTTAGACCATTTGCATTATTGATGGGGTGGCTCATTCACTAGTCATTATAATGACAAAGTTGTTGTTTCACTCCAAAAAAATGTTGCAAGAAGACATAGACTTCATACAAAAAACTCAAACAGTGAAATTCCAATGCATACCCATATCTTCATATATTCCTTATACACATGATATCACATTCATAGTACAATTTTTTATTCCATTTCCACAATAAAAAAAGAATATCATAACACTGAAGGGAGCTTAAAGAATGTTGTGAAACTCACACTGAATGTGTGATGAGAAGAATTGCTTTGATTTCCTCATATCAGTAGCTCCCTTCAAAAAGAGACAGGATGAAGGAAATTCCAATAAAGGTTGTCATGATATTTTTAGATTGTTCACTAGGAAGGTGCATGATATTCAACAACTACCCAACCAAGTTTACAACTATGCCTGAAGTTGTCAATATCTCACATAGCTCAATTCCTTTCATGCCTCACAGTTAGCCAAATGAATTTCAATCTGAAAATGAGTTGTGGCATTACTTGAAAAAGTGTATAGAACACATATCTATATGTATACATATACCTAGCATGAAAGTTGTAGGTAGACTCCCATTCTAGTATTATATGCAGGGTTGTCTCTAAAGTCAAAATCTTTGTCTTTTTCTCACCAGTATGTGTTGGAAACTACCATCACCAAGATGTTTGAGATTTCAATTGAAATAATGAATTGTAGGCCCCCTTCTAGGGTTCACACAATTTTTTTGAAGGAAATATGGTACAAATTTTAGATGGATAGATTAAAGAACCACTTACTCTATGACATATATAACCCTAAATATTTTGCAAAAATCTACCAGTAGAGTACAGAAGATGAAAAATAAAGCCAATCTCTCAACAAGATGGAATAGCTCATTGAAGCAATAGAGCTATTATGGAAATGGCTTGTTATATGTAGCATTCTCTTTAGGGTGAGTTTATGTTATGGGGGAAGTATTCTTCAATACCTATGATTGAGCTGTTGAATCCCTCTTTTTACAAGGCCATTTCTGTAGTAATGATATAGTGGCTTAGGAAATGAACGCTTAGTATTTAATGAAGATTTGTTTTAGTAAAACATAAATTTAAATGATTTGTTTAAATTTAGTTATTTAGGATGGTTGGAGGTGAGTGACTAGTGCCAATAACCCTATTCAGAATGTGGAGTCTTGGGGCTTCTAAGAGGTCTAGAAATTATGAATGGATGTGAGTAAATATGTTGTGCATACATACAGAAATTTACTTATGAATGCAACATTAGATGGCTAGACACATGTGTAGAAAACCTTTGCTTCACATAGCCTACCGAGAAAATCACACAGCAATTAGTGAATCTCCCCTTTTTCATGCCCATAGGATTTACATTCATACCCACAAAGCTGAGCTTCCAGAGCTGACTGTCATCCTCTGCTACTGTTGACAATCTGCCTGCGTGTTTTTTGTATTTCTGATTTATTGCTGACTGTTGATTATTTCAGCAAAAACCAGTGATTGAGATGATCAAACTGAACTTTTTTGAGTTTTCTTTCTATTTGTTCTCTTTTGAAGTTGTTTTTATTCCTTTAAAACGTTTCAATAGTTTAGGTTTGCCGAATGTTGGGTTTAGGGTCCTCTTGTTATCTATGTAGAGTTTAATTTGTTGACATTTTTTTACTATCTTAGTGTTTAGCAACTTTTCAGTGCCATGTACTACTGATGATCATATTTATGCAGCGTATTATCTAGGTTTATTGGCACCATGTACAACAACTTATGATCATCTTTACTGTGGTTATTATCCGGAATGAGGGATACACTGCGGTATCAAGAATGACGGCTGCACTGAATATATATGTAATTATTAATTTGTTGAATCTGAACAGTTACATTTGAATGGTAATCTGTATTTGTAAAATTGACCCTTTTTTAATAGAAAAATGATAAATTTTAGATGTATGTTTTTGGTATGGTTTTGACACATAATTCATGTTGAATTTTGAACCACTCCTTGTTTTATTTGAGAACGTGGTTGCAAATAAAATTTAAGACAATACATAAATGTAAATGCTATGATAAAAACTCATTTTCAAGGGATACAAATAATAAAACAAGGTAAATGTTACAAGCATTTAATGTCAATGAGTGTGTTCTTATTGAGTAAGCATAAAATATTTATGGTTCAATTAGATGCAGATGATGAACTTTGTTGTTGGGTTAATTTTTTAAGCTTCCATATGAAGATAGACCTCCATATACTATGAGGGATAAGGTGAAAAGTGTTTTTCCATCTTCATGCTCATGTTTCATTGAAGGAAAAGGCTACATGGTGCACTTTCATATATGAAGCTCGATGAGTGTGAACTAGTGCCAAGTTAGTGGAATTGTTTTAGAATCTCCATGACATAAATAATGGGGATAATATCACCCTTGACACATTTGTGAAGCTAAAATTGTTGTATTTTATCACCATCACTATTCATGCAACATAATGTTCTTGTTTTTCATCACCCTATTTTCAATATTTTGAGTATGTGCATGAGTTATTTTTACAACACACCAAAAAGACTAACATATCAATATGTGCATGAGTTATTTTTTCAGTTCACCAAAAACACCAACATACCAAGATAATCAATGCATGAAAATGTATCATTAAGTCGTGTGTCCATATTATAAATAGTTGTAATTTTTCAAAACTACTTTATTGTCATGGCTGCTGGTTGACTGGTTGAGGCTGTCTGACTGGGGAAAAATTGAGGCTGGTGCATGGATGACTACTTGAGGCGATGGTTGACTGCTGGAAGCTGACTGGTTGAGGCTATTATGGATCATCTAAAGGGGGCAATGAAGGCGACAACATAGCTAATACATGGAGTGCTGATAAGTGTAAGTGTAAGGTGAATGACTGAGAGTGCTGGTGTGTGGTAGGGAGGGTCGGGTTAGATTTTCTTGTTTGGCTTTCAGGAGGGAGGTAGCCAGAGTCTGTGGAGTCTAAAATGGTCAACTCTGGTTTCATTTTTATAGTCTGGTAGTAGCAGTCTAAAGGGGGCGACTTTGGGGGGGGTTATTTTTTCTTTTTGAAACTCATATATAGGAATGTAAGATGAGTTTATGGTTGGCATGTATGACAATGCTGAAATAGTTTAGAGTTAGGGTTTGAATATCTTATTTAGTGCACATAATATAAGGAGATTGCATGAACCTATCTTATGACTATGACAAGGTTTCTGTTGTAAAAATTTTGCGAATATTACATGGATGAATCTTGTTTGCACCCAAACAAAAGGAACTAATAGAACACACTTTTCCTACAATAGAAAACACTTTTCAAAAGGAACTAATGATTTAAATGTCATGGAAATCCTTTAGACATGATAAATACAAAGAAAGGGACATGATGTTTTCAAATAAGGAAATGTAGCTCATTATAATTTATATCTAGCATGGTGGAAGAATAGGCTTGTCAATACTATGAGTTGATCATCTATAATCAAGAACTATTGATAAGAAAAATAGACTATTGGTTTTAATGGTCGTAAAATATTAAGGTTACATGGTAATGGATTTTTCTATTGAATATATCAACACTTTGAGGTTTAACGAAACTTATAATCAAGAACTATTGAAAATATAAATACAGTGTTGGTTTTAATTCTCATAAAATAAGGTTATGGTGATGGATTTTTCTATTGAATATATCGGCACTTTGAGAACACAAAACTTAAGTAATTTTGAGGAAGGTAAAAGAGGGAGGTTGCTAAAATTGATATCATCATTATGTAACCATTCTATTTGTCGAAAAAAAATATTAATGAAAATGAAACCAAATGCAATGGAGGTGTAATCATTAATGTTCTTTCATTTTTTTCTCATTCCAACTTATTTTCATTACATGTAAATGCCCTTCATTTCTATATTATAGAAGGTTGTCTTCACATAAAGTTTAAAACAATGTTTCAATATATTATACTCCTTTGCTTTAAGTGTTTCCCTCTACATGTGAACAATAAGAATGAGAAATATCTTCTCTTAGTTTCGATAATTATATATATATTCTCTACTAACGAGGCCAACTGCGTGAAGGTGGAAGCTCATTTGTCCCCTCCCACCCACCCACCCTAGAATCAAAGAACAAAATTTTGTCAACCTTGATGTATTTTTTATTCACACGAAATGTGCCAGTGGCATATTATCAAGAATGGCATTATGATCTTCTATTGACAATTTCCATTGTCGATTCTTGGAATTTTTCCTACTCTTCATTGCCTTCAACTGCAATCGGGCTGCTATGACCAAATGACTGTATTGAGCACATATAACATCTGTCTTGTAGTCTTTAAAATGAATATGGTCTTTACATTTCCTTACTTCTGCAAAGAAATGTCCCATTATAACCATTGAACCCACACCATACGTATAATTTGACAGGTCTTTAAATTCTTGCATCAACGCACTTTTTGACCTAGTGCATATCTGTAAATAATAATGCATTTTTTTTGGATTATCTACTGGTGCAATGACAACAAATACATCACCTTCTTTAACCAAATCAGAAACACGATCATAATCTTTGACAATCACAAGTGCTTCATTATCGTGCTCTACATCACTGATATTTTCAAATGGGGGCAATGGTGTTAGGTCTTGGTGTCTCCATGGTTTCACAAATATGTTAGTCTAGTTTTGACACTCATCCAAGGACTCTACATAATCAATACATGCAAGACAAAACCAAGAGTACTTTCGTTTCTTGATTGCATGTATATTTGCCATTTTCTTACTCCTAATGGAGTGTAAGCCCCTTGTTTTTGAGATTGCAATACAATTATGTGGCATTGATATGTCAACATCACCCATTACAATATTCCAAAAAAAACCTCTCACATTACCCATCCTTTCATTGAATTCATGGCTCAAATTTTGTTTGCACCAATTAACAACATCATTTGAATTTGCAAGGTGAGAAGCAGAGTGATTCATTTGATATCTCCTGAGTGCACGTTTCATGCAGGCCCCGGCACCATCGTGCTCTCCTTTTCCATGTCCCATTTCAAAAAAGCTACATGTGTGGTGAACATCCGTGTTTCTATGAAGGCAAGACAACCATAAGAATGAGCGTGCTGATTTAAATTGACCAGCACAACCATCTAACCACACCAAATGTTCTTTAAAAGTGATCTTTCGTCTTGATAATTCTTTCTGAAGCATACCAAAACAATGCTGGACAAAACATGTATCATGTGTACGATCATCACTGATGTAGAAATGATACTCCTTAATCACTTCACGATTATTTTCATTGCTATAAAAACCATTGAGATCAAGCTATGCATGTCTATACATAATATGAACAAGTATAGATAGCTGATCTGAATGATAGTACTCACTATGTATCTCATTTTGCAGAGTGAAAGTATAATTTTCAGCAAAATCGACAATGGATAATATTGTTCCTTTTACAAATACATCTCGTGATTGCTTAAACTGTAAGTCCTGCCATCGTGTTGAGTGAGAGTGCTTGATATATTTATATATTTGATCCTTGAACAAATTCATAAAATATGTCAAAGAGATATCACTTTCAACTAAATTAATCTTTCTTGATGTTGATGTTGAATCTGTAATAGGAGTATAATCAACATATTCATATCTCTTCCATTTCACAATGCAATTTGATATTTAAGGATCGTTTGCATCAATGTGGTAGTTAACATTAAAAAGGGCCAAATCAGAACATTCCTCACATTTTTTACCCCCAACGCATTGTTTCTTATAGATTACTTGGTCATTCTCTTGTTCACATAGTATTTTAGATACAAATTCATGAACACTCATAGGAGGGGGGTTATTTGGCCAACACTGCATGCCACAATCTAGAAATGTCTCATAATATAATTCGAATTCTACATGGTATCGAAAACAACATGTGTCGCGAACAACGATGGGCCTGGCATACCATGGTTTAAGCTTCACAAATGTGCTAAGGACAATCTCTGCATCAACATTACTCTCCATAAAAGTTTTGAACATTTCCACTTGAGTGATCTCTGTTATGTGTTTGGCATGAGTTTCATAGTTTCCTTTCGATATACGACGTTGCACAACATCCTTTTTATTTGGCAATACATGAGAGTTTAAATGCCAAAACTCTTTCACCCTGTCTCTCACATTATCTGGAAGTCTATCTTGATAAGGTTTCCTACAGATAACACCCCAACATGCAACTTCATCATCCTCATCTAATTGAACTCTAATGTTTTTATGCTTCTATAAACTTTTTCTTGATGTTTTTAACATTCTTGCAGTAGTAGACAACAAACGACTGTTTACAGTGTTTTTTGCCACAACCCTTATTAGAATAGATTTACAAGCAACCATGTAATTATGAGATCATTTTTTTGAAAGTGATGCAAGGAACGATGTCAAATTTTGTGATACAATCTCATTTGATTTAGCCTCTTTGACATTTTTAATTCCCTATAATGTCATTGTATTTCTTAGACATTTTCACTTTAACAACATATTTAACAATTGAGCTTGTTCTATGACAGAAATACCTTCAAAATATTCTTTGACTATCTTTTTTACTCTATAGCGAGCTGTATGATCAGGCATCGGAGGTCCCATTTCTTCACTTTTACTTGAATCCATATTCTCCAAAAACTTATCGTTAATGACGATATTGTTGCAGCTTTTGATATATCTCTGTGAATTGGTAAGTGTGGTAGGATGTTGTATGTTGGATGTCGACCCTGCATAAAAATAAATATATGAATTTAGCTAATTGTGAATTTGTTCAAATCAAATATATACATATATATAAGTTTATATATATTATATTTAAGTAAAAATTATAAACATATATCAAAATTTATTTACTCACCAATCATGGACTCAATATCAATGCTACCCATAGTTTGCTCCACATTTGTCATTTCCTCGTCACCTCCATGCTCTTCATTTATTTCATCAATGTGTTCCTTGACAATCTGCGTTCCTTCATCACCACCATGTGTGAGGTTCACATTTTACATTTCTTCGTTGTAACCAAGTGCCTCCACATTTCTTTCCATTGCTCTTTTTTCTCTTAACTTTCTCATATTTTCACCCTTTTGTCCTTCCTTGCCTCTTCATCAGTTCTGGTGCGATCATGTTTTTTTCCGCAGTTCCTTCAATTTCCCATGTTCAAGGAATTAAAACCTAAAATCCAATGCATAAAAAGATATGAGAATTGGGAGTTACATATATACATTGAAAAAAAGATAACAACAAACCTAACAAGAGTAATATGCTAAGCACTATTGCACGAAAAACTTATAGGTACATGCCAAAACAAGGATTTGCACCAAAGAAAGTAAAACTACCTAGTAGTAGTTTCAAGAAAATCCGTGCCATATTTTAATCATAGGTTAAAGTAAATGCCCACAACATATGGTCAATATGTACACTATTGATATTTCTACCTAAACACGATCTCAATTTGTATTAAGCATATCTGATGAAAAACTTATGGATCTGCCAAAATAGGGTTTCAGGATAATTTTTTGTGAAAGTCCTGAAAATGACTAAGTGTTGGAAAAATGGCTCAAGTGGCCTTGGGGAAATGCCTGCAATACCTAATGGGTTAATGATAAAAATAATTTGAAACTACCATACTATAGATTGTTAAGAAGGATATCTCTCCATAGTCTTAGTTTTCACAGAAGGTGTTTGATGACAAAATTAACAGTCAGCCAAAACAGGGGTTCAAGTTGCTTTTAAACCAAAGTAGCAAATCTACCTAAGTGGCCTCAGGGAAATGCCTGACATAGTTTGTGGGTGGAATAAAATTGTCGCACCATATGGTGATTGTGTAGGTGGGTGTTTTTTCTACCTGTTCACATCTTCAGATCGACTTGAAATTTCCTAAGGAAGAAGTTATGGATCCGCGAAAATAGGGTTTCAGGATAAACTTTGGAGAAAGTCGTGAAAATGACCAAGTGTTGGAAAACTAGCTTAGGTGGCCTTGAGAAAATGCTTGTCATAACTAATGGGTGAATGATTAAAATAATATGAAACTACCATGCTCTAGCTTGTCAAGAAGGATAGCTCTCCATAGTATTAGTTTTCACAGAATGTGTTTGATGACAAAATTAACAGCCTGCCAAAACAGGGGTTCAAGTTGCTTTTACACCAAAGTAGCAAATCTGCCTAAGTGGCCTTAAGGAAATGACTGCCATAGCTTATGGGTTGAAGAAAATTACTGCAACATATGGTCATTGTGTAGATGGGTGTTTTGTCTACCTGTCCACATCTTCAGATCGACTTGAAGGTTCATGAGGAAGAAGATATGGATCTGCCAAAACAAGGTTTCAGGATAAACTTTACAGGAAATCAAGAAAATGACTAAGTGTTGGGAAACTTGCTCAGTTGGCCTTGAGAAAATGCTTGTTGTCATTAATGGTTGAATGATAAAAAAATATGAAACTACCATTCTCTAGCTTGTCAATAAGGATATCTCCCCACAGTCTTAGTTTTCATAGAAGGTGTTTGATGAAAAAAATAAGAGCCTGCTAAAACAATGGTTAAAGAAAATACCTTGATAAAAATAAAAATTTGTGGCCTGAAAAACTCGAATAATGCGAAATCTCAACATATCTGAAAATTTTTGATATGTGAATTCCCAGCTACAATATGGATATAATAACTCTCGGCTGAAAACCGCTCTGCCAACTTTCGGCTGAAAAATGCTATGCTAACTCTCGGCTGAAAAACGTTTTGCAAACTCTCAGTTGAAAAATGTTCTGCAAACTCTCGGCTGAAACACACTCTACCAACTCTTGGCAAAAAAATGCTCTGTGAACTCTCGACTGAAACATGCTTTGCCAACTCTCGACTGAAAAAATAATTTACGACTTCTCGATTGAGACAGATAAAAATTCTCTCGGATGAGAGATTATTTATACACCTCTCGGGTGAGAAGTTTGGAATTCCATCAGAATCACCGGAGTTTAATGGTGGGCCCATAAAAATATTCTCGAAGAAAACTCTCGACTGAGATATATTTTACTTTTTCATCCGAGAGTTTAAAATAACTTTCGACTGAGAGTTTTGCTTAACTTTGGGTTAGTTTTCGAGCGAAAATACCTCTCGCCCGAGAAAATTCAAATCTCTCGGCCGAGAGGTTTTTAGTCAACATTTCCAGCACCATTTCTGCAGTTTTCAGAAAT
>LPNX011030590.1:579-78658 GCA_001517045.1 Pseudotsuga menziesii | reverse complement strand
TATTTTAATTTCATTTAGGATTTCTATTTTTGATTATTTTTTTATAAACTTTATCATTAAAAAAAATAGTGACTTAAAAATCAGTGACAATAAAAATTCAATATCGTCACGAAGACGAAGCCAATGTTTTAAAAAAAAATCACAATGTTGTTCCTTGCAGTGTCCTCTTCAAAAGGGTGAGTTTAGTTTTTTTTGATAAGAGTCACATTTGAAAGAAAATGAGATGACAAAACCATGTGTCAATAAGGCACCGTTTTTTGTACATATATTATTTCGATAAATAATAAAAAATAGCGTATAAGTCTAAAAATCCTAAACATATATTCCATGCACAACTGCAATGAGTGCAGATTATGATTATACATTTCGTTTCCCTAAAATAAATAACTATCTCTAAGAAAAAAGGAGGGCACAAAGGTCACTGATTATTCATACTTAAAATTTTAAAGAATATGTCATTGGTGTTGTTGGGGACCCGATATGCAAGTTAATTAAAGCTAACATACAGAGTGTTCAATATTTATTGTCAACCCAGGGAAGTCTTTTATTTCAAGGATAATATGCACTATATATGCTTTAAACACTGAGTTGCTGTAAGTAAATAATCCTACTCTCTGCTCAGCTATGCTCATCCCAAAAATGCACTTAATATAGTTTATTTTCTAAAAAATACAACCACAATTACCTTTTACTATTCTTAATCTAGAATTGAAAGATTTGAGAAATCAAATCTAGATTACTCTTGCAGAAAATGAAATCCTAATTGCCAAACCATCTAATGATTCACCCAATTATCTTGATCTAATTACTTTAGAAATCCAAAGGGTATGAATTGAAGTAAGCTATTCTAGAAATTCAAAGTACAGGAATGAATTTCTGCAACTATATAAGCAAATGAATGAACTGCAAAGATCTACAGAACAACAATTAAAAGAACTAGGGATGAACAGATCTATCACAGCTATCACACAGTTGCATAAAAGAAAACTATCATATACAGTCGACTGAAACACCATACCACTGCAACTTTCCAAGAGACGCAATTAATAACACACTGTAAATCAATAACTGTTGTAGCTTACTATGAGGAAAGGAAATTATCACAACATCACACAACATAATAAATATAATTCCTAATTAACTCACTAATCCCTATGGGAAAGCATGGCCAGCCTTCACACAGAGATGCTGGAAGTAACGCATGTTAAAACACTGAGATCTGAATCAAAATCCTTGTATTAGAGATGGCAGATGAATCACACAATATGAATCATAGATGATACAATAATTTGGTAAAACATTCAACCCATGGTTCATAATAGCTCCCCATATTTATACAATTTCAATCATAACATCCTATCCCTATTATTGAGCAGCCATTGAAGATCTCTGATCTTCAGGCTACCTCAATTACAATAATTGTTATAGTCGTGGCAGGATGAGAATAGAAGATATATGGAAGATATTATTTGACCCATAAATAATGATCCTGATTGATTGAGAATATATCTCGCAGATCACAGCTAATTTTGAGCAGCGGCACATTGTTGCCTCCAAATCTGTCTCAATATGTTGTAGCTACCCTTGTACAGCTTGCATGGAATAATACACTGGGACTGCGTTCTTTGGGCAATGATGGTATGGATGGTGACCAACTTTAGCAATGAATGTCCATCCTTCCCTTGGAAGATTCGGCCCACTACACCTGCATTCTCTATATCTTGAAATACCTTTATAAACCATCACACGTTAGCATAGTTTAAGATGTAGAGCCTTGATTACCACAATCCTAAGCATTAATAAATTAGGACAATGATTAACCATACCTTTGTGACTTGAGGGGCCAAGTGAGGGGAAAATGTCTGTTTAGCATGCACAATAGGGTAGGATGAGGAAAAAATAGGTGGATAAGGGTGGTAAAAAAGGGGCCATTTCTGGGCCCAACATATCCCCCCAACTGTCCTGTTGCATGTCCTCATGCAACAACCTCCATTATTTTGAATTTCAATCTGGCATTATGCTTCGTTCATGGAGAGAAGAAAACTTGTATGGGAATTCAGATGTTCCTTCTTTTTCTATAAATCCCTTATGGACAACCCAATATCTCCAACACTTCTACTCTTCTACCCTGGTTAATGAGAAATATTCCCTGTACGGTTTTGTTGGCCACCAGATGAGAGAAAATTTAAATTTTAGTCCCAGCCAATTAACCCCACATTCCCTTATGCATCCAACATAACCTTCAATCCTGGAAAGTGCTTGTTCAAAATTCCTATAACAGTAGGGGTCCCTATTTCTGAGGGTTGGAGAGGCAACCTGCCATCTGTACTGAATACCTTCCCAAGCCATTTGTTGATGTATGGAAATCTGGCTGGTACAAGTAGAAATAATCCCTTCCTATAGTTCCATTATATGCCGAGTTTGGATGGGACATGAGAGTAGACTCTGATGTCAAGCAAGGAGAAGATGAGGATTCTGAGGTTCACTTCGGATCGAAAGATTAGAGTGGGCTTCATTGTGAGAAAAAGTTTGGAAAGACCTTTCCCACTGAACATGATTGCTCACAAAGGAGGAAAAATCCCTTAGCTAAACATCGCCTGAAAAAGGAACATGATTTGAATGGCAGTCCAAAAGACAAGCCATCTCATGCAAATAAAGATCACACAGCAAATTATGGTCCTCAAAATTACTTCCCAGAAATGTTTCCAAGAATTTCGCCGAGGTTGCTATTTCATATGATCTCCCTTCTTTCACAGCCCTTAATTTAAACCAAATAAAATAATCGAATAAAAAGACAGGGTAAGAGGAACATGGTACTCTGGTGCCCAATAATTCCTGAGAAAGAGCATACAGTTGGTCTTTCTCCACCTGCATAGACTTGAACTTTTTTAGCTCCCCTAACTCCTTCTGTAGTTCTCCCTACAAAATTTCTGGGTCATGAGTTCTTATGCCCATTTTTCCTTTAGTTCCCTGATGGTATTTCTATGTTCGGCGATGGAAACCATCCCTTCTTGGTATCTTTTCACCTGGCTCCTCCACTTCCTTACTTCCATTCTCAGGATCAAGAGTTCTTCTGTAAGCTTCATTATTTCTTCTTCTTCAGGATGCTCCTCCTTATCAGAATCCAGATTAATAAAATTTTGAGGGAGTTCAGTTCACACCTTATCACCTGATTTGCCACATTGAAAATTTTGCACTTATGAAGTTACTTCTAGGGGTGTTGGTTCTTGTGTAACAACATCCATTCCTGGAATTTCTTCCGCAACAACTTCAACCTCAGGTATTCCTAAAACAACTTCTAGAGATGCTGGTTCTTATGTAACAACATCCTCTTTATGGGGTTCTCCTATAGCAACTTCAGTAGCTGATTGTGAGAATGTTGGTTCTTTTGGGACAACTTCCTCCTGAATTTTAATCTTCTTATCTACCTGATTATCAACTACAACTTCAAAAGGGGAATGCAAGGCCACTAGTTCTTGTGTAACAGAGCCCTACCCTTCTTTTTATTCATGTTGCTGGGATTGTATGTCTTCTTCAATATGGAGCTGTTCCTCAAGGATTTCAGTATCACCTGAGGATTGTGATTGCATTTGTTCATCTTCTCCTAAATTCAAATCAGGAATGATATCCAATTCAGGGTTGGCTTCTTGTTGCATCCCGAGAGTCTCTACTGAAATTTCCAAGGATGTTGGTTCTTATGTAGCAACATCCTGGTTCACTTCCTCATCTTCCTGCTGTTTGGGTTCCATTTCCGTTATCTCTATGTCACGGGACGGTTTAGGGGTCATGGTGCACATTTCTTTGTTAAATTCCAGAATATTTTCAATCCTTAGTTCCTCTTCTCCCATTTGGGTGGAAATTTGAACAAGAATATTCAAGGATGCTGGTTCTTGTGTATCAGCGTCCTGTTCAAACTCATCATCATTCTGCTACTAGGGTTCCATTCCTATTAGTTTTGTGTCCTGAGAAGGTTCAAGGGTCACAATGTAGACTTCTTCAACAAAATATGGAATAACCTCATCCTCTGGTTCATTTGTCCTGATCTGGGTGGCAATTTGAATAAGGATATTCAAAGATGTTGGTTCTTATGTATTAGCATCCTGTTCATCTGCCACTTCCTTTTGCTAGAGTCTCTCTTGGGGAGCCTCACCATCTTTCCAATCAGGTTGTCCCTATTCTTCCACAGCTGTAGGTGCAGGATATTACGTTACAAAGGCACGAACTATGACCTTGTAACCTAACTCGTTAAATATTTCTTCACACACAAGACAAAACACTCTTTCTTCCTCATCACCAGCCTCAACAGGATTTGATCCTTCCAGTTGGTCTGCAACTTCAACCAATGTGTGCAGCTTCCTTTCACTCTATTTTCTGCACGCTTCCTTCCAATTTTCTAATTCCTTTCGTAGTGATTGTACTTCCTCTTTTAATAGCCCATTTTCATACAGAAGTCCTTCAATTTGAGGTTCTTCTGTGACCGGTTCCTGTAGGGAATCATTAGCTTTGGGTCTAAGAATGGGGAACTCAATTTGTACTTCTAGGGTTTCTCATCTTTCCTGTGCTACTTCTGCTGCTGTGACTGACCTGGTTCTTTTTTGTCTTATTGGTGGTGATTCCTTTATTTCATATTTTTATCCATGGTGCTGGAGTTTCTAAATTTGTGGCTGATGTTGAAGGGATATCCTCTGTTTCGACATTTTCTTGTTCTTTAGGATGTTCTTCCTCAATCAGGGTTCCTCCCCATTCAGGGGAAGATTCAATGGTCACCACCTCCATGTTTTCTTCTATTATCATAGCTCTAACATATTCGGTTTCCAATGTCACAACATCTAATGCTGCTCCAGTTTCAACCTCTGTTGTTAGAGATGCCCTATTATTTAGTCTTTCCACAGGGTTTTCTTATACATTCTCTCCAAATTGTTCTTCTTAATCTCCTGACTGATCCTCCGATCCAGTCTCATATCCCCCCCAACTAAATTGGAGGGACTTTGAACCTCCCGTTGCTCTACATTTCCCCCCAATTATGGATTGACCAACTCTTCTTGATTTTGAATAGGCCCGATGAGTATAGGTACTTCCATTTCCTCTTCTATTGGAACACCGGGCAGAAGAACGAGTTCCTAATCTTGACCTGTAAATTTCACCCAGGTTTGGTTTTGTTGAGCAAGGGTTCGTAAAATTATTAATTTAATGAGGCCATGGTAGGGAAGGGAAGAGATTGGATGCTTGGCGGTTTGGACAAATCCCGCCATATGATGTAAATCATTGAATAAATAAAATGGAATGTTTAGCAAAACCCTATGACGGATATGAGATAATAAAGGAAATTCAGAGTGATATACTGTTTGATACCTACTTTCATAGGTGATATACTTCTTGAGGAAAATTTCTACTTTATTGCATGGGCATGGAAGTGACTGTAACGCTATCCCCCTCTGTGATGGTTGAATGTGCTCCCCTTCCCTAAGAAAATCCTGTACTACTGCAGGATTGGGGGTTCTTCGTCCAAACCAAGCTCTGCCCATCTGAGGAAGGCCAGTGACCTTAGCCACTATTGCTTCAGAGACTTCAATACGCAATCCCAAAACCTTTGAGTGGGTTTCTGTAAGATTCAAGGTTAACTATAGAGCTGTTTCATGGTGAAATCCATTCAGGCGTTGGAAGAATTCAGTCCAACCTGCAGCTTGAAAAATAATGAAAAATTCAGCATTTCTTATGAGTTCTCGCATGTTTGGAGGTTCATGTTGAGCTAGAATACCCATGTTTGTTTTCCTTCAGAAGTATGTTGCGGTCCAACAAATTACAAATCATGACAATGGAGGTTAAAGCACAGAGTATGCATGAACACCTCAGAGTGGAGTTGGGTAAATTCGGAAAGTTTTAGCGCATCGAATTATTTGGAATTTATCCCAAATTAGGAAAGGTGGCAGTTATCAGGTAACATAATTAGTCATTAAGTCGCATGAGTGGATAGTTAACGATTTAATAATGGGAATAGATAGGAAGGTATGATTAATATTGTCAGACCTAGTTAATACTTAATCAAGTAGTTAATCAAAACCATACCTTCAAAAATAAGTGATGGATGGTGTCCTTTGGAGAATAGTAGAGCATGTGAAGTGCATCCATTAAGTGTAATGATTATTACAGGGATGCTGTAACGACCTTTTCCACCAACGAACCAAAAACCATCCTGTCAAATTGGTCAGAAACATGATGACTGCTGGAGTATAAATCAGAATCACCGGCATCAGGAATCGGAGCTAGATATTGAGGAGTCGCTAACCACAGTTGCAAAGAGTTCTGCCAATAATGGAGGAGTCACAACCGTAGACCATAGAGAAATCAAACATTTTATCAAAGTCGTGGCCCTGTATTATAGAAAAATCAGCCAAATGTGACGGAGTCACAGCTGCCGGAAAAGGTGTCGCAGCTGCCGGAATAGGAAAAAGGCATTAAGTTGATGGAAGTTGACGGTGTTGCAGTTGCCGAAAAAGGTGAAAATGGAAAAAAGTAAAATGGTGTTGCAGCTACTGGAATCAAAAAAAATATTTAAGCTGACAGAAGTTGATTGTGTTCCAGCTGCCGAAAAAGGTGAAAATGGACAAAAGTAAAACGGTGTTGTAGCTACACAGAACGGGATAAGGGTGAGAGTTTTACGGTGTTGCAGCTGTGTGAAAGGGAATAAAGGCAGAATTTTTTACGGTGTTTCAGCTACGTAGAACGGGGTAAGGGTGAAAGTTTTACGATGTTGCAGCTGCGCGGAATGGGGCAAAAGACTGATTTTGAAAGTGTTGCAGCTACGCTAAACGGGATAAAGGAATGTGTTGTGGCTGCAACAGATTTATTCAAGGAGTTTTCTTCTGGTGCAGGGAGTTACAGAAGGACGAACCTGGTCAACAGGCCTGATGATGACCACCACTCCTTAGGCGTGTCCCTGCACATTTTATTTAAAAAAAAACGGATCAAGTGCAAAAGAAAAAGATAACGATAACAGTAAAAAAATAGTTTATTTATGTACAAAGATTCATGTAAGATGTACAGCGATTAATTAAGGATTGATAGGGGCAGAGAGAAATTATTTCCCTTGTTCTAACTGGTAGTCTGGATCAGCTGCAATCTGTGAAGCAAATGCATCCTTTGAAATGGGCTTATGGTACAGTCACAGCCTGTGAACATTAGCAAATAATGGTGCCTGATTCTCATCAATGGTTACCAGGCGGACCGTACCATTATCAAATACTCTGTCTACCAGGTATGGGTCCAACCATCTTGTGCGTAATTTACCCTTGAATTCCCTTTTGAATCTTGAATTGTATAATAATGCCTAGTCTCCCTCACAAAATACTTTATTTTTGATGAATCGGTCATGCCAATTGGATCTCTGTTGCTGGATTAATACTGTCTGATCCACAACAACTAAACGGTTCTCATCAAGTTCGTTCAATTGATTCGATATTCTCTTTTGAGCTTCAGTTACATCTAGGTTTACCTTTGTGGCTATCTTCAAAGTATTAATTTCAAACTCAATTGGGAAGATGACACTTTTCCCATACACCAAGTCATAAGGAAAGAAACTTGTAGTGTTGCACCAAGTGGTACAATATGCCCACAATGCTTCCAAAAGTCTATCAGTGCAATATCTATGTTGTCTCTTGACCATCTTGGTAAGAATAGCTTCAATGAATTTGTTAGTGCTTTCCACCTGGCCATTGGCTTGGGGATGGTAGGGTGAAGCTACCCAATGCTGAATATGGTACTTCCATAGTAGAGCTTCAAATTGACATGACAAAAACTGCGGTCCTCCATCAGTAACCACTTCCTTGGGTACCCCGAAAAGGGTAAATATTTCACCATACAAGAAATCAATAACAGCCTGGTCATTGGCCTTCACCAGAGCCACAACTTCTACCCATTTCATCATGTAGTCGATACAGACCAAGATGTAGGATTTCTGCTTGGAATGAGGGTTGATAGGACCAACAAAATCTATGGCCCATCTATCAAAGGGTTCAACCACCAATTGTGGTTGAAGAGGCATTTGATCTAATCTATTGGGCTGGCCCATCCTTTGGCAGCTATCACAATACTGGACATATCTTTTTGCATCCCTAAAAAGGGTCAGCCAATAGTAGCCCATTCTCAGTGCTTTGTGTCATGTCCTCCTGTCTGCAAAATGCCCCCCACAAGGCTCATCATGGCAGGCTTTCAAAATATGGAATATTTCATCTTCTCTTACACACCTTCTGATCTCAAAATCAAGGCTTGTGTAGAATAGATGACCGTCTACCCAACAATACATGGCACTTTGCTGAATAATTTTCCTCTTTTCTCTTTTGGAAAAATGTGTTGGAAGATTTCCTGCAGCCAAGTAGTTAGCGACATCTGCATACAAAGGGGAGTGAGCTGAAACTGCAAAGAAGTGTTCATCTAGAAAAGAGTCCTCAATAGGCAAATTATCATCACTGTTAGTGAAACGAGATAAGAAATCGGTGACAACATTTTCTCTTTCAGGTCTGTCTATAATGGTAATATCAAATTCCTACAATAATAACAGCCACCTAGTTACCCTGGCATTGGCAACAGGTTTATTCATTAGATATTTAATGGCCGAGTGGTCAGTGTGTACAAATGTAGGATATCCAGTGATATAATGTCGAAATTTGTTGATGGAGTAAACAATGGATAAGAACTCCTTCTTGGTAATAGTATAATTAAGTTCAGAAGGGCTAATTTTTTACTAATATAATAAACCGCATAAGGTGCTTGACCATCCTGCTGTCCTAAAACTGCTCCAATGGCAGTATCAGAAGCATCTGAAGAAATGTGAAAAGGTAAGTTCCAGTTGGGTCCTCTTAAGATAGGAGTTGTGGAAAGATTCTCCTTAAGTTTAACAAATGTTATTTGGCATGCCTCATTCCAAACAAATTGCACATCCTTCATTAACAATGAAAACAAAGGAGAGGCAAGTTTGGAAAAGTTTTCTATGAATCTTTGGTAATATCCAGCATGCCCCAAGAAACTTTGCACTTGTTTTTGAGTTATATGAGTAGGTATATTTTTTATTACCTTTATTTTTGAGGGATCCACTTGGATGCCATCAACAGAGATGAAATGCCCCAACACCACTCCTTCACTCATCATCATATGGCACTTTTCATTGTTTAAAGAGAGTTGGGTCTGTTCACAACGAGTTAAAACCTTTTCCAAAATTTTCAATGCTTCTTCAAAATCTTTGCCATAAGGAGTAAAATCATCCATAAAAATTTCCATACTATCATTAACTAATTCTGAAAATATGCCAATCAAAGCTCTTTGAAATGTTGCTGGTGCATTGCATAAACCAAAGGGAAGCACTTTGTATGCAAAAGTTCCCCAGGGACAGGTGAAGGTAGTTTTATCCTGGTCTTAAGGAGCAATCTAGATCTGATTGTACCCGCTAAACCCATCCAGGAAGGAGAAAAACTTCTTCCCAGATAAGGTGTCAAGTACTTTGTCGATGAAAGGCAAGGGAAAATGATCTTTCTGTGTTGCCTTGTTCAGCTTTCTATAGTCCACACATAATCTCCATTTACCATTCTTCTTGGTTACTATTACGAGTGGAGACACCCACTCGCTATTTGAAATGGGATATATAAATCTTGCTTCCAAGATTTTTTGAATTTCTACCCTCATTATGTCCCTAAGATTGGGGTTCATTCATCGTTGAGGCTGGCACACATGCCGGGAGTCACTTTTGATATAAATATGATGGGTGCATGGATTAGAGGGAGTGACCTCTCATGTCTATGTACTCCCAGGAAAATGCCCTCTTGTGTTCTTTTAAGAGACTGATCAGGTGCTCCTGTTCATCTAGGGAAAGGTTGGGATTAATATTCAGAGTTTTTCTAGACTCTACCTCGATAGGAACACTTTTAAAATTTTTCAATACTGGAACTATATGAGTGTCACTGACTAATGCCTCTTCTATGATATTTTCTTGTTCCTCCTCACCTAGAGTAGTATTCAGGATCCGATAATTTTTTTTATTGACAGAAGTGGGTTCATTGATGAAATTATTAATGGCACCATCTTCAGTTTCATCTTTAAAATTCAAGGCCTTCCCTATTGTTAATAATGGCTGAACACCCTCTTCTTCCTCTGGCTCAATCCATAATGGAGTTTTAGCTTCTAAGCTCGGTCGAGCTGGAGGATAGAGAGTGAGGTTCTTTATCTCAGTACCATCTGATATGGTCATAGACCCAGATCAACAGCTGATGTAAGCATCAGCTATATCTAACTAGGGTCTTCCCAGGATCAATGGGTCTCCTCCTAGCTGTGAATTGGGTTGTAAAACCAAGAAGTCAGCAGGGTACTCCCACGAATCAACTAAGATGATGAGATCATCCAAAATTCCTTCAGGGTTAATAGTGGATCTATCTGCCAGTTCTAAAACGATGGGGGTTGGCCTGAGATTAGTGAGCCCAAGTTTTCTTACAGTTTCAATAGTCGTGACATTAATTTATGCTCCTAAGTCTACCAGTATGTTGGGTATCTGTGTATGCCCAATCTGCATAGTGACAGTGGGATTCCCAGGATTGTCATATTTGGCCAAGAGGGTTTTTCCCATTATCAATGCAGACAATTTCCCTATGGCATGAACAGTGGGAGGATCCTGGGGTTTCCTTCCTGGTTTTCTTGTACACAGATCCCGAACAGTTCTAGCATAGATAGGTACATCTTGAAGGGCATGAAGGAGGGGAATTTTAACATAAAGATTTTTTAACTCTCCTAAGAGGATAAACTAAGGTTGTCCCACTACCTTTGGTAGCATTAATATTTCAGGGTACGGTGGTTCCCTAATCAGCTGGGTAGGCTGTGTATTAATAGACTCATCATTCTGTGTTTTAGTTGGCATATTAGTAGGATGTTCATCATATTCAATAATGGGGGTCACTGCCTTGGATAAATATTGTGGATTCGTCCCTTCTTCATGAACAGAGGATGGAACATCCTCGATGATCAAAGGCTCCACTACCTTTCCTGATCATAAATGGATATCATTGTAGGGTACAGGGGTAAGGGAGTAGGCAGGCATGTTGTCAGTCTCAAACTGATGGACTGCTTTATTATTTGGGTTAGGGTTAGGTTGAGCAGGCAGCTGATGTCGTATTGGCATATTGGGGACAACATTGTTCTGGAGTTGCTGCTGCGACTGCTGATAAGGCTGAGGATATTGAGGAGGGTATGGCTATTGAGAAAATGGTTGATGTGGAAGCTATTGAGAGGGTTGATTATGAGGAAAATGGTTCCCTAGATGGAAATACCTCCATCCAAGAGACCAAGAGTTTGGTTGGTTTGGTGGCTATGGTGGCTGAGCCCAGGGGTTTTAGGAGTTAAAATTTTGCATTGAAGGTTGAGAGGGGTACCAGTGAGGATTAGAATAATATGAAGGGAATTGTGTATTCATATGCTGCATATTATTCCAATTATTCATGTTATTCGAAAATGAAAATGAGTCTGGAGTCATACCTTGATTTCGAGGCTGCCAAGGCTTCTTTTGTGCAATAAAGTAGGCTCGTTCCACCTCTAAAGTTGATGCCTGTAGAACGACCTTCACTCAAGGTAGTGATGGGAATTCTTCTGTGTCATGGTTCAACTCGCACAGTTGACATACTTCTATCTTGTCGACCTGGAACTCCTTCATATGGTGGTTCTTTCTAAATCTAGGGTAGAATACACCTAGTGTGAGATCCTCTACTACTTGTTTCTGCTTTGCCCTCAGGACATCTATTTCTGAGGAGATGAAGCTCATCATTTCTGTTTTGAAATTTTTGAGAATATTTCCTATCTCTACACAGGTGGATCCTCCATTAGATGACTTCTGAGTTCTATCGAAGACATCATGTTCTAATTTGTCCCGTTTGTCTCACCTATTATTCCTCGAAGATCCCCTGGAGTAACTTTTGCACAGTTCCAAGATTTTCTTGAAGAGCTCCTTGGAGATATCCCCCTTTCCTAACAGGTTTAACATATCTAGGAAATCATCCCTAATCCCATGAAGTAGGATTATTTTGAGCACATCTAACCCCATATTAGTTTATCTAGCTCTCTGCACATTATATAAAATCCTTTCGACAAAATCTTCCAGACTTTCATCATCCTTCTGTACCATTTTAAACAGTTCTTCTCTCTTATCCTTGGTATTGCAACTCCTGGTATTTCTCTAGGAACACCTATTTCATCCTGTCCCAATTAGCGATAGTTCTGCCTCCTAGGCTCATAAACCAACATAATGCATTGTCCTTTAGAGTGGCAGGGAAGAGTTTCAGCTTCTGTTCGTTGGTGGTGTAGTCATAGCTGCGATGGAGGATATCAAATTTGAAAAGAAATTCATCTGGATCCTATGCCAATTTTCCATAAAAGCGGGGCAACACCGATGGCGATATATTTTTAATGGGGGCTATCCCTTCTAGTTGTTGAATTGGGAACTGAAGTGTAGCCACTATCCCTTCACGAACGGAATTACCTTCATGATGATGATTTTCTCCCATTGCCTCTTCCTCTTCGGACTCCTATGTGTTACTCATATTTTCCTCTGTTTTATCCTCTTCATTCTTCCATTGATTGATGAATTTTTGATGGTATTGTGTCCACTCCTCTTCAGTCACAAGCTTCCCATTAATGTGATAGATCAGATCTCGATCAGCTAATCCTGCAGTACTAACTCTGTCCTCCTCTGTAGGGATATTCGAGGGTGTTGCAGCTCCTCGTGCATTCTCCACTGTATAACTTGATGCTGCCACTCCAGGGTTAGCAAGTATTTTTCTAATGGGTGTTTCTTAATAGCGATCCCTGGTAGAAGAATTGGTTCTATCAACCATATCGTCAATGAATGTTATTCTCCCCAATTCTGGACCTCGCCCACGGCCTCGACCACCTGCGACGTTAGTGTCCTGTAGGGTTCTGGGATTTATAAGATGATCACCCTATACCCTTCTTGTATTAATCCAACCCAAAAAATGCAAACGGAAAAAGAACCGAAGCATACTGAATATAGAAAATATTGGATGCAACTACAATAGTGTCTAATACTTATCCTCCTCGACAATGACGCCAAAATGTTGGGCACCCGATATGCAAGTTAATTAAAGCTAACATACAGAGTGTTCAATATTTATTGTCAACCCAGGGAAGTATTTTATTTCAAGGATAATATGCACTATATATGCTTTAAAAACTGAGTTGCTGTAATTAAATAATCCTAGTCTTTGCTCAGCTACACTCATCCCAAAAATCCACTTAATCTAGTTTACTTTCTAAAGAATACAGTCACAATTACCTTTTACTATTCTTAATCTAGAATTGAAAGATTCGAGAAATCACATCTAGATTACTCTTGTAGAAAATGAAATCCTAATTGCCAAACTATCTAATGATTCACCTAATTATCTTGATCTAATTACTCTAGAAATCCAAAGGGTATGAATTGAATTCAACTATTCTAGAAATTCAAAGTACAGGAATGAAGTTCTGCAACTATAGAAGCAAAGGAATGAACTGCAAAGATCTACAGAAGAGCAATTAAAAGAACTAGGGATGAACAGAGCTGTCATAGCTATCACACAGTTGCATAAAAGACAATTAACCTATATAGTCGACTGAGACACCATACCACTGCAGCTTTCGAAGACATGCAATTAATAACACACTGTAAATCAATAACTGTTGCAGCTTACTATGAGGAAAGGAAATTATCACAACATCACACAACAGAATAAATATGATTCCTAATTAACTCAACAATCCTTATGGGAAGGCGGGCCCAGCCTTCACATAGAGATGGTGGAAATAACGCACGTTAAAACACTGAGATCTGAATCAAACTCTTTGTATTAGAGATGGCAGATGAATCACACAATCTGAATCATAGCTGATACAATAATTTGGTAAAAAATTCAACCCTTAGCTTAGAATAGCTCCCCATATTTATACAATTTCAGTCATAACATCCTATCCCTATTATTGGGCAACCATGAAGATCTCTGATCTCCAGGCTGCCTCAATTACAATAACTGTTACAGTCATGGTAGGATGAGAGTAGAAGATACAGGGAAGTTGTTATTTGACCCAGAAATAATGATCCTGATTGATTGAGAAGATATCCCGCAGATCACAGCTACTTTTGAGCAGCGGCACACTGTTGCCTCCAAATCTATCGCAATCTGTTGTAGCTACCCTTGTATAGCTCGCATGGAATAATACCAGGGATGATTTTAAGGAACCATACTTATTTAAAAGTGTATAAATGTTGGCGAATATTACCAATTCTTAAACGCCAACTATAAAATGATTGGCGATATTTTTCAAAAAATATTTAAATTTCCAAGGATTTTATATTGTTTATATAATAATTTGGCAATTTTTAGGGTGAAAAGTTTTTACCCCATCAAAATTGGGCAAAACAGGGCTTCAAAAAATGCAAAATGGCGAATCATTTTTGGGAGAAAAACATGGAAAAATAGCCCATTGGGATAAAATTCGCCCCTAAAATTATCCCTGAATAATACACTGGGATTGCGTTCTTTGGGCAACGATGGGATGGATGGCGATCAACTTTAGCAATGAATGTCCATCCTTCCCTTGGCATATTCGGCCCGCTACACCTGCATTCTCTATATCTCGAAATACCTTTATAAACCATCATATGTTAGCATATTTTAAGATGTAGAGCGTTGATTACCACAATCCTAAGCATTAATAAAATAAGACAATGATTAACCATACCTTTGTGACTTGATGGGCCAAGTGATGGAAAAACGTCTGTTTAGCATGAACAATAGGGTAGGATGAGGCAAAAAGAGGTGGATAAGGGTGGTCAAAAAGGGGCCATTTCTGGGCCTAATAGGTGCCCTCCAAATTTTCCCCACTATATGTCGATAATTTAAAAAAAATATGAGTACGTAGCTAATTCAATTCTCTAAAACATTTGTGTTTACTTCAAGGTAAAATTCCTAAGGGAGATATCGGTTTGAAGGGGTTGAAGTTGAAAAACATACAATTTTGCAATTTTTTTTGTCAAAAAACAAGCAAAAGTGTTTCCCAACTTCATGTTTTCACCCATATATATATATATATATATATATAAAGAAATAAAGGTAACTAAAATAATAAGTGAGAGTCTATGTAGATATTATATCATAAACTAAAATATTTAAATAAATATTCTATTCTAAATCTCAAGTAGGAACTAGTAAAATTTCCTAGTTAAACAAAATAAATATTTATTACATAAAAATCAAATTAAAGATTATTTTGAAGGAAACATTAAAATCTTGATTTAATTGAAGTTAAATCAACTGCCCTTTTCCTAAAATATTATCTATAAGAACAAATCCAAGAGAAGGATTAGGGATCTGATTATTATTTTCTGAATGGAATTGGAGATCATTTTCCAAAACCAAACACTCTTATACAAAGCCTGATTTCCAAACAGTAGCAGCCTCACCCTTAGGATTTCTAGATCACTTGCATGTTGGAGCCAGCTCGAGGGATCCGAATTAGAACCAGGAATGGTTCTGGGTCATGGTTGGGAGGAACGTGGTAGTTCCAAAGTTATCCAGTTATCATTCCTAAGGTCAAAGATAGAAAGTTTTTTTATTAATTTTGAGTGTTGAAATGTGCAAGGTTCTTAAGCCATTTCAAGCTACATAATTGTAGGTAAGAGATTTCTACATTTCAAGCTCTTATCTATGTGTAATGTCCCTAAAAATCAAAAACAATTTTTTTTTATTAGGCTTACTAAAAATACCTATAGGGAACATTATTGACTTGTGTAAATATATCGTACACTACATGTACCAATGTTTACTTGTAAGCTATTCTTACGTTCTGCCGTTTTACTTTCATTCATTATTATTAATGTATTTTTCTTATGATGTTGTATTGTTGTTTACTGCTTAGCTCTTATGGTTATACATTTGTCGCGTATGTGTCGTTACTTGATTTAAATGCTTCGTCCTTTCTGCATAGTCTTACTTGTTATTTAAAAAAATACCTAACTTAACTTTGTTTGTGGAAACAAAATGGGCGGAGTGGCGGGACTCGTTCTCCCATGACAGTCTGAGAGGTAAGGGTGTTTACTTGTTTGCAAGCTTACTTATTTCTTCGAACTAAGGAACCTCTTTTAATTCACATGAAGATCATACTTTGCGATAGAGTCTTATTTAAAAAGTACTGAATATCTTGATCCTAAAATACCTACTTCGTGTTGCTATAGTTCCTTAACGACTCAAATTTATAGCATGGTAAGTGCTATCTTCATCAATTTAGCTATCACAGCTAAATTTCCTATGTACTACGTATACTTCATTATGGTTTATATTTCGTTGTTTATATCTTAGTATATTTTACGTTCCACGTTTATTTTATTAAATCTATTAAAATATCCTATGTTTTTCTTAATTACAGGTTATGTTCTTGGCGTAAAAACCAGACCTTTTATATTTACAAATTTTAATTACATAACATGGCATATTTTATATGCCATGTTTACTAAGCATTAAGCTTAGGGGATCACATTGTATTAAGGATTCAAGCCTATGGTTTACATGTTATAATTAATACTTATGCCTTGTGGCTTGACTTAGGACTAGTGCATACCAAGCATGGACTATGCACTAAACCTAACATTGCAATGTATTAAACGTGTGATATGATAAAGGGTGGTGAACATACCATATGGTTGAACCATATATGTTGGGGTTTAATAATTTGCATGGTAATGGGATATAAAACTATGGTAAAGTGGGTTTTTGGATTTGATATTGGAAACCAGCTGGTGCCATTAATGCACCTTGGTTTTTGTGGCAACCCAAAATTAGGATTGGCTCACGATGGTTTTGTCATTTCGCTTTGTCATTTGGGATTTTTGTCTTGGCTCTGCATAGGGAAAATGGAGGCGACCTCCAAACTTGGAAGGTAAGCTTCATTTTGGGTTTCTTTCCTGCTATTCGTTTTGGTTTATGGCTCTCATCGTTTCCATACTTCTCACTTCCAGTTTCGCTTGGTGTTTGCAGGTGCTGAAGTATGGTGAAGAGAAGCGTGGCTCCAACTCTATCGTTGGCTTAACTGTGGAGCCAATGTGCAAGGTAAGCCTTGCCAACAAGTCTACACTTGTTGTCTCTCTGCTTGTCTTTGTTTTGTCTCGTCGTTTGGTTTGGGGCTTCTCTGTGGGATTTTGAATTCACTTTTAGGCTTGTGATGAATAGACTTGGGTTTTATAACTTTGTTGAGGAGTTTAAGCCATGATGCAAATATTAACGTCCTTCGGGATTTTTGTATAAGTTTATGTAAATTCGAATCTTTGCTTTGGGGTTTTCCAGCCTGGGCAGCACCATTGCTTGCAATGGTGCCAATCCCATGGCACGACAGTATAAGCTTCATTTTTTGTCTTTAATGGTGACTGTGTAAATAAGAATCTTTGGAAATAATGGGCATATAGATATATATTGTTTTATATGCTTGCAATGGTTATTACAATTGTTTTGTTTGTTGATGAATTTATATTGCGCTATTTGTTTGTTACGGTGGGTTTGTAAGTGGCATTTCACCTTAGTTGCAGGTCTATGTAGAATGATGTTATTTGGATCTTTACTGTAAATACTTGATAGTGTGGGTAAAGGCCATGTCGTAGGTGGCATGAGCCTTTCCCTTAGTGATTGCCATAGCTCCAAATGGATTTCATTACTGTTGATACTTCATGGATTAGCGTGTAGGATGAAATTGTTAACAGAGTTAGTTTGTTGTTTATATCCATACTGTGTAATTCAGATGTTAAGGCCGAGGCTGTGCTTACAAAGCAAGGGCAGAAGCATAAGCCTCACGACTTGTTGTAGCTAATGTATTTGGGTTGTTATTGTAATAATATTGAGTTTATTAATGAAGCTCGCCTATGTTGTATGTATAATGTGGCCTTGGTAAGCAATACCCACAGGTTTTGAATCCTATTCATAGGCAATGTATGAGTTGTATTTATAATTTATAGATGAGAGTTGGGCTTGTATGCCCACAGGATTCGATTCCTGTTCCCATTGTATTTACTGTGGTTTGTAATACGGTTTCAATATGTTTCATACATGAATCGATTCCTGTGTATGATATAATTTTTAATTCGATATATGGAATGTCTGTTGAGTTATGTATTTGGTTAATGTTAAGCATATATGATATGGTTGTTTGATTTAGGCTTGTGACTTGGGTTTGAATACCCACAGGGGTCGAAGTTGTGACCTCTGTTTACAATTACACAGAGTTCTTTATAATTTTTTTTTAAATGTTTTACTTGGTGTAATTATAAGCAATAGCTATGAGGGTCCTTTCAAATATTTATGCATGCGATTATGATATGGTTTAGTTAGGACTGTGGATTTTATATATGTGAACAGAGATTTGATCTTGGACCAAATGGATAGTCACGATGCTTACTCTGTTTGTTTATTTATGATGATGTATTTTTAAATGGAATGTTTTACTATTTAATAGGTATTTAATGTACAGACCTAGAAAGGTCTTTTAATGATTTATTTATCTTATATCTTAATATAGAATTATTATAGATAGTATTTTGATTTGTTTATGTTTGATGTCTATATATGTTTATATATATACATAGCAGTTCTGTTTGTAGATAGTACCTTAGGTTATATAGATTGTAAGTTATACCTAAATGTATTTAGAGCCTACTTCTAAGATTAATCTATTTAAATCTATAACATGTATCTACTAACAAATGGAATATGTCAGTAGAGTATATGAAGACTAAGTGAACAATAATAGTAGGTCCGAAATAACCAAGTTTGTGCATAACCGAGTTTTATCAATAATACTATTACAGAAATTAAACTAGGGTGTAGAACCTTTGATGAACATTAGTAAATAAATTGAGCTTGCAGAAATAAACTAATAAATAAACTCTGGATAACCTGGTATGGGAAATCACTTACAACCTAGGGTTAATACTTTAAGATGCAAACCCTAGCAGTTTTGAACAGAGAAACATATACATTGGGTTAGGAAATGCAAAGTAATAATTTACCTAACATAGTTAGCATTTATTCTAGGAAAGTAGAATAGACTGTCTAGGGTTTCATACCTGTAAATTGAAGCTATGTTAATGGCTGAAACTGCACACTTAAATCACTAGCATTAACAATTCAAGACATATCTGACCTCTATTTTTGATGACCAAATCACTTGGGAACTACCACATTCCACCTAACCATGACCCAAAATCATTCCGGGTTTAAATCTGGATCCCCTCGAGCTGGAATCCAACATGCAAGTAGCTTAGAGCTCGTAAGGTAGGGTTTCCTATCTGGTATATCAGATCTGGATTAGTTCTCCTTTTTCCCTCCAGGAAAATGTTCTCCAAGAATTTCTTGAGAGAAAAACAGGCAGAAAATGACTCCTCTAATGATAGATCAGAACCCCAATCCTTTCCTTGGCTTGAATATTTATAGACAGACTTTTTAGTCAAAGGGACAGTTAAATCAAGAAACCTTGGTTTCTTGATTTAACCCTTTTCAATTACTTTGGTTAATTATTAATATTTTAACTTAGGAAATTTCTCCTAGTTCCTAGTTAGACTTTTTAGGTTTTGGACTATTTATTATCTTTACATAATAAATAATAATTGGATGGAGCTTTTCTTTTTATTTCATCATTAATATTATAATTATATTTAACTCTTTATACATACCATGTATAAAGTACATAATAATATAACACTTGTTAACATTTGTCTTTGGGCATCATATGCCATGATCCCTAGACTTAATGACACTTCTTAATTAAGGTCAAGTAGGTAGATGGTTTAGGTCTACTAGGCTAGGCAACTCTAAACATCCTTGCATGTTGTATTTCTCTCGTATAATGTGGTAGCTCTTCAGTACTTGATGAGAATATAAAAATTCAAAATTTCATTTAATCACTTATAAATAAGTATGATGAGATCAATATTTTTCTCGAGTCATTTTCACTTGGAAGTTATTAAATTCTTTTCAGTAACCCCTAGCACTTACTAGAGCCCATACTCAACGCTTTAACACGGAGTTACAATTCAGTGCAATTCCAGAGCTCTTCGCTCAACACTAGTGCTAGGATGTACTTGTACGATACACCTAGGGATACAATGGCCAAGGATCTGATGCTCTAGAGCTTATACTCAACATCAACATTGAAGGCTCCAGGGCTTATCCTCAACACTTCCAATTATATTTTCATGTGTTCCAGAGCTTCTCGCTCAACACAAAGGTAAGTACTCATGTGCTCCAGAGCTTCTCACTCAACAAAAATCATCAATCACTCAAGTGCTCCAGAGGTTCCTACTCAACACAAATTATCAATCACTCAAGTGCTCTAGAGTTTCCCGCTCAACACAAAACATCTCATCAATCATGTGCTTCGGGGGCCATGCCCAACACAAACAAGCATATATATATATATATATATATATATATATATATATATATGAACAAAAATTGGCTTATGCCCAATATATAAAACAAATCATCATGTTCATATGCAATGGGGTCTTCGACCCAATAAAAAATAAAACATCAAGATAATCATCATAATCAATAGGCACGTGCCTATAAGTGTTAGGTCCAAAATTCAGGATATTACACTATGTTTTGATTATGTTTATAGATTGTGATTACAACCATTGGGTTTTGTATTAGGAGTTGTAATTTTACCCTTCATCATTTTAAATAAATGTTTTAAAGGTTGTTTTATTAGTTAAGATAGAATCTCAGTTTAAAATATTATATAGATTCTATGGTAAATTTCTTATCAGGTTTATGTTAAACTAGTTTTTACAAGTTTCTATATATGTTAGGGTTTATCCTAGACTTAACATTTAGTTCTGATAAAGTTAGTAACCATACCTTGCAAAAAATATAGAAACAATATATATATATATATATATATATCACAACACCTGTATAAATTCCTCATGCAAAATTATAAAACCGAGTAAAAATTAAAACCTTAAGCATAAAATTATAGAGCATTCACAAGGGCTCACAACTTTAACAAAATAATAAATATTATCAAATAAACCATCCATTAAACAAACTATAAAATAAGCTTCCTATTAAAAGAACTAAATCAAAATAAATGATGGATATGCCATCCAATAAACATGCTAACGAATACACATAAGCGCGAACCAGGGATTGAATCCCTTGGTGATGAAAACCATATAAATGATGCACAAGAGTCGCTACTCTAATCCTTAAAGAGAATAAATAAAATTACACAGTCATCCATGATATCCATTAACTATCGAATTTCCCAAAGAACAAATCCCTAACCATCCTGTAATAGGATAGGCTAAACTAATAAACACTAACATATTGACATTTGCCAGGATTGATATATATATATATATATAAAATAAATCACGACAGAGTACCATTCCTCTAACGAAGGCTGAAAGCCTCTTAACGTTCATGAAAGGAAACATTTTAAACATAAACCATAAATTGATATACAGTCAAAGTATACTGTCACCCTTTCCAACCACTAACGAAACCTCTTAAGAGTTGACTGAAATACATTTATGACATACCCAATTTAACCACCGAGTCCCATAATCATTGACTAGGATCGTTTAAACTATTTAAATGAAATAAACAATAATAAATCCAATATCGAATCCCATAAGCTCTGGCTGGGAGCGTTTAAATCATTTAAAATAAATAACAAACCTAACGATAAAATCCACTATTGAACCCATAAGCTCCAATTGGGAGAGTTTAAATCATTTAAAAGAAATAACAAACCTAACGATAAAATCCATTATCGAACCCCATAAGCTCCGACTAAGAGCATTTCAAACATTTAAATAGAATAACAAAAATAAACCAAACATCGAATCTGAGAAGCATTGGCCGTAAGTTTCCTATGCGCTATAGGAAATAAATACACTGTATAACCATTCTAGATGCATAGGCTATGACATATAAGCAAGCTAGGATTACCACGATAATACGACCATCATATTAACCATAGGGTTAAAATAAACAACGATGGCATTATAAACTTTAACAAAAACATATCAAAATACAAACATTGAACAAAGCTAGGGCTTTCCCTCTGCTACCATACATAAACAAATTCGATATTTCATTACAGCGTATAATAAACAATAGTCACGAAAATTTTTAAAGACTTAAATACATTTTGAAGCTAGGGCTTTGCCCCTTCATTTTTATACAGAAGCGAAAGAACCAAACATTATAATTTAATAGAGGTAAAACCCTTTAAAAACACTAAACGTTTCATACAAATACAACGTGGGCATAAACCCAAAATATATCCACGCCCAAGTAAAATTACGAGTAAGTATTATCATAGTTCCATTGCTAAGAAATGGCACTGATATCTCTAAACCTTCATATAAAATTAAAATACAGTTCTCACAACAATGATGTGCCAAAATAAATCAATTAAATAAAAACACCACATTTGCCAAGATACGCTCTTGTACAGAGACGAAGAACTCGGAATAAATTAAAAACCAAAACCAACAAAGAGATGGAAATATAAAACAATCATTTCCATTTTACAAACGCTTGAGTAGGCCATGAAACATAGAATCCCTAAACCCACGATTAAGCCCGAGTTTCATTACTATTCCCAAACCCTAGAAAATCCCAATTGGGAGGCCTTTTACAAACTATAGACAGAGAACCCTTGCAAACCCTATAATGACCAAACAATTGGTTGAAGGCCCTTTGTGTTTGGGCTTACCAGGAATACGCTTAACTCTCCTTTCTTTGCCACATTCGCAAGTTGTTCCACACTCATCACACCCGCAAACAAAACTAGAGAGGCATCATAAGTATGCTAAACAAATACCAAAAGAAACGAAGGTATAATATTTAGAAACCACAATATTGCATTTGCATACCTGTTAGCATTTCAAGTAAGTGTTGTATCCATGCCTCTGTCAGCGAAGCCCCAAGGATGGAGCTCCCCCCCCGCCCCGCCCCGCCCCTTCACCAACAAACAAAACACTATGCAAAATAATGGCTGGGAAAGCCATAGCCCGTGTTTTATTGTTTGTGCGAGCATGGAGGAGCCACGCAGACTTCACATGGGCACATTAACTATTACAATTATCATCAACCACAATTTAGATTTGAATCCCATTCCTATAGTTTTTTCCTCATATAGATTTCGTTGACTTTTTAAACACCATGCCACAACCCTTTAGTGTTGAGGTTTAGTGAACTTTTAGGTGCTAGGTATTTTTCTTTTCTTTTATGCACATCCAGCATAGGCTTAGCGATGCCAACACCTGCAATTAACATGGATACATCATGCATTAGTTCGTGAGAACTAAGTAATCCCAAATCACAGGATTTCCCTACCTTTCCGAGTGAGTCGTTAGGAATAATCCAGCCACTTCTTTCCTTTAGATGCAAAGTTAAGTTAGCCTCATCATTTAGTAAATAAAATTAAAGTAAACGTAACAAGTATACAACATGAAAAAACAATATCATAGCAGATCATTAAACAAGATAGAATACACCCGTATACAAGTACATGGGTATATAAAAGAATGACATTAAACATCATTGCAAAATATAAAACATACGAGAATAAAAGCTGAACATGAACATAGGTATAGTTCCTATTATGTTTTTATAATTGTGAAGATAAGTATAGTTTTCCCTTAAGATCTTAGGAGTATTATTAAACCTACAATTTTTTTTATTTATGGATTTTAGGTACATTACATCTTACTATATTGAAATTTTCTAGGAGGGGTTTGAAAATATTTTTAGTCTTAGTACACCTCTAGTAGCAAAGTTCTTGTGGATATGTATATATGGTTCTGGCTTATGGAGTGTTGTGACAAAGGATAAATATTTAATAAATATGTTGGAAGAATATTGGACTCGTATAGAACCTAAAAGGGTATCAAATGTCTCTAATTTTTGGAATGGCTTAGTGAAGGATTTTCCAGTTATTGCTAACTAGTTGGATTGAGAAATTGGGAATAATAAAAATGTTCTAGTAGGAGAAGAACCTTAGGTGGGTGGGGAAAATTATTTAAATTTTCTAGATAATCTTCTATTGATCCTAAGGAATTAGGGTCTTTATACTCTATCTCATGTGGGAATTCCCTTTGGAAATGGTCATTCCTCGATGAAATTTGTGTATTTAGGTTTTATGGGAATTTTAGGAGAGGAATGGAACTCTTTCATTCAAGGTTTAACACATTATGGAGTTTTTCTATCCAATGATGATGATATTTTTGTGTGGGGCTAGAATTTTATTAATGGTCAAGTAACTCCAAAGCTTGCATATGAATCAATTATTTCTTCATATTTATTTATGGATCTTAGTTGGTGGTGTTCTATGTTTTGGAAGTGGAATCGTTTGCTTAAGTATAATTTTTTTATCTAGCTATCTCTAACAAATACAATTTTAACTTAGGATACATTTTTTAAGAGAGTAGGTCAAGGTATTAGTGCTTATATTTTATGTTTGAAAGACAATGAGAAAGTTGATCATCTTTAAGTCAATTGTGGTTTCACTAAGTAGGTTTGAAGAGAACTTAAATCGGCCTTAATGTTTCATAGGAAGTGGATAACTATGTCATATGAGCATAGTTTGAGAACATGGATACATTCTTCCTCTAATAGCTCCTTTAAGGATTTTCCCTATTACATTTGTTAGAAAATTTGGTTGCATATAAATAATGATTTATTTGAAGGTATCAAACCAAATGTACATTTAGTGGTTCATGCAATTTTAGGTCCTTTTAAGAAATTTTTGTTGGAAAAGGAAAATTTTGCCCCCTGAGTTGACCTTAAGGTATCCTTTAGGATTCTTTGACGGAGCATGTCAAGTATCAGAGGGTTCTTGTGGAGCTGGGAAGTATCTTTTTATGCTTGAAAGTCATATTTTTCATCTTAAGTTTGGAGGTTGTTTAGGAGCTAATACTTGAGCTAATATTTTCTCTTTGTAAGGTCTTCTTCATTTCACATCTTTAAAATGTGTGCTTCACTTTTTGGTTCTTGGTGACTCTAAAATCATCATAGATTAGGTGAGTGGGAAGACATGTCTTAATGTTCTTAATTTGGGATAGTGGCAGGGGAAGATTTGTACTTCATAGGAAGCTTTTACTAATGTCTAGTTTTCTCATCTCTATAGGGAATCTAATTCTCAAGCTAATAGTCTCTAAAAGGAGGCTCTTACAATGCATGAAGATTCCCTTGTTTTTAAAGAATTGCAACATGATTGTGCGGTATACATACGTTATGTTTTTGTTTTTTAATTGGCTTTGTTTGGACTATAAGTTTTAATGATGGGCTTTGAAGGAAGTTAAAGTTAATATGACGTTTTAAAACAATTATATGTAAGGATGATCCAGTAGTTCATAGTTTTTTTTTTGTCTTGATTAACCTATATAAAAGGCTCAAATTTAAAATTGTATAATTTTGATATAATGTACTTTATATCTTGATTTTTATAAAATATAAAATATAAATTTTTTCATAAAAAAATATTTTTTCAATAATAAAATATAATATTGTAAAATAATTCATAAATACATCAATTATTAAATAAAATATATAATAAATTTAATAATTAATATAATTATAATTATTTAAATAAAAAATACATCTCTAAAACTCATACCTACATGAAAATTTGAACCTTAATAATTTTTTATAATAAATTAAAATCTAATAATTTTTCACATTATATTAAAATCTATATCCTAAAATTTTATATTGTAACATTAAAAAAACAACTTTGAAAAAACACATCCAAAATAAGTGCTCAATATTTTCACTTCTTATTTGCAAATTCAAATAGTATGTATAGACCTATCAAGCATGTTCCATAGGCTCAACAACCATGCACTAAGGATCATTAGGATCCAAATTAGATTTCCGTGCAGCCTTGGCCCTATGAGACAAGGTCGTTTTCACGGACTTGGTCTCCATTTATACATCTAACATTTTCTTAATGAACAATCACTAATCACGAGGTAGAATGCATTTCTTAAAATATTTTATCTAGTTACTTTAATATCACGAGGTAGATATCTAGAGAGTTTTTAATGTTAGTCATTCATCAAGCGTGAAAAGAACTTTTAATTGGTTCCAAGAACTTCAAACCGAGGTTGATTTAAATACGAGTTCACCTAACAAGTTTACCAACCACCCACTGAGGAATGTGGTTCTTAAATGGGAGGAATCACTATAAAGAGCCAAATCTCCTTGATTATTGTGGGGTTAATGGCCACCCAATTCCTCTATATGCTACAGTAGCAACCTTTTGATGCAAACTAAGGTTTCATATTATGAGTTATAATGTAAATAATGGTAGGATAATGTAAAAAATTGTTAATTTTTTTTGTATCGAAGAGATGCATTCTATAACTCAGTAGAGAAGAGATGTGTAACTCCTTTCATGCTCATCTTAAAGTTGACAAGTGTTTTTTATAAAAATAAAAATAAAAATTATTAAAAATAACATGTCCATTTAAATTAAATTTAAATTATTTAGAATTACATATATATAAAACAATATAAATTAAATAAACTAAAACCATAAACATTGGATTACACATGTTTTCAACATTTCCATTCTAAAAAAAGGTTTACACCTTGAGAGATTTGATCTCTCTAGGTGCTTGGTAGATCCCCTTTTAGATGGATGTATGCTGGTACTACTTTGGTTGGTATTTTAGGGTTCCATTTGTTAGGTCATCTAGGGTTTGAAACTTAGTGGTGTTGAGAAGAGATACCAAAAACAATCCACACATGATAAAGGTTGGTGTGAGTTAAAAAGATTAGTGAACAAAAAAAGTTTAAAAATTAAGTTTTTTTATATAGTAAATTTAGAAGTTAAGTATTTTCTAATAAAAATAATAAAAATATTGCATCTTACTTGAATACTTNAATACTTATATATATATATATATATATATATATATATATATATATATATATAGGGTAGCTATAATGCTTATTTTTCTTTAATTCTTAAGAAAATACAATAAATAATAAACATGACTAAAAATATTAGTTTACAAGGAAAATTTTAGGGACAAAATTTAGTCTTGACTAATTTTACATGTTAAAAAAAAAATCCCATATTATATGTAAGAAATTTGTCTTCCAAAAACATTATATTTATAAAGGATTTATATATTTTCTAAAAAGACAATCTCTAAATAGCCACATCCTACATATCTTTGGATGCAATGAATTTTAGCCATCTAGGTCATGTGGCCATCTTTTTACCTTGAATTTGGAAGTACATTATAATGAAAATGAGGTCATAAAACATTTGAGAAAACACTGTTGGTTTTGTAAAAGTACTTTTACTATCCAAACTTTAATAAAATGTCAACATGTGTACCAATATGGTATTGTTAAACCATTAATAAAAATAGAGACACAAGGATACCAAACTCCTTATATTGACTTCATTTGACTTCATGCCATCTCAATGTTGACAAATAAGCAGAAAGCAATTTAAGTAATGTTTAAAGTCATGAGATGAAATACTTCTTTATGTTCAACACATCTACAAAAATATATTTTCATGAATTGGCTACCCTTTTCCACTGTTGTTAAGGTTCCATCATGAGTCCTAATTGATCTAGATCACCTTGCCAAACTTCCTTATTCCTTATGTTCAACTCATGTATACAAAAACCTTCACATATTTATTAACCATAACTCTTTTCAAGCGTATTTAGAGTTTCATTCCCGTCCCTAGTTTACGGATATCTATCCATTTCAGCAACATAGAAAAAGTCATTCTATTTTCAAAATGATGAAAATAATAAATGAAAACAATACAATAAAACTTTAGAAGAGATTCAACAAGAAGAAATTCATGATAATATTTAGTATAAAAAAAAAGTACATCGAACTATAGAGCTTGAAATTTGATAATTTTTAGTATAAATAGAAGTACATCGAAGTATAGAGCTTAAAATTTGATTCGGATTCTTTGAACGTGCATTCCTTTTTTCACATGGACCATTAGGGTTTGTGGATCATATGGTTTTATTCTTTATATATATATATACTAAATATAATAAGGTATTAAAGATTTAAAAAATAAATAAATAATTAAAGAATTACTATTATTTTAATTATTTTTTATATTAATGATGATGGTGGTTAACGTCTTTTGAGACCAAACTTTGGTTCATCGAAGCTAAAGAAACCAATTATTCAGTTTTTAAAAAAATTGTATTCCTATGCTCAAAAATCTTAGAAAGAAGTGTCACCAGCTCACTATAATTTTGACATGTTAAAAGGCTAAGAAGGTCGGTATTGCAACAAAGATTATGAGAGTGAGATCTAATGTGGGTGTAGGCATGGCACTCTAAGAGGAAGTGATTTTCATCCTCAATGTTCATATTCTCACATGGATGACAAATCCTTTCCACCCATGGTGTTTTAGGAACTGCTAATTTTTTTCTTTGAGCTAGTTAAAACAAAGATATATTTTTGATCTTCTAGAATAGGGTTGATGACCTACTTATAATATCTTAATTTTCTTTAAGATTAGATATATTAGATATATTTTACTATAAGATCAATATAATCAAGTATTAACTTAAGCCAACTTCTATATTAAGGATTTAAAAAATAAATAAACACTTTAAACAATTGTAGGAAGAGTTCATTACATTATAGATCAGAATAACCAGCATAAATTCATCTTAAAGATCTAACAAAATCAAATTTTTTTAGATGTACATTTTTTTTTTGTTTTTTTATTCCTTTGGTATTTGGTAAATCAAGGTTTAAGATGGATTTGGCCTAGTTTAATTTTTTATTTAATAAAAGGACATGGATTTTTTTATATTTTTATATTTTTTATAATGCAACATAGCTTTATGCTACATTACCATACAAATCTCATCCATACTAGGTTATAAAGTACATCCCTTGTACAATAATTAGAAAAAAATGTAAAAAATTTAAAATGTTAAAGATCTAGAAGAATCAACAATTTAAAGTATATGATCAACATTTTCAAAAGAAAAAAATATAAAAAAAATCCATTTATTATGACAAATCAATTGCACAAATTTATAATGTTTTATTGTTTGGAGATATAAACAATATATAAAACTAAGATTTTGGAGTGTGTCTTGGCTAATAACTCTATTACTAAGTCCATAACCAATTACTTCTCTAACTACTAACTCATAACCTTTAATGAGAATAATTACCATACTTCACAAAATATTTTTAACACATCAAGGTATGAAGATGTATTATTGGTATTATGAGAGAAAGTTATCTCGTTCGCTATAGTGTTAGAGACTATACAAGATTGCAAGTGCCTCTAATAGCAAACAGAGAGCAACAAATTTAGAGTCTAGATTGCAGGTGTCCATAATAGCAAATAGAGAGGAAAAAATTTAGACATACTTAAAAAATCACTATATCGTTCAAAGTGAAGTGAGTAATTATTGGTATACTTAGAAAAACACTATATTATTCAAAGTGAAGTGAGTAATTGATGTTAAAATCATTTTAATGGTAATACGAAGAAGTGCTTTCTTTCACTATGACAAAACAATTTTTATTCGCTAGATTTAGAAAAACACTAAGAACAAAGGGAAATGAGTAGTTAATGTTAAAATTATTTTAATCTTATCATCAAAAAGTTGTGATAATAGAACTATGTGATTATGTTCATGATTTGTTTAAGCAAAATATTTTATATCTAAATATATATATGAACCTATAATGTACATACAAATTTGGGAAAGTTTTATCATTTATGTTTGTGTTTATAATAATAGTTTTATTTTTTGTTTAGTACTATTATATATTGAAGCATGATTAAATTTTGAAAAACATTATTGCATTTGAAGTAGTGAGGTGTTTTACAGCTTGGTATAGAAGAGAGAGATGTATGTTGGGGTAACATTATGGAGAAAGAGAAGATCGTTGTTATGGTTGGAGATGTGGACATGAGGTAGTTTGAGAGTTGATGAGAGTTGTACTAGGATATGATATTTAGTGGTTGCTCCTTGATGAGCACATATCTTGGTAATGTTATGTAACATGCCATTCTTATTAAAAAAAAAGTTTACATCTAAAAAATAAATTAGATATCTTTAAATATTTAATAAAACTAAATTTAAAATAAATCTATACTCATATAAACTTACAAATAAACATATTATTTAATAAATTTTATAAACTTACAAATAAACATACTATTTAATAAATTTTACAGTAATTCAACTATTCTTTGATAAATTTTACAGTAATTCAACTATTCCTTGAGCACCATTAAAAGAAATGATTTAATTTAATATCTATTATTTGATTAAAAAGTGAATGACTTTCATGACATATATTGAATTTATAAATTCTTAACTTCTTTATGAAATTTGAATACTCACCTTCTATTGGTTTACATAAAACATAACTTTTCTTCCATAGAATTTTTATGACCTAAAATTAGTATCCATTTCACCAATGATGAGATGTAGACTCTCTTATCTATATTAGATAGTTAGGTGTACCAAAGACGATTTAATAAGAGTAAGTGCTCTTTGATCTTTGCTAGTCATGGAATCTTCCCTACCTTCCCAACCTAAAAGTCGGATTCACTGGCTCCACTCAGCAAGATTTCTCATTGCATTCTTAGTTTGAAAGAGCCAATAGATTGGTGAAGGCTACCAGCTGCGAGATGGATCAAATCGAGCTCGCTGCTGCGAAAAAACCCTAATGTTTGATACAGCCAATGGATTGTTGAAGCGCTACTAACCGCGAGATGGGTCGAGCTCCTTGCTGCCAAAAAACCCTCACAAACAAAGGCGCCTGGAGTAAAGATGAAGACGAGGCACTCGTCGCATATATTCAAGCCCATGGAGAAGGCTGCTGGCGATCCCTTCCAAAGGCCGCGGGTTCCATTCTTTTCCATATAGATTAATCTAGATCTACTGTTTATGTACTGATCATCTGTTTTCTCAGTTCTGTTTGTTCACTGCATTGCAATAATAAGAAGTTATTCAATCTGTTTTTGACCTCTGTCCAGGGATTCAGCGTTGCGGTAAGAGCTGCAGGCTTAGATGGATAAACTATCTTCGTCCTGACCTCAAACGGGGCAATTTCAGCCAAGAGGAAGATGAAATCATTATCAAGCTTCATTCTATGCTGGGTAACAAGTAAGAAAATGGCTTTGATTACAAGCATGTGACAGTTACATTTCTGCTAAGGATACATGCAATAATATTGAAGCATTTATGCATGTTGCAGGTGGGCTTTGATCGCAAGCAAATTGCCAGGACGAACAGATAACGAGATAAAGAATTACTGGAACACACATGTTAAGCGAAAAATGTTACAAAGGGGCGTGGATCCTTATACCCATCTTTCTTTAAAGCCACACCATGGTATTTTTGAGTCCTCCAGCGAGATTAATTTATTACCGAAACGAGGTTGTAAGCCGAATGAGTTATTGACTGATTTTTTCCAGCAGCAGTCTTCAGTGCAGAAGGTATATTCTAGCATTCATGATAATGCAGATGACAAGGATGTGAATCTTGAATTATCAATTAGTTTGCCGTTTCTCTGCACAGAACAAGGCGCCTCAAGTAATTCTAACGAGTTCTCCAGTAGGATCAAGCCCTCTAACGACTGTATTCAGCATGATCATAAAGAAGAAATTTGCTGTCACATTGGCCTGCAAACCGTTGGCGGAAGTTGCTGCTCTGGTTCTAATTAGGCTTAGAGAACGTAGACATTGAGAATAGCATGTAGAAATTAATAGACATTCTTCTTATAATACTGGTGCCTATCTCACTGATTCTCATCCATTCCTATGCATCTCTCAATTTAAAATACCAGGCTCCCTGTATTAATTTGGTTCTACCTACAAATTAAAGAACTGATGCCTCAGAATTTACATAATTTAGTGCTCTAAATAATTCTGTTATGGATTCTTTTTCTTTCCAATTTGATTTATATAGCTAAGCTCAAATCTGGAATCTAATTCCATGTTTATCAAACTTAATTCCAGGCTCCACTGAACTCTATGAAATAAACAAAGTTTACAAAACTTCATTAAGAATGACATTGTTTAGAGCTCCATTTATATGACGATTAAATAATTCAGCTGTTGCAAATTTGAATCGCACATGCAGTTTCTTTTCAGTGAAATTAATGTAAAATTTGTTGGGAAGTTGAATGTTCAGTACTGGCAGATACTGATCATAAATTTTAGGAATAAACCAGAAAATTTGTGCTTCGAAAGTTTAATGATGCCAAGAATGGCAGGTATCGATCATAAATATTCAGAAGTGGAGAGGAATGTTGTTATCCAGAAAATCACCATCACCATGAAATATAGATGGAAATCTTAATTTCACAATGCGAATGGCAGGTATTGATCATAAATAAATAGTTGAGAGGAATGCTGTTATGCAGAACATCATCATGATATGTTTGACAGAAATCGTAACTTCATCTGCATGTACTTATGATTTATTTATTTCCGACCAAAGCTGCGAATATTCTGAATTTTACAGAAGTGAAATGATATATTTTCATCTGATTATCATATGAATATGGTACTTCATATAATCATATGAATATGGTACTTCATAATATTTGTTGGGATTTAAATTTGAATAAGAAGCTAATAATAATTAATCACTAGATAATTATTAAACTCCACGCTCTGCGCTCAATGATGAATATGGAGAAGCCATTTTCCTAATAATGAGAATATGATTTTGAAGGTAGGAGATGTGTAACTCTTTTTTAGTTCATTTTAGTGTTTATATCTGTTTTTATAAAAATAATAAAATGTTATAAAAAATAATAAGATTACAAATTAAAATCTATTTTTTTCTACTTGTTTTCTATAAAAATAATAAAATGTTATAAAAAATAACCTATTGATTTATTTAGATTTCTTTTTTTAAACTAGATATATAAGATTACAAATTAAAATCTAATTTTTTTATAATCATAATTATAAATTAAAACCATAAACATTCTATTCATATTTTTTTCAACATTTCTATTTAAAAAAAGAGTTTGGAGTTAGAGAAATTTGATTTCTTTTTACCTTTAGTAAATCTAATTATCCTTTTTAAGAAGGGTTTAGAGTTTGAGAAATCTTTGATCTCTTTCCACATTTGGTAGATCTAATTATCCTTTTCAAGAAGGGTTTAGAGTTTGAGAAATCTTTGATCTCTTTCCACATTTGGTAAATCCTGATCCTTTATAGGATGAATCTATTAAAGTAAGAAATTGTAATTAGATTACAGTTACAATAATGTGGTAAATCCTGATCCTTTAAGATGGTAAATCCTGATCCTTTAAGATGAATCTATAGAATTCATAAATTGTAATTAGCTTACAGTTACGAAAAAATATACATTTTATATAGTTCCAAACACTAAGCACACTTGGATATAAGACAAGAAACTGTATTTATTTCATAACTATTCTACACAATTTTGTTTAGACTTATCTCCGGGAATACGGGCCGTAGTTACTGTTCTTTGGATATAGAATAGGAAAATAAACAGTATTTATTTCATCAACCATGGTGCACTCTTTGTTTAGATTTAATATATATGGGAATCAGGGTGGTAGGTACCCTTGGAAAGACTGACATCTGGGTAACAAAAGTAGTTGGGTTACAATTGACAATAAAATATACAACATTCTCGAAGGCTCCAAAGCACTTGGATAATGAATAGGACAAGAAGTTGTATTTATTTCATAACTATGTGTGTAGATTTATATATGGGAATCAGGGCGGTAGTTACTGTTTTTTGGATATTGAATAGTATAATAAACTGTATTTATTTCATCAAAACCATGGTGCACTGTCTTTTTTAAAAATTATTGATGTGAATCAGGGCGTAGGTATCCCTGTGAAGACTGACATGATGTGGGTAACTTTCTCAGGATGGATTAGGTGGCCTTTCAGTGTTCATTTTAATTTTTTTAAAGCAGAGAAATGTTTTGTTTGGAGTACAACAATTAAGAACAGGTCGCCAAGATGGGATCTCGAGGTATTACTGTCATTGGATATTTGGTAAACCATTGGATACAACACTCACAGAAACAAACTGCGGCTGAAGTTGAAGCAGCGGGTCAATAGTACTGTTTCTAAGGAAAGGAATATAAGATATTTATGCAACCAACCATTGGATTAACTCACACATGTAATTAGTTGTAAGGTAGATGGCTAAGTTAGAGCATTTTAAGTGGAAGAGATTAAATGCGCTGTGCTATCCTTCGTGTACTAGATCGGAAGTGGTTGTTGGAAACAGCTTAAACTATGTAGACTACACAACTACCATCAAGTTTATTTGTCAACGCAATAGTTACTTCCTAACATCACATGTCTAAAAAGCTCCATGGAAAGATTGCAATGCATTCCAACAACTCAAAACTCAACGAAACAAAAGCGGCTTATGAGCGTTTTTATCAATAACCAGCCTGTTGCCTAGGTTTTAATGCCATCCCTCTTGTCCAGCAAGTTATTGGATCTCAAACAGCTTGACATCCAATTGTTTGGGCTTTTAAGAAGCTAGTATCATAAAGTTAGATTTGAACCTAAGTAAAGAATATAACAAAATTCCTCCCAACCTATGTTAACAGAAATTTAACCCTACATATATTTCCTGGTAAAAAAAGGCATAAAAAACCATGGAAACCCGGTTTTCTACCTCGGTTCCAGTTTTTAATAGGCTGAAACAGTTTCTTAGAAAACAATCATCCTTTCATATCGTTTCTGCAGGTAGTTTCAGTTTTTAATAAGCTCAAACAGTTTCTTAGATATAGTTTCTGTAATTTTAACTGCATATTTATGTATGAGACAGCCGTGAATCACTTGAGTTTATTGTTTTGGACATCAACCCAGAGAATGATGGGTGCTCCTCCCTTTAGGATGCAATAACCTAACCCGAAACTGGTTAGTTCTCACAAATAACTGGCACCTCATGTGGAGAAGATTGACCTTCAAGAACCTTTCCATTAGGTTGGAAAATAATGCTGTACTAAGCCTGCATTATAAACCTAAATTATACTGCATTAATTGTACATATTTGTAAATTCTACATCAAGAAAGACACATTTACTGAGTAATTTCACATCAAGAAAGACACATTTACTGAGTAATTTCTACTTTATAAACATGGCATTATGCCTGGAATTTTAAAGTTTCGTGGAAATATCCTAAACAGAACATTGGATGATTTTTAAGGTAACATAACCCTTTGGATGATTTTTAAGGCATTGTGTTTTATTTTTAGAATAATAAGGTGTTATAGTTACTAGTTTTCTTTGGTTTTTTAGATAGTAGTAGCACAAAAACTGCTTGAATAATCTCTTGTTTGGTTAACCCGTGTTAAAATTAATAATCAAAATTATTAAAATTTTATTGAAGTTAAGTTTAATAAATATTAATGAATTTATCAATTATATTAATAGCATATGTTTAAATAGAAAAAGAGGTTTCAGAAGATTTAATTAAGATAATTAACCATGGATTTAAAAAAATAAAATAAGCCAAAAAAATATTGTGTTATTTTTTATATCTATTTATTTAATTATTTTTAACTGTTTGTAAGATGGGTCTAGTTATAGATTGATGTTGCGAAATGTTACAAAAACATTTATGATCCATTTTTACATTCAAGGCAAATCTTTATCATTAAAGTTATTAAAAGAGTTTTTGCAAAGCTCGTGCACCTCTTCTTCATCTTCAATGTTATTATTTTTTCTCTCTCCTCGTTTCTTGTATGTGGGAAACCTATAGACTTCATTTCTCATTCCATTTCCCATTTCTCGTTTTTAGTAACATAGCTCCCAACTACCTAATGTAAATGAACATAGTTCCCAACTACCTGATGTAAAGGCTAGTGCCGAGCAGGCAATTGGATCTCAAGTAGCTTGAGATCCAACTCCTTGGGCATGGTTGTTAATTTTAGTAGTTATAGTCTAACTTAGAGATTCTAGTGAAGATTGCACTTGCACCCTCTGGATTAAGTTATATTTAAGTAACCAAATTTTGGGCTTCTAAAAAGTAAGTGTCACAAAGCTAGATTTGAACCTAAGTGGGGAGGATAACAAAATTCCTCCCAACTACCCAATCTATACTCAATTAACTCGAATTGAGTTTTAAAGGCCTAGGCTACCCTTATTCCCAATGCTAAAATAATAGAGAGAAAACTCAAATGAAAAAGACAGTACATATTCTAAACTTACATTCTAAACTTCTTACCCTATAAGAAGTAATATTTATTGTTTAATTTTTTTTTTAATTTCTTTAAAATTAAGAATAGTTAGAATTGTTAATACAAATTATTAAGATTGTACACTAAAATGTATTAAAAATATTTAAAAATACTTAATCTATTTATATATTAAAAATTAACAATAAAATTTTCAATTTAAAATTGTAATTAAAATAAAATACTATAGGTCTTAAACTACTTCCAAAATTTTCATGATCATATAAATTTCTGTTTTTCTAAAGTTTTGAGTTAATTGGAAACCTCCAAAATTCCTTGGTTCAATAATGAGTTAAACCATGATGGAAACATAACCATAATCCTTGGCCGAATTCTAGATCGGTTTTATGTTTTAGCTTGCATCCTCAAAACCCTTTTGTGGTGGTTTTAATTCCAAATAAAACGAAAATATCCATTGATATATGTTGGAGTTCAAAGCTCCAAAGGAGCGTCATTGATATGTTTAATTTAGGGCACATTTCTATGTGATGAAACAAGTAACATAGATGTACACGACATAAAATAAATATATCGATAATGAACAAAGAGAGGTGACATTGATTCCGAGTTTGAACCCATGCTCCAATGGTTGAGAGAAATTTACATAAGAAGTGGGCCACTCCATAAACATTTATGGGGTTTTTATTGTGGCCGATCTAGTTGACTTCCTATTGCAATTTCCTCATTTATTGTTGTTTCTATATCTCATTATTTTCAACTTTTACTAGTAAAACCACTTATACTAAGAACTTTACACTAAGAATGAAAACTCTAGCCATAAAAATGATGATTTTGCATAAAAAACACCAAAAACACCCTCCAAATAGAAAAGTGTTGATACCAGTATTAAGAATTTTTTTTTCGGGGTAAAAAATAGTGCCATGGCCTAAACATGCCATATTGTTGTTTACAAAAACTTTGAAATCAACCCCTAAATAAGAAAAATAATTTTTTCTACGAGAGATAAATTACAACTTTTTTGAAACTTGCATATTAAATAAAAACAAATATTTCATAAATAATTTCACTACTCTCACCATTTAAAATCGAACAAAATATGTTGTGATTCATAATGAAATCATATATTAGACCGTACAAGAACAAATTATTCATATAAATGATTAAAAACTCCTTTAAAGTTTCAATTACACACATCATACTAATAAAAAACATCTAAAATGTTTCATGTGAAATTATTCAAACTCATCCATGGATTTTGACACCCCATCATAATCTATATTTTATGCAAATGAATGACTAGATATTTTCTAAATGCTAAATGCACAACTCAACTAAGGTTTTGTGGGAATAATAGATCAATTAGTTTTGACTAAAAGTTATCAATTTTTTTAGGTATAAATTAGATTTTACAATTTATTATCTTAAACTTGTGTAACTAACATTTAACATATTTTGTGTGTGAATAAAAAAATATAATTGTCTATTTTTCAAACTTTATAATGAATAATGCAAATGACCTACATCTATTGTGTCAAAAGCTAAGCATAACTTTAATTTTACCTATAAAAATGCCATGAATATATATCACTAGAATCAACACACCCCATTGTGTCTTTGGACATAAATAATGTTGTAAGAAGACCTTCAGAATCCATGTTCTATGTTATGTAAATTCTTTAAGAGTTTGCTTCAGTTTCTCCAATTTTCATCCAAATGTTTCTTAGTTGGAACTTGAAATTTGCATAGATGATATATCTAAATAGTAATGTACAATCAATTTATGGCTTCAGTAATCTTTTTAATTAATTATACAAGTGTGTAAAGTTGTTTTTTAAGTAGGATGCCCCTAGAATCATTTGTAATTTGTCTATTAATTTTTCTAATATATATACTAGCACAACCACAAGTAAAGTGGTAGGTGAATGCCGATAGACACAACTAACCACTTAGTTTTATAAAGATAGTTGGTTATTAAATAAAGAATAAAATATAAAATATATATCTATTATTTATACCAAATTGTTAGAATTAATATAAGCACAAAACAAATGCTTTTTAATAAATAAAAAGAAACTTCATTCGAATTTCATTAGAGGGTGTATTATAACTATGCATCATGTTTTGCCTATAGCACTTTAGCCACTTGCAATATTTTTTAAAGGTGACATCCTGCAGTTATTGTGATCAGAATCGATGCACTTTTATGCTATATTTGGAGGCACTTGTAACCAAGCTAGAAAATTACCCATTTTCATCTAGTGTTTTAGATTGAATTTGGTAATTTGATTTAATAAAAAAGTTCCAATCAATTTGGTGATTTGATTTCATGGTTTTCATGTTTTGACAAGGTCAAATTTAAGTTTAATTTGGATGTTTATTCATTTTAACATATTATTAAAGTAGCTTTCCACTAAATTTTCAATAAAATACTTAATTCAAAAAATTATTATTCTAGTAACGAAGTCTCTAAAATGGTTTCGAAGATTCTATCTTCTCCGGATTTCATCAAAATCTATAAAAAAAAAATATTTTTTTTCAAAGTTTTGAGGAGAACTTTCAAAATCCCACGTGTAGAGTAACTATACACCTTAAAATTTGACATGTGAAACTATGTGGAAAAATCAACTGTTTCCATTAATTTTTTTCATCAATGGTTTTGAATAATTTGGATCATGACCTTATGAATAACATGTGGTTTTTAAGGTAGCTAAAAAATAGTTAATAAAATTATATTTCCGAAGTTGCATCCATGGCTCGCAATCATTTTTCATTTATGATATCTTATTTAAAGTTTTATTTCTTTCAACCATTTGCACATCCACATTTAAAAAAAGATAGCTACAAATCTATTTTTATTTTTGAAAACAAGTGAAGTTGTATACAGTCTATGAACCCAAATCAAATCATATACGAACCATTCAAACACTAGCGTGCCTTATGAAAATACGGTTTTGGGGAGCAGAGTCGCTCGACTAAAAGGAAGTAGATCCGCTTGACTAAAAGGAGAGAACTTTTTTGGATCCACCTGACAAGCCCTAAAAGAACCAACTGGATCTCCAGTGCTCCTCCAGTTTCATAAGCGATTTCTAGTCAGTGGGGGGAAGAAGGAGGGAGCGGAGCTCCGCTCCCTTGGTAGCCAAAGAGCCGCCTCTTACTGGTGGCACGATTCTGAGAATCACGCCACCAGTAAGAGGCGGCTCTTTGGCTGCCAAGGGAGGGAAGCTCCGCTCCTCTTACGAGCATGCTACCTGTTAGAATTTGCTGCTTCACCTAACCTTTGTTAACGAAGTGGAGTGTGCCCGGGATACTAAGATATCATCTTGATACAAGACTTCACTTTTCTGTCTGTGGAATTTCACTTTGTCAAGAGCGCCTATCCAGCTAAATTTTGTCATTTATGTTGCTTTATAATCAACTCCTGATTTGACCTCGAATTACATGATGGGAAGAGCTCCGCTCCCTTCGCAACCAAAGAGCCGCCTCTTACTAGTGGCGCGATTCTCAGAATCGCGCCATTGGTAAGAGGCGGCTCTTTATCTGGCAAGGGAGCGGAGCTCTGATCCCTCCTCTTATGAGCATGCTACCTATTAGAATTTGTTGCCTCACCCAACCTTTTGTTAAGGGAGTGGATTGTGCCAGAGATACTAAGATATCTGTTACCTCGAATTACATGATGGGAGGAGCTCCACTCTCTTGGCATCCATAGAGCCGCCTCTTACTGGTGGCGTGATTCTGAGAATCGCGCCACCAGTAAGAGGCGGCTCTTTGGCTGGCAAGGGAGCGGAGCTCCGATCTCTTCTCTTACAAGCATGCTACCTGTTAGAATTTGTTGCTTCACCAACCTTTGTCAACGGATCAGACTGTGCCTAGGATACTAAGATATCTATTACCTCAAATTACATGATGGGTGTTTTTATAGGGATTTAGGTTATTGAAGAGGAGAGATTTATTTGATGCAATGAACTAGAAAATAATTTAGTTGATGAAACTTGCGGCATCAGTTAAAGAACAACTCAGCCTCCCTTCGATCCATAATCACTGAACTAGTCCCTTTAAGCACCTGCCTTAGAGAGGACATATGCTTTAGATCAACCTTGTGACTTGATGACAATGAACTTGGCACATACATCTCCGGTTGGGGTACCTGAATGCATACAGTATATTATCTGAATAAGCTTTGATTCCATGAATTTTGATTCATGATTTTTTAAGTTGATATGGTGAAATTTGTGCTTAAATAATTTCAAACTTTCGATCTCACGTTGATGGCGATTTGTTTTTTTAATATTCCTGAATACAAGTCGAATCCATAATTCCTAGTTCAGCTAATACTGCATTACGGTCGGACAAGAACATTACAGATCTTCTCTGAACTAAACATCTTTTTTATTTATTTTTATCTTTCAAGTGTAAAAAAAAACTTCCCTTGCGATATTTAGAAAGTTAAAGTCTTGTGTAATTAATTAAAGAGTATTATATTAACAAATAAAACATAAAACATTACATACTGTAAATAAAAAAAAAAGGATTTACACTTATTTCTTATTAAATTTAAAAGGGAAAAGCTGGTATGGACTTTTTTTTTTATGAAACAAATGCGCGTGGTTTGGGACGCTGAAAATAAAATACAATTGTTATAGAATATCATTTATAATGCGCATGCTTTAAAAGAAAATAAAAGAGACAAAACATCTTACAGGATAGGAATCCATTGATTGTACTTGGCTCACTTTATTGCAGTTATAGAGGCAAACAAATAATGCCCCCATCTCACATGAGAGGTTGATTGAATATACATTTGTACAATAATTAGTATTTTGCAGAAGCGAATTGACCCAATTTTATATTATATACTAAATATATTTATTATTATTTTAATGTTATGCTTAAGCTCCATCATGAACCTGAAACTCCATCTTGAATAGTTCATGAAACTCCACCTTGAATACGAATGTATACATCTCCATTGTAATAGGATGTAAGTTATTTTTTAATATAAAAGTATACACCTCATGTAAAAAGGTTTCGTATTTATTTTAGGATTAAAAATGTTTAGTTCAATTTACAGATGTGTTATTTTTTCTCTTCTTTATTTTTTAATATGAAAAGAAATTAAAAAAAAAGTATGGATTAAGTAAGTAATGTTGTAAAAAAACGTTTGTTTATTCATATAAAAAAAATAAACTATATATACACATATATATAGAGTTTAAGGAATGTTGTAAAAAACATTTATTGATATAATTTTGAATATTTTATGTAATCGCATAAATCAAAATTTTCAAAATACTATAATTTTTGTAATTTTTTTTTTTTTTTTTGGTATTTTTAGAAATTCTCATTTTTTAATTATAATAAATTTCAAGTTTTATTGTTTTTTTATTATTCATTAATATTTTTTAAAGTATGTTTTTTTATGCTATTTGTCTTAACTATTTTTTGTTTTTTGTTATTAGGTACAACAATAGCATGCTCATTAGAGAAAGGAAGAAATTGCATATCCATTGATAATGATCCATTACAATGCAATTACATCAAGCAAACAAATAATGCTATTCAAGTTCTTCGAGATGAATTGCAAGAAGTTGGTTTGAAGGAACCATAGTTTAGTGAAACACTTGTGGCGAAGATGTCCAAAGAGCCTCAACCTCCATTAGGAGGAATGTTTGGAAATGAGCAATTTGGGCATCTTGCACACATAGAAGACCCAATGGAAGAGGACATTGATGTCCCTGAGGAAATGCAAGCTCTAGAAAATTCCATTTTGTATGAAGAATTTGGCGTGCATGATATTGTTGATTAGTTTAATGTCTTGAATAAAATGTTAAATTTCACAACTTTTTGATAAGATATATTTGTACTATTTTGACTTTGAGACTTTATTTTATAAATAAAATTTATATACATATTGTTTTTAATATGTTATTTACAAATATATGGTATAGCTTTTCTTGAATTTATGTGAAACATAACATTTTGGAATACATTATGAAATAGTATCATTTTTATACAAATATTCTATGAAAATCCATTGAAAATTGTTTTAAATGTCTTTATTTTCTGGAATTTCTTAGAATTTTGTCAATAAAAAAGTCTTATTTTGTCTATAAAAAATCTTTTTTTGAAGAAAAATTTGCAAAATTTATATGTTTTTCAATATAACTTGATCCTAAATGTATGTTATTTTGTTAAATGTCTAAAAAACACACTTGAAAATAGAAAGTTATAATATTTTAAGACAAATATGATTCAAAGGCCCAAAAAAATGCCTTAAAATGAAAATGTGTGATACTGGTATCAACGCTTTTTTAAATGGAACTAAAAATAGCTACTAAAATTAGGAGAGAGAAAAACGAGAACTGTGTCGAGCTCTCGTTTCATAGTATAAGTGGTTGTAAACATTATCGTGTCATTAATGTTTATTAGGGTTAGTTTGATAAGGGTAATCTCTTTTAATTTGTAACATGCTTTTAAACTTTACAAAATTTACAAAACTTGAGATTCATGAAATTTACATAAGAAGTGGGTCACTTCATAAACATTTATGAGGTTTTTTTTTTGGCCCATTTAGTTGACTTTCTATTCTTTACAAAATTTACAAAACTTGAGATTCATGAAATTTACATAAGAAGTGGGCCACTCCATAAACATTTATGAGGTTTTTTTGTGGTCGATTTAGTTGACTTTCTATTGCAATTTCCTTCTTTCTATATCTCATTATTTCCAACTTTTACTCATAAACATTATCATGTCCTTAATGTTTATTAGGGTTGTTTTGTCAAGAGTAGACTCCTTTAATTTGTAACATGTTTCTAAACTTACAAAATTTACAAAACTCAATTGTTTAGTGAATATATTAATAACTTGGTCTTATATTCCAAAATACTTGAATATGATGTTGCCTATATTATGTTTTTTCATTAACCTAATGGCGATGGATTTCAATATGTTCGGTCCTTGCATGGAAAATTAGATTTTTTTGTAAATTGTATTATTGCTTGATTATCTCAATAAATAGTTCTATCTTTTGTTCGAGGGTGACTCAATTTAGCAAGGATATCTCTTATAATCAATGTAGCTTCTTGTGTTGCAAGTGATGCACCTTTATATTCAACTTCGTTGACAATATTTAGAAATTGTAGCTTACTTCTTCCTACTCCAATATATTGCTCCCAAATCAATGTGAAAGATATATCCATAAGTTGGTCTTTTGTCATGAACATGTATCCTTCCCTATTAGATTATGTGCACCAAACTATATGAACCTTTCCACCATATTAATACTCAAATCCAAGCTTATATGTTCCTTTGATGTATTTAAGGATTCTTTCAGTTTCCTTCCAATGTTCGAGATGAGGATTAGGCATGAATTGAGAAACCATTCCAAATAAATATGCAATATATGGTATAATGGTTGTTATATACAAAATACTTCCAACTAAATATCTATATAGTGTACCATCATTTAAAAAAAAATAGAGTTACTTCTCAACTTGGCCCTTGTTTTAATTGGAATGAGAGTTGACTTGCAATTCTTTATCTTAAACATGTTTAACAAATCAAGTGCATAATTTTCTTGTGATAGAAGAATCCTATATTTCTCTTTCTAAACCTAGATGCCAAGAAAATAATCTAACAACCTCAAATATTTTATATAAAAAAAATTGTTTATTTGCCTCTTGCAGTCATATACATGACGTCTTACACTGCTACCTATACTGATAATATATATATATATATATGACTACAATTATAATGTCACCATTACAACTTTTGACATAAAAGGTCAAAATCATAACTTGGACTTCTTTTGAATCCTTCCTTCAAGAAAATCTTGTTGATTTTGGAGTACCAAGCTTTCTAAGCTTGCTTTAGTCCATATAATGAATTATTTAGCTTACAAACAAGATTTCCTTAGCCAACATTTCTAAAATGAGGAGGGGGGGTTGCATATCCTCATACAAACCCTCCTAGTTTTAGAAACATTTCTAAAACTAGGGGGGTCGATAAAATACAAAAATGAGGAATTCTCTCTAGAATAATATTTGTGCTCATGATAGGACATCAAAACATAGGCCAATCGATGGAGTAACCTCTCAAAATGTCCCAACACTCCTATAGTATGGCGTTGATAATGCCTAGGAAGGTCATCAATGAAAATGTCTGGGACACTCACAGTCAAGCTCTAGAGGTGATCTTTAATTTCTTGAAGTTCCTCCTCTGCCTCGACGTTCCTCATAGCCATATCCCTGACCACACCTCGCCTCTTGGTAGATGATGCCCCTGCACCTATGCCTGCAAAATTGCAGGGTATACCTTAGTATCAACACAAAAATACAAAAACATGGAATATAACATAAAGAAAAAAAACATTATGTGGTAGTGTTTTTCTCACCTTGATCATCCCACTACTCATCCGCCGACAAGGGAAGATTAGGGTTACCCTTGAAGTCATCCCCTGCGTATGGATAATCCTCAACCATCAACAATTGGACTTGTAGCCAATGGAAGAAAAAAAAACCATAGGTCATGGTGGTTCCTCCACCACCTCTATGGTGGGCCATAACATCTACCCATTGTAGCATCCACATATCCTCAACATCCATCTTGCTTAAAGGCACCTGTGGGTGTAGTAAGGGTACCCTCTCGAGAAATAAATATACCATGATCACTTCGTAAACAAACTATTTGAGATCACCTCGTCTGCACTTGGTGAGATTATCTTTAAGACTGACTAATAATACCTCACTCTAGTTGAAAATAGTCAGAACCATGCATGGGTAGTCTGATGTGAAGCTCGACTACCCGCTACCTTCTCTATTGTGAAGGCCACAGTTCTCAAGGGTCAGTCCACAATGTTTTTATGGGGATTTTACCTCCTTGGAACCTTGTCCTGACGACAAAATACTCATCTATGAGGTCATCAACAGAGATCGCCCTACCGCAAGGACCCGTAAGTGATACTCGACTTCCCCTCTGTGGAAATCTAGTCACAAAGTAGATGTCTTCCACATGTATGGTCATAATGTGATTCACAACCTGAAAGTTATTCAAGTATAGATTCTACATTTGAATCGAATACTCTAATAAATGCACATGGGATCTCATGCCTGACACCTGGAAATCCTAAAGAAAAGAGAGCCGAAGGTAAGCTTCTCTCCTCAAAAATCAATTGGAATAATGTTAGACTCCTCAAAAGATACCAAAAATCCTAAAAATCATAAAGACGTTTATATTAACCCATGTGCTTAATGTAAATCATACATTGGAGAGATAAGTCATTTGATTTAAGTAAGGCTCAAGCAACACAGAGCAGATTTGGTATGTGATCATCATAAGAAAATTTTCTTTGTTGAACATGTCCAGTCTCAAAACATCACATTTGTATTGAATATGCGAAGTTGAACAGAAGAGAGGATCATTACAGGAGAAGAAATATCCACGAAGCCATTAAAATTGAGATGCATCCCATGAACCTTAACAAAAACGAAGACTTGAAGTTGGGTGAGTAATGGAATCATATTATATATACCCGTATAAATAAAATTAATAATATTAAATCAATCAACATCACTCCTAATAATTTTCACCCGCAATATGTAGAACAATTGGTGGTGGGGTATGGTTAAGACGCCCCCTAAGTTGAAAGGTCGTCGGTTCTAATCTCGTCAGATAGGTCAAAAAATCCAACCATGTTAAGGGTTGGTGCGGTCCAGGCCAGGTGCGATGCTCGGGTGATTTTGATGGCTTAGATGCCCTTGGTTCGTGGTTACTTAGCCAATGGAAACCCTGCTAGCCACGGAGGTTCCAACACTTTGCCAAAAAAAAAACATCACTCCTAATAATTTTCAAAACTGATCCCCAAACGTATACCATTATTAGCAGTATCCCTATGCCATCTTTGATTTTCTTCAATCACTCCTTATATCTTCTCAATATCAATATGTTACTTTGTTTATATTTTAGAGTTCTAAAATTGATTAATATTAACATTTAATATATTATTATTATTATTATATCAAGATATTAATGTATTAGTGTATTAATTTATTAAATTTAGTAATCTAATGAGATTAATATTGAGATGCCTACTAATAGTCAGCTCCAAAATAAACCCTAATCTTCCACACTATTTATAATCCTCCTTTCTTTTCTCTCTCTTGGGAAAATTATCTTCTAATGATGATCCCATTTGGTGGCTTGAAACATTGAGATTCACACCTGGTTAACATAGTTTTACTCTTCTTTCTTGTATCCTTTATTGCATAGTATTTAGTGAACAACTTGTAAGACCAATTACAACTCAAACAAATGTAATAAATAAAGATCATAGGTTAAGTGTTGATCCAACATTTTAGAATAGGATAGTAGAAAGTCGCATGTACCTAACAATAATGATGCATGACATAATGTATGATGTAATATTAATTTATATATTTATGGAGCCTTTGAAGAGTTCTCACAGGAAGGATGGAAAAAAAATTTTGAGATAAGTTTTTGGTAAAATAGGATATGGAATTATTTATACATAAGACTCATATTTCAAGATGGATGGTTTATACAGACAATGATTTTGCAGGCATCAGTGATGAGAAAAAAATCACATCTGGTTATGTGTTAAGTCTTGGATTTGACACACTAGCATGGGCATCTAAGAATCATCCTATCATCACCTTGTTAGAAATATCACCAATACTAAGAGGGGGGATAATCAGTAATGAGTACTCTTTACAATTTCAAATCTTTAAGTACAATATGTAAACATTAACCATTACCAATGCCATTCATCATCACATAAATCATATAGAATGAATAATATATTTTATGTAAAAACAACCACATAATTATTTTCTTATATTAAAACAAGATTACATTCATAGGAAGCTTGAAATTCCGATTTATGAGCACCAACTCAAAGGAGGCTACAAATCCCTAGCTTTACCGTATCAAATTGAAAGGAAACACCCACTTCCTAGATTCTCTAGCATCGACTAGAAGGAGGCTATAATACCCTAAGATCATAGTATCCAAACTTCCCAAGCATGAAGTGAATATTTATTCACTTCACACAAACAATATTACCAGGACACCTGGAATATTCGATAAGCCCTTAAGAGGACAAATATATATTGATAATTGGATAGATAAAAAGATGATAGGATATTACAACAAAGCTCTCCTTTAATATGGCTTGCGTGTTTCATAATGAAGAGTTATGTCCCTTCACATTAATAGCTACTACTATAATAATTAACAATTATTATTTTATTTAATTATTATCCTATTTATGTTCATTACATTACCACTCCCTTAGAAAGGCTTTGTCCTCAAAGCCTTATAATGTTTCTGCATCATTTTTTGTGGTGCCATAGCTAACGAGACATGTCAATATGAACTACTAAGAGTTGAGCACAACTTCCGATATGTGGAAAAATCAGTCCATCCCAAATTGATTTGCTGTTGACTGTTGGCATTCCATACTGATCTATCATTAGGAGATTTGATCACATTGGTGCCGTTATCTTTCGACATTTCCCACTGCTTAGAATATCTATTTTTATGGTTGGGGCGTCGATATGGAATTTTCACAATGTCATTTTATTTTATGAGTGTCATATTTTGAGCATTGATCTGAGTAGAAAGTTGTATTTTCGTCTCTTGAGGTTTTAAGGTTTCGTTCTGTATCTTTTCGAACTTGTTTTCTAACTGCATGTTATCATTTTGAAACTTTTTAATCACTTCTACATGTGATTTTATGTCATCTTCAGACTTCTTAAGTTGTTCCTTAAGATCGTCGTTATGCGTTCTGATACAATGATTTTCTTCCTGTTTGTCTAGAAGTTTTCCTTCAATATATTCCGTATATTGTTCTGTCTTCCGACTACTTTTCAACTTCTTAATTTTTGTGACTAGTGTCTTGTTATGATTACTTAATCTAAAAATTTATTCGGAATGGCTCGATAAAACCTTGTTGAATTTTGTCAGTTCTAACTTATGTGTCTTATTACTATCGTCATATTGCTGTTGGAGTTTTTCTTTTTGCTGTTTATGATGACGTAACTCTGCTTCTTGATTTTCTAACTTTATCCGGACTTGCGCCAATTCAACATATTTTTCCATGATTAGTTTGTTTGGATGCTTTATTTATTCTTCTAATTCATTATTGTATCCATATGGTGATTTGTTGTCATTTTTGAACTTTCTGATGTGGTCTTCTAGGTTTTGATTATGAATTTTTAAACATGATATTTCTTTATCCTGATCTGATAACATTTTCTTGTTATCTCTTATGGTTCATTCTAGTTGTTGATTTTGATTCCATAAGTGGTCATTCTCATCGTCTTTCCACTCTTTCAACCACTTTTGCATCGCATCCTCAACTTGTAGAATTTTATTGATCGCCTTATATTGTTCTAACTCGTCCACTGTTGTTTGTAGCTGTACCTTCATTTCTGAATATGTAGTAGCCATTGTTTGTGACTATGTTTCTACTTCACTTTTGTCTTCTTTTCTTCTAAAAGGGTAGATCCAAAAGCTGTAATAATTCTCAATATGTCTCTCTTGGAAAAAACTTTTTTCAACTATTTCTTGTTAGGTCAAATAACCTTTTTTTTCTTCCAAAAAATAACTATTATTTTAATAAAATAATAATAATAAGAATTATTATTATTTTTAAACTTAAGTTATATAAAATAATATATAACCTTCCAAATTCTAGTCCTTAACTTTTATTTTTTCCAATACTTTTGTAAAATGCCAGTAGATTGGGTGGTTGGGAGGAATGAGTGTTACCTTTCCCACCGAAGTTCAAATCTCACTTGCTTTTTTAGTAGCAATTGGGTGAAAATGTGAAGTTGGGTAACACTTTCGTGAGAATTGGGTGCCCAAACAACATAATGGGCATTATTCGGCCGAATAACTATATTTATTTGGTCGAATAATGTATTTATTCGGCTAAATAATTATAGTTATTCAGCCGAATATCGAATCCTTTATTCGGCTGAATAACCTTTAACGGTGAACCGTTTAATTTGATGGAACACATAGCTGGACGATAATTTTTATGGTCATTTCAATACTTATTCGGCCGAACAAAGTTTCAACTGAATAATTATTCTACATAAAAGGTCAGCTCCGGCCCCATTTTCATTGTTTTCGCCTACAGTCATTTGTACTCATCCTGTTGTGTTTCTACCACCACCCAATTTGTTGGTTGTTTCCTGTCATCCCCACCCATGTCACTATTCTTCCTGATGTGTACATATGCCATCCTGGAACCCCGCTACCTGTCTAGTTTCCTCTTGGTGTGGAGGTCGCTTCGTGATGGTCTGTTCGGCGTGGAGGCCGAACAGTGTCTAGTTTCCTCTCGACGTGGAGGTCTGTTCGTGGAGGTCACTTTGTGATGGTCTGTTCGGTGTGGAGGTCTATTCGGCATGGAGGTCTGTTCTTGGAGGTCACTTCGTGGGGGTGTTTGTGGTCTTTTCTTGGAGGGTCTGTTCGTGGTCTGGTCTTACTGTGCTACCCCTTGTCAGGTAAATGTTAATGCAGTTGATTTTATAATACGAAACATTGAATATGTGATTTATCTCTTGTTGTAGTTAATGGCTTATATTCATTTTTCGTCATAGTATTACAGAGTTAAAGTTTGCATATGTTAATCAGTAGTGTGTAATTCTTATAATTATAATTTTAGTTGATACGTATATGACGAAGGTAGTCATCCATGAACTCTATCCAAATGGACAGAGTTGATGAACTCTATCCATTTGGACAGAGTTCATGAACTCTGTCCATTTGGACAAAGCTGATCAACACTTAGATGGACAGTTCATGAACTCTGTCCAGATGGACAGAGTTGATGAACTTTGTCCAACTGGACAAATTTGATGAACTCTGTCCATTTGGACAGAGTTCATCAACTCTCTCCACATGTGGACAAAGTTCATCAACTCTCTTCAAATAGACAAGACAATGGATTATACTTAGCAAAACATAGTTCATGCAGAGTTCATCAACTCTTTCCCTGATAACTTTACTTAGCAAAACGTATTTTAGTAGGTTTAATATAAATCATAAAAAAGGACATTATTACACATAAAACATCAATTTTTTTTATTATCGATCTGTTTGATCTTATGTATTTTTAATCTAAATCATAAAAGAAACATATAACTTGTATAATGCTTATTATTTACAGTTTATACTTACTATTATATTAAGATATTGTGCATTTTTTAAATTTTAATCTAAGTTCATAGGTATAATAAGGAATATATTTGTATTAATTCTGTCCATGGACAAAGTTCATGAATGAATACTCTGTCCATGGATAGAGTTGATGAACTCTTTTCACATGGGGTGATGAACTTAACTTTGTCCATGTGGACAGAGTTGATGAACCCTATCCATGTGGACAGAGTTGATGAACTTTGTCCATGCAGAGTTCATCAACTCTGACTCTGATCAGTTTACTTAGCATAAGGGATATTTTTATGATTTTATGGAATAATGAAAATATTTGTAGTTTCCATAAAGAAATGTAGCTTTAATTTCATATGTTACGATATTGGTTCCATTAATTTTAAAAATCTAAAATACATAAAAAACACAGAGATTGCTACATTAATTTCTCATACATCCAACAATAGTGTAGCTATTTTCATTTTAAGAACTATTAGATAATATTAGGGACATTCAGGTCTTTATTAAAAACGTAGTTTTAAAAATCTAAAACACATAAAAAACACAAATATTGCTACATTAATTTCTCATACATCCAACAATAGTGTAGCTATTTTCATTTTAAGAAATATTAGATAATATGAGGGACATCTAGGTAATAAAAGCTTAGTTTTTATAGTAGCTAGTTCTCTGAAGTTGAGGCATTAACATGCAGAATTTGAATATGTTATGAGTTGATATATCAGATAATATTAAGGACATATTGGTCTTTATTATAAACTTATTTTTTTAGTGGCTAGGCCTTTGAAGATGAGGAATTAACATGTAGAATTTGAATATGATATGAGTTGATTTGTGTAATCTTGTAGATATCATATCAAATGGAAATAGATAATAAATTAGCTATAATCATTTAAAGAACTATTAGATAATATTAGGGATATCTAGTTCCTTATTGAAATCTTAGTTTTTATAGTAGTTAAGTCTTTGAAGTTGATTAATTAACATGTAGAAATTGATATTTCTGTAAACTTGCAGATATCATATCTAATGGAAAGAGAGCAACCTTTGAGACAGAAGCGTAGGAGGTCATCACATTTATCGGGATTTGGTGTCCGAAATGAAAATTGAACATGATCGACTTCACCTCGGGATTCAAGATTATTGTATAGTTCACATTCATATGACCATCGGTGTGGCGATAGTGGTAGAGATGATTCCCGCTTATCATCTATGGTTGCAGTGTCATTGACATAAAGAAGGGTCATTTATCTTTATTTGTAGATATCGGTCGTAGAGTATTTGGAGTTATAGATATGATTGGATCAAATCTATGACTCCAATTACTCCAAGATTGATATCTACACACCTACACATAAAATTTAGAAGAAGCAGAAGTAGTAATGTTTTTACTTGTTTCTTCTTCAAGGTATGTACTATTACCCAAATCGTTCTCTGATATATAAGTTTAAATAGTTTAAATAATTTTTAACATTTGTAGATTTCTTTTATATATGTTGAAGCTTGGGTCTCTTCAATCTTTCGAGGCAAAGGGAAGACTCCATTGGAGGATAGTGGTGAAATTGTAAGTTTAATATTTTATTTTTTTGAATTTAGTTTAAAATAGTTTAAATAGTTTGTAAGATTTATAAACTATTTTTATACATGTTGTAGCTTGGGTCTCCTCCACCTTTTAGAGGCAAAGGGAAGAATCCATTGAATGATAGATAATTTGAGGTAATTTTGTTAATAATTGTATTGTTCTTCTATATATTAGTTTAATGTTTTAATTTTTTGATTTTAGTTTAAAATTGTTTAAATAATTTATGATATTCATAATCTGTTTTTATACATGTTTCATAATTTTATGAGTCCGAGGGAAGACCCTAGTGGAGGATAGTGGTGGACTTCTTTGATTCAGACATCGAGGAGCTTAATTTTAGGATTATACACATGTTCATGATTTTTTTTTGGATTATATACATGTACATTGAACTCACATGTTCATGACTATTTTTTTGATTATATACATGTACATTGAACTCACATGTTCATGATTGTTTTTTTGGATTATATACATACATACATTGATCTTAGATATTGTTTTTTGGATTATATACATGCATATGTAAAGGTTAGGAATGTTAGGAAGTTTTGATAGGCGCAATCCAATTTATTAAGAATAAATATTTGAGGAATGTTAATGTTAAGAACGAATATGGGGAATGTTAACGTTAAGAATGAAAGAAATCCAATTTGTTATGAACAAATATATGAGGAATGTTAATGTTAAGAATGAACATGGGGAATGTTAGGAGTGAATGTGGGAATGGGGAATGTTAATGTTAGAAATGAATGTTAGGAAATGTTAGTAATGTTAGGAAGTTTTGATAGGTGCAAATATATGAATATAGAGAATTTTAGGAATGTTAGGAATGTTAGAAAGTTTTGATAGGTGCAATCTAATGTTAAGAATCAATGTGGGGAATGTTAGGAATCAATGTCCAGGGAATGTTAGAAATGAATGTTAGGAAAATGTTTGGAATGTTAGGAAGTTTTGATGGGTGCAAATATACATGAATGTTGGGAATGGATGTTCGGAAATGAACTAGAAAGTTTTGATAGGTGCAAATATACATGAATGTTAGGAATAAATATTAGGAAAGGAACTAGGAAGTTTTGATAGGTGCAAATATATGAATGTTAGGAATGAATGTTAATAATGAATGTTAGGAAATGTTAGGAAATTTAGATAGGTGCAATTATATGAATATATGTATTAGTAAATTTATGTATGTTTGTCTATGTAACATATTTTTAGTGTTGAAAAGTTGAGAATTTTAGAAATGTTAGGAATGTTAGGAAGTTTTGATAAAGGCAATCTAATGTTAAGAATCAATGTGGGGAACGTTAGGAATCAATGTGCAGAATGTTAGAAATGAATGTTAGGAAATGTTAGGAAGTTTTGATAGACGTAAATAAATGAATGTATGAGTGAATGTTAGGAAAGGTTAGGAATGTTAGGAAGTTTTGATATGAATATTTTTTTATTACTAAAGTAAAATTAGCAACTTGATTCTGAATTCTAATAAATTATAGATCAATCCACAAATTTTCTAAGGTAACATTAGCAACTTGATTTTGAATTCTAATATTTTTTTATTACTAAGGTAATATTAGCAACTTGATTCTGAATTTTAATAAATTAAAGTTCAATGAATTCTATGGTAACATTAAAATGACTTCTAATAAGGTAACATACTAAATGACTATGTACACAATTATTCTGAATTCTAAAACATCAATCCATCTTTGAGCATGATATCCAATCTTAACATAAAACAAGAAATGATATAGTTAAAAATATCGCAATGGAATGCCATCCTCAATTATCCATTCATGGTCATATTTGGACAGTTTCCATTTTTTATTTTTTAAGTTTTTTTTCGATGGAACTTGTACCAATTTTATTCGAGATGCACATACTAAATAACTATACTGATAACATATAACATCAGGTTCATAATCATGAAAGTAGACATAATTTTCAGTCATACGAGTCTGCTGCAAAAAATAGCCTTTTAAAATCATGGATCCTCTCTCGTATGTAAATCCGTTGTCATTGTAGTCCTCCAATAACTTCATTTTTCCTTCAGTACATTGCATCAAATATTATTTTACATTTTTGTTATTGTCTAAAGGTGTAATCACAACGAAAACATCTGTTGTGAAAATTACAATTGGCGTTGGAGTTTTTAAGTGAATTAAATTGACTATATAAACATAAGGTGATGGACAATATTGAACAATCAACAACATCATTACCTTATCTAACAAAATTTGAAATTCTATCGCCATTAGATGATATTTTTATTTCTTATGATTCTAATTCTTCTATTCTTGCTAGTGGCACTTTCCCTTTTGGATTAATCTCTGTGTGTTTCCAATGTTTTACGTAGTTGTTCGTTATGTTTTCACAAACTTCTATAGATTCAACATTTTCAGTGAAAATATGACAAAAACATGTTTGCTTTCTACTGTCAAATGCAAACACGTTTTGGAAGGATTTTGTTTGAATAGATTGAAGTTCTCTAGTCCAATGTATGGTGCTAGCCTCATATGGTATTGATCTATCTATATCTTGGACCCCAACAAGCCAAAAAAACCTACACAATAAATGATAAATCACAAATGACAACTTTTAATGTTAGTGTACAAATACTTCAATGTTGGTACATACATTTTTTAAAATTGACAATTAATATAAATTAAAAAATAATGTACATACCTGCGCAGATATTTTGATTGTTGACCACAATAATGGATTAGATTTGATTTACACCATTGGACAACCTCTGCAGCTGAATGGAATCGTCTAGAATAATGGTTCATTTTCTATCTTCGAAGTGCTTTTTTACGCATGCTCCTGCACCATCATGTTCACCTTTTCCATGTCCAGTTTCAAAGAAATTCCAGCGATGTTTAATGTTCATTGCTTTATGAGGTTGACATAACCAGAAAAAAAGATTGTGAAAATTTAAATTGTCCCGCACATCCATCCGACCATATCCAATGTTCATTGAATTTAACTTTACGACTTTTTAGTGAATCATAGAAAATTTTTTCAATACAATGTTGAACAAAATGTGTATCATGTGTACGATCATCGCTGATATAAAAGTGATACTCTTTAATCACATCTAGATTGTCACACGTGCTTTCAATTCCATCAACATCTTGTTGAGAATGTTTATATAGAACATGGACAAATATCAAAAATTGGTCAGAATGATAGTATTCACTTTGAATCTGTTTTTGTGCAGCAAATGTGTAGTTTTCTACAAAATCAACCACAGACAAAATTGTTCCAGTTGGAAAAATTTCATGGGAATGTTTGAATTGAAGGTCTTTCCATCGTGCTCTATGTGAATGCTTTGTGTATTTATAAATTTCACTTTCAAATTTCTTGAGAATATCTGTCACACATATTTTATCTTCTCGCAATTCAATTCTTTTGGAATGTGCATCACTAGACCTTGTAGAATAAATGTTGTATTCATATCTTCTCCAATCAACGGTTACATTTGAAAGCGACTGATCATTATCGATAGGGTATTTATTGTGGAATAAAACAAGATTTTCACAACCATGACAATGTTTTCCATTGACACATTTCTTATTATAAAATACTTCATCATGATTTGTCTCACATAGCGTTTGAGATATGAATTCACGTACTATGGGTAGAGGTGGTGAATTTGTCAAAAACATTTTACCAAATTCAAGAAACGTGTCTTAATATAATTGAAATTGCACATGATAACAAAAACAACATGTTTCACGTATAGTAATAGGTATAACATACCATCATTTTTGTTGCACAAATGTAGTGATCGACATATTAATTCCATGATGATCCTCCTTGAATTTATTGAACAATTGTACTGAGGTCATTTCCATTATATGTTTTGGACGACTTTCATATACATTTCATGATACTCTTTGTCGTATCACATCCCTTGAATTTGGTGAAACTTGATCATGTTCCAACCAATATTTCTGTACAATATCTTTAACACCTTATCCCATTCTATCTTTGCAAGGTTGTCTACAAATAATTGCCCAACAAGCAAGTTCATCATTTTCATCTATTTGCATTCTGAATTTGCTATGTTTGTATAATGTCTTTCTTGAGGTTCCAATTTCTTATGCTAGTTGTGTTGTCAAATGCTTTTTTCTAGTACTAGCTAAAACAAATCCTGTCTGAATTGCTCTACATGCAGCAATGGTATCTTTCTTTCTGGATTTTTCAAATTTTTTTATTGCATCACCTATAGTTTCTATCACATTACGTTTCAGTTTCAAATCTTTTGTTGCCTTATGAATACCCAATAATGACATAGCACCTTCTAACTTCTTGGACATCAATAAACATTTCAAAATTTGTGCTTGTCCTGCTATTGAACAATCCTTGAGAATATCATCATAAATTTTTGTAGCATGATATCGTGCAACATGTATGGGTAATTTTTCTCCATATTTATCGCAATCAATGTCTTCTAAAATTTCATCATCAATGGTGAAAGTACCTATACATCAAGTTAAATTTAATTTAACATATGTCCAAAAATACAATTCATTATAAAAAATGAATTTCAAAAATACATGATATATACATATCAGGTCCAATTTATGGATCTTGGTTTTGATCTTCAATATTGACTTCATCAACACTAACATGTAAATCACTATTTACATCTTCAACAATGGTCTCTTCAACTTCCATTTGTTCTTCTTGTACCATATTTTCAATTTCCATTTCATCAATAGTGTCATGTAAATCTATTCTTAAATCTTCAATTCTTTCTTCCGTTTATCCAACCCTTGCTCTTTTGGCTATATTTTTTAGTTTTTGTTTTTCCTTATTAGCATCGTCGTCACGTTTATGATCACTTTTTTTTTACGGTTTCTTTTATTGGCCATGATTGCTTAATCTCCTTTTGAAAAACCCTTGGAAAAAAATAAGAACACCTTGTAAAGAAATCTTCTTTGTAAAACAATTGAAAAAAAAAATTCTTTGAAAAAAAACCTTATTTAAAAAAACAACTTATATAAATATTTTGGAAAAAAAAACTCATTTGCAAAAATACTTTGCAGAAAAACTCTTTGGAAAAAACCCATTGCAAAGAACCTACTTTGCAAAAATACCTTGAAAAAAAAACTTTTTGAAAAAAACCCCTTGCAAAGAAATAACTCCTTTGCAAAAATACCTTGAAAAAAAAACTCTTTGGAAAAACACCCATTGCAAAGAAATAACCTACTTTGAAAAAATATCTTGGAAAAAACTCTATGAAAAAACTTCTTGCAAAGAAATAAATTCTTTTCAAAAATACTTTCGAACACAAAATCTTTGGCAAAAGTGCCTTGGGAAAAAACTTTTTGAATGAACCCCTTGAAAATAAATAAGAGGAAAAATATCTTATAAAAAAAATCCTTTAGCAAAAGAAATCTGCTTTGAAAACACGTTCAAAAATATTTTTACTTATATGAAATGAAGAGGTGAGAAAATAATGAGGCTCTTTCGTTTAACTTATATGAAATGAAGAGGTGCGAAAATAATGAGGCTCTTTAGTTTTACTTATACAAAATGAAGAGGTGCGAAAATAATGAGGCTCTTTCATTTTAGTTATACGAAATGAAGATGTGTGAAAATAATGAGGCTCTTTCGTTTTACTTATACAAATTTTTTTCCAGCCGACGAATTTTTTTTTGCACTTAATTTTTCGGCTGAGCAACCTTGCTTGTAACGTCTCCGTTATGGAAAAACATTATTTTCGGCGGAAAAATTATTCGGCCAAATAGCCTTTGAGACCTGTAACCTGCACAGTTTTCAGATTTCTCCATTTTCGAAAGGTAAAATGGATGCCTTACACTAAAAATCGACTGTCGGACTTGATACCTTTAGTTTCATCATTAAATCTACTTTTTGTAGGTATATATTTTGTTGTGTATAGGTGAGATCCGATATTTTTATTTTTTTTGTTTCTTACCATGTGTCGAGTTTAGTTTCATCTCTTTCAAAATGCGGTGAAATGAAAAATATATAACTTTAAAAATACACCACCAAAAAAATTGAAACAAATATGGCGCTCTTAATTGGAGTGTCTACTTCAAAAGGGTATTCGTAGATTTTTAAGTTTTATAGTCAATTGAGAGAAAAGTGGCACAACCAAAAACATGTTTAAAACCAACAAGGTTTTCCCATTGATCGAATTCAAAAAATATTATAATTAGTATATAGATTCGTTGGATACAAAGTTATAGTTATCTCAATAGTATATTGTGTGTAGATTGTCGTAGCATATTTGTTTTTTGCAAAACAAAAGTTTAACAATGATTTTACGGGCACAACCAAACATGACTATTTTTTAGTCATTTCATTTCATAAGGATACACTGTCAAACATTTTCGAAATCTAGATATCAAATCTCAATAAAAAAAATTGAAAAACCTATGAATAGAAAGCTAACATAATTCTCTAAAAGTTTTGTTTTTACTTAAAAGTGAAATTCTAAACAAAAATATCACCTTCATTCGCCCAAAGTTGAAAAACATTAAAAAATCGAATCTATTTTCTCATAAGACCCCCCAAAATAGACACCCAAAATGTGACTAGATTGGGTGGTTGGGAGGAATGAGTGTTATATTCCCCACCTAAGTTCAAATATCACTTGCTCTTTAGTAGTATTTTTTTTCTTTTTCTTTTTTTACGGTTTTTTTGGACAATGCCCAATATTTTAGGGAAACCCTAAAAACTAAATTTACACTAAGTGTAAATAATGGCCAAGGGTTGTATAGCTCTGATACCAAATGAAGCGAATATTTATTCACTTCACACAATCAATATAACCAGAACACCTAGAATATTTGAAAAGCCATTAATAGGACAAATATATATTGATAATTGGATAGATAAAAAGATGATAGGATATTACAACATAGCTCTCCTTTAATATGGTTTGAGTGTTTCATAATGAAGAGTTATGTCCCTTCACATTAATAGCTACTACTATAATAATTAATAATTATTATTTTATTTAATTATTAACCTTATTTAATTATTATCCTATTTAGAAATAATTTTGAGATATGTTGTTGGTAAAATAGAATATGGAATTATTTATACATAAGACTCATATTTCAAGATGGATGGTTTATATAGACAATGATTTTGTAGGCAGCAATGATGAGAAAAAAATCACATCTGGTTATGTGTTAAGTCTTGGATTTGGCACACTAGCATGGGCATCTAAGAATCATCCCATCATCACCTTGTTAGAAATATCACCAATACTGAGAGGGGGGATACTAAGTAATGAGTACTCTTTACAATTTCAAATCTTTAAGTACAATATGTAAACATTAACCATTACCAATGTCATTCATCATCAAATAAATCATACACAATGAATAAGATATTTTATGTGGAAACAACCACATAATTATTTTCTTATATTAGACAAGATTATATTCATAGGAAGCTTGAACTTCCGATTTATGAGCACCAACTCAAAGGATGCTACAAATCCCTAGCTTTACCATATCGAATTGAAAGGAAACACCCACTTCCTAGATTCTCTAACATCATTTAGAAGGAGGCTAAAAGCCCATAGGATCACAGTATCCAAACTTCCCAAGCATGAAGTGAATATTTATTCACTTCACACAATCAATATAACCAGAACACCTGGAATATTGACAATTGAAGGTGGGTGCTGATGTATTGACAATTGAAGTAGAAGACGTCTACTTCCTAATAGGCCTATCGAGACGTGGTGCTCCCATCTCTTTGAATGGTTCCCATGGAGGCGACATCACTACCCAGGAGCTACTAAATCACCATTGTATTCCTAGGACCACAACATCGGGGAAGAAAATTCCCATGAAAGCAGTGGTGGATGGCCCACTTTGCATAGTTTTATTTACCATGCAGAGAGTGGCAGGGAGCCAAGGGGTACATCAAGAATCTAGAGCACATATGCTCTATGCTATAGAGGCCATGGTGCCCATAGTCTTCAACTAGGTGAAAGTTCTATTACCGGTTTTCAAAGATCAGCTGACCAAGTGTCGGCAGGGGGAGCTGAAACAGTTCAGTTTTGGATCCATTCTAGCGTGTTTCTTTTTTTAGCAGGTCCCCTAGATGAGACCCCAAGTAGTGTTTATAGAGTTGAGGGCGAGAGACCCTCGCATGCTGAGGTGGGTCCAGATCATGGCCCACATAGGATCGGGTAGAGCCAAGGTGAATTTTGGAGACATGTTCTTTTGATGGCTGAGAGACCAACTCCTCATGGTTGAGGAGTATGTATACGCGGGCAGTGACTTTAGTGGTGACCCTGATCTACCGTTTCCATCTGGTGGACAGTGGGGCAATATTGGTAAGAAACAAAAACCCTAAAATGACAATTGTGTTTTTATGTTTTGATGTTTTATATTTTTTGTGTGTAGTAACGAGACTTAAATGCTTTTATGCAGATGTTGGAGCAGCACGACTTGGGGGATATTCCCCACTAGATAGGCGAGCCGAAGCCCGTTTTGTTCCACAGGGTGATTATGTGATAGGGGATCTAGAGGAGAACCTCGAGAGGTTGACTCTAGACATCCCAGATTCCTCGATCAATGACCTCCGATTGAGGTACCAGAGGCCCACTGCGGGAGTACCAGGTCATTTCAGTAGACTGCTATGTCAAGTAGCTCGGGTAGTCATGTGTTACCACTAGCATCACTAGATTATAGACTGCATGATGTATTCACTCAAAACTGAAAGATAGCTTCAGGAATTTTGTATGATGATTTTTTACCTAAAATCTTGAGTGCTTCAGATGAGGTCTCGTGACCTATTTTTTGTAAAACATTATATATATATATATATATATATACACACACACACACACATAATTCTACTTTTGGTGTTTATGCGTCTCAAATGGAAAATGTATTTACATGAGTTTATGTGTCTTTTACAATTTATTTATAGTGAACCATGTTTGATTTTCATGTCATGAATGGGCAATATGCTAGTCTAGGATGTAATCTGCCAATGAGTCAGCAATTGCATTATCTTCCCTAGGGATATGCCTATAGGTAATAACTTCAAATGACCTCTCTAATAAACATACCCTTCGGAAGAGACGGAGAAGCATGGGATTCCTAATGGTATAGACATGGTTTAAATGACAAACCACTAGTTGTGAGTCCATCAAGACTACCAAGTTATGAACATCTTGGGAGGTAGCTTTAGTCAGAAGACCTATGATTGCTCGATACTCGACGATATTGTTGGTAGAGGGACCAATACAAACCACTCTTGAACTGACCAAATTGTAAGCTGGGGAATAGAGAACCCAAGCAGCTGAGGCAAGATTCAAGGTGTGGCAGCAAGCACCATCAGTGAAGCCGTAGAAATCCATCTACTTTGCATGACCAAAACATGGTATAAACAGATACAGACACTAAACTCAAAACCATATTGAAAATGCTTAAGCACACTAAAATTCAAGTAATATACATATATACAAGGTACTATACAAGAAAGATCTAGGCATAGTACCTATTCAGGTACAACCCATTGTGAGGTTGTCCTAAGGGTATTCCATCATAGTCCACGAGCTCATAGGCCACTTTCTCTAAAACTTTGGAAATAATGAAAGGACCGTATCACATGGATTTGAACTTCCCTTTCCCTAGTTTGTCATATCTCTGATCATAGGTTAAAACTAGGTCACCTTCATTAAAGGAACGAGGTTGGAAAGACTTGTCATACTGCACCTTGACGCATTTCTTGTGTGCCTCATTATCTAAGGCAGCATCTCTTCTAGTTTCGTCAAGGTTGTTCAAGTAGAGAAATCTTTCTTCCTTTGAGGAAGTGTTTGGGAGAAGTTCGATGACAAGTTTCAAGGATGGAATTTGACATTGAATAGGCAAGACAAATTCTATTCCATAGAAAAGATGGAAGGGTGTAAAACCAGTAGATGTTTTTACCGAAGTCCTATAATCCCAAAGAGAAGAGAAAAGAATATGGTGCCAGTTGGATTTATGGTCTCCAACCATCCGATGGAGCATTGTTTTCAAAACTTTGTTAATGGACTCGACTTGACCATTAGCTTGTGGATAATAGGGCGTTGATTTTTCATGATGAAAACCTAGCTTGGCACTTAGTTCCTCCATCATTTGATTATGGAAATGTGATTTGTGATCTGTAACTATGGACTGTGGGACTCCGAATCTTGCTATCACATGATTGGACATGAAGAGAGCAGTAGCCTTACCGTCCTTTACATATGTAGGCATGGCCTCAACTCATTTTTAAAAATAATCAATGGCTACGATGATATAACAAAGCCCCCCGATTGAGGTAGGCGTACAATGTATGTAATCGATCCCCATTTGGCAAAAGGGCCAACGACAATGACGGGGTGTAATGGAACATGGTGGGTGTGCTTTTTCAGATAGAAATGTTGACAGGATGGGCATTTTTTAACAGCCTCGTGACAATCTTTAAATATTGAAGGCCAAAAATAGCCAGCGTGAAGGATTTTTTGGGCTGTAGCCATCCCATATACATGATTGCCACATGCTCCAGAGTGGCAGTCATTCAAAACTTGTTCAGCTTCCTCGTGGGTAAGGCATCGCCGGTGATGGATACGGTGGTGATCATCACGCGATAGAGTGTGCTAAAATATTTGTGTCTTGAGATAAATGAGCAAATCTCCATACCATGGGTCAGTAGTGCTTATCAAGAACATGAATTCATCCAGGAATGAATCAGTGGGCTCAGATTTCATCGAAGCACAAGGAAGATCACACATGAGCTCAAAAAAGACCAAGGATTTCTTCGATGTAGCTTTGGCAAATTCTGGATCAACCTCTTGTAGGATGACTATCCATCGGGAATACTTTCCCCCGAGAACCTGACAAGTTAGGATGTAATACATAGGGTTCTAGTCTGCCAATATGGTGGTTGTGCGGAGAAAAATGTAGTGACGAAATTTTTGGACAGCAATGATCGTGGCCAATGCTAATTTCTCCACACATGAGTATTGAGTTTCGGAATCCATGAGATTCTTACTAGCATAGTAGATCACGTGCTCCTGACCGTCGGGATTCTCTTGCACCAAAACCATAGCGATGGTAGTAGTGGAGGCAATAATGTATAATAGAAAATCCTTTGAATAATCTGGGGGGTGTCCTTCTTAAGGAGACGCATATAATCGTGTGTTTTCTCTGCAAAATTACAAACGAAATGACAGAGAAAGTTTGCCTTCCCTTGCAAACTTTGGAGTTCTAGAAGGTTGGTTGGGGCTGGTAGGGATAGAATAGTGGCAATTTCAATGGATCTATCTGGATTCCATCCTTAGAAACCACAAAACCTAACATGTGTCCTGTCTCAATGCAAAAAACACATTTATGAGGATTGATCCATATGTTATAATGACGGAATCGTAGGAAAATGTCTCTAAGATGACCAAGGTGGTCCTCACATCACTGTGAATAAGCTGGGAGGTTGTCAAGGTACAGTTCTACAATATGTTTTATATCGTTAAACACATAGGACATAGAACGCTGGAAAGTGGCTCCAGCATTTTTCAGGCTGAATGGTAAATTTTTGTATGCAAAGGTTCCCCATGGGAAAATAAATGTTATTTTGTGATGATCAGTGGGTAAAATATCAATCTGATTATAACCCGAAAATCCATCCATGAACGAGAAGATGACGCTTTCAGCACTGTTGTCGATAATCTGGTCTATATGCAGAGTGGAAAAGTTGTCTTTGGGACAAGATTTGTTCAAATCTCTGAAATCGATGTAGACTCTAATGGTGCCCTGCTTTTTATTGATAGGAATGACATTCGATACCCATTCCGTCAGGGGTACGGGATAAATAAACCCTGCTTTTAGAATCTCTTCTATTTCAACTTTGATAGTTGTGGCTTTCCGTGGATGGACTTATCTGAGTTTTTGCTTGACAGGTTTTGCAGTGGGATATGTTTTTATTTCGTGAACCACAATGGATGGGTCTATCCCCAGAATTTCTTTGTAGGACTAGGAAAAGACATCTCAAAATTATTTGAAAAGTGCTCTATATGATTTAGATTCTTCTGCTGAGCAGTTCTGCCCAACATGAACATGCTCAAGGGTGCGAGGCTTGGCTGATATGTCAATTGGATTTGTTTGAGTGATGTTGCATAGGTTTCCTTTAGAATCCGTGTTCTGCAACAATATAGGAGTTTGAGGTGTTTTGACAATATCAGTAGTAAAAAGGGATCCAAAATCATGGTCTATCGAACTGGTGTTGGGGAGGAACGAGGATCTATGATGATGATCCTCCCATATAAGTTCATTCGTACTCATAATCTCCATAATGGACTCATCAGAAGGAAAAGTCTAGGAGAGATAATCCAGAGTAGGAAGAGAGGGTTCTAACCAGTAGGGTAGGTGGTAAGGGTCTGAAGTCACCAGATGAAGGTCATTAGTGTGGTCATCGAAAAGGGTTTGGATAACGTTGTACATTTCTTCATGTGGACTCAACGAGGTGGACTCAACAATTTGTTTGCGCTTTGTATCATAATCAAATGAAGAAATCATATTTACTGTTGTTGTGTCTGTGTTAGGAGGATTTGACAGAAAAATCCCCATAAGGGAAGAATCCTTCAGCAAGCCTTCCCCAATTGACTGGTAAGGAGGAGGGGATTGGCCTAACATAGGGATGTTATTAGCTGTAGGGGTGGTAATATACGAGTATAGAAATAAAGCTGGTCAATGGTTATAATCCTCCCTAGATGCAGAAATTGGACAGTTCAAAATACCGTTGAAGCGACAATAGTCATAGCGTAAAACCATTTTCTTCCTAATAGGAGGTTGTAGTCTAACGGGGCATCTGCTACTTCCACTTTAATGGAAATAGTTTTGACCCCAAGCTTGACTAAAAGGGCTGGTATGAGATCATGGGGTTGGAAACCTTGTCCATCAAAGGCTTTCAGAGTCGTTGGTGATGTTACAAGCTCGGGAGAGCCAATAGCTTTCCAACAAGACAGGGAAAAAACCAAAGTTGAAGCTTCTTCATCTAAGACAGTTGTAAAGACCTTATTTCTGACTACTTTCATTATGATTTGGAAAGCAAGTTTGTGAGGTAGTATAGACTTATAGTTCTCGACATTAAAATGAATCAAATTAGTGTTGTCCGGGTCTAAAGCTCCTAATGCGGTTAACAAGTTTTCGTGTTGCATTAGACAACTTTGGAGTACTTCCAAGGTAGACATTGCACATGGGGCCTGAGCAAGATCTTCAACTACATTATAAAATTGGGCAGCTCGGGCATTAGGATTAAAAACAACCTTCCTAAGAGTACTCTTGGGTGGACACAAAACCATGTCAAGATTAGGTTTCTCGATGGTTAAGGGACCAGTAGACGAGGACTCGGGAGAACTAGTAGAGGGAGATTTTTCTGAAGAAGAATTGTCTTCTTTCTTATCTGTGGGTTTTTCGTAACTCTAAATTCGAGTTTGCAAATTAATAGTGTCCGAAGACATCATGCGAATTTGTTCTGAAGAACTAGAATTTCCTTGATTAGACATGTGGTCTATCAGCTGTTATTGTGGGGGAAAAGGATCCATGAGAACTGTTGGCAGGGGATTAGTTTTTAGAAATTGAGTGATTTCTTCATGACGAGGACACTCTTTCATGAACTGGTCACCTCCGTAGAGCAGACATGGATATTTTTCTTTTTTTTTTCCCTTTATTGTTTTTCTTGATGGTTGGTTTTCGATTCTCCTGCTAGTTTCCAGGTTTTTTGTTTTTGGCTTTACCTTTCTTTTTATTGTTGCTGGGTGTTTGTGTACTCTAAATGGAATTTACCTTAGTGGAAACCTTAGGATTTGAAGGAGTAGGAGTGGAAGTCTAGGGTTGCTTGGCAGGTTTTGCTGTTAGCGGGGACTGGATTGAACCAATAATCCCATCCGACAGGGGTTTCTGCTGGTGGCTTGGCATGATCAGTGCTTGGGAAAGGAGCTTGAGGGATCAAGTCATACAACGTTTTGGACTAGGAATATACCAAGTCCAGATATTAGGCTCGAGTAATGGCTTGCTCTTTGGCAACGAAACCACCCATAGCCACATCTCGGGCGATTGGAGGAAACAAAGATTTAGTAAACCAATTAGCTAACAATTGATCCGGGATAGGAGCCTTAATAAGTCTTCTTCAACTTCTCCACTCATGGATATGATCAGATATGTGGGTGGAGGTGTTCTGATGTAGAGAAGTTAAGAGATCTGTACCCATTTCATAGTGGATAGAAAGATGAAAGTGTGTAGGAAAGACAGTTGCCAAAGAACCAAAATCCACAAATGAATGTTGCAGAAGTTCAATGTACCATTTCACGGCGGTACCAATTAAAGCTCGTTGGAAGAGTCTTAAACAAACTGAATCGTCCATTAGGGAGTTCAAAGAACACCACAAATGGAATGTCATGACATGGTTTTTTGGATCATCTCCCTACTTCCCATCGAATTTTGGCATGTCTAATGGTAAATTTACCGAAATGGAAGGCCATGAGGGGTTATGTCGAATGGGATCATTAATCATCTTGGACAAATCAAGCAAGTCCAAAGTTGCTAGGAAAGGTAACTCATGATTAGGTTGTATGTACTGGTAGTATTGATAGGGAATATAAGTACCAGTAGGACCATTAGTAGACTGATAGACAAGTTGTTGTGATGAAGAACTGCCAGAAGATCCACCCTCAGGGGGTTGATTTCTAGGATCGAGATCCTTAGGACCACCGAATCCTCGAGGAGGAGGACCACTAGGGCCTTCAGGACCACCAAGACTACTGGGAACACCAGGAGGAGGACCACCAATCCCTCGAGGACCCTTGGTAGGTAAACCTCCAGAGCCTCTGGAACCACTAGGAGGAAGGCCACCAGACCCTTTGGGACCATTAGGAGGAAGGCCACCAGGCCCCTGTAGGAAGGAGCAAGTCGACATAAGTCGACTGGAACGAAGACCGACATGACCACCAGGACTGTTAGGACCATAAGGAGGAAAGCTTCCAGGCCCTCTAGGACCATTAGGGCCCCTAGAGGGATAACCTCTGTAAGGTGGTCCTCCAGCACCCCCCGCGATAGGTACAGGTATCCCTCCCATAGCTGGCATGTAGGAATAGTTAGGTTTCCCCCATGGAGTGAAAGTATTACTAGGATATGGAATTCCAGCATAAGGTATTCCTATAGGGGTGGGTTGGTAATTGATATTTTCTACAAGTACTTGATTTGCTTTGTAACCATACCCCCAAGAGGTTTGATTGGTTATAGGTTGTGCCCCTAAGGGCTGACCTAAACTGGATGGGGGGTTAACCACATTCGTATGGGTAGGAGGGACATAGATTTTAGATTGCTCTATACTAGAGGTCTGTCCATGACTAGCTACAATTCCAGTGACAGGTAACATAGGTCATGCCGGGGGTTGCCTCTCGTCACTAGAAGGTATTGATGAAACATGAATTGAATGTTGTTCCCCAGGTGCAGAAGACCTGAGAGGATTTGGAACAGACATAATATGGGAGGTGGTGGGGTTGATAGTTTGACCTAGATTATGTAGAGTCACAGGGCGATCTAGAATAGGTTCAATGGGTTTCATAGAATCAGCAAGTGAGCGATATCCCACAGGCCAAGGGTCCACATTATGAGGAAAAATTGTTGAGCGAGGTGGTGGTGTACCCAATATGTTATCTATTTTCTTCTCAAGTTCTCTTGCACGGAAAATAGCTGCCTGGTATTGCCTATGTTCTTCTTAATTTAGTGAAATGTCTTTAGAAGAGGTTGGATGGGTGCCAAATGAAGCAATGCCTGTCCCATAGAGGTATCCCAAAATGAAGCATTGGGACCATAATCTGGACAGGTAGTATCATCAACATGGCCTTCGATGGGATAATGGAACGAAATATTGCCCCTAGAAGGTTGTTGAACCAAGGGAGGACCGCGCAAAGGATATGGATCTTTGCTTTCTGCAACCACATTTTCTCCCACTTGGGAGTTGGTAGCAGCTCCTTGGTCGATAGCTTCCATAGGATCTTCTCTTGAAACATGAATAAAATCAGGTGGCAAGCCCCATACTCTTCTTGACTTTCTTAATTCAGCCAGTTTGTACAATTCCTATCTAACCTAGGGTTTCAAAAACTAGAAAAAGCACACCAAAAATTCCCCTACTCAAGCGACAGGCCAAACAAGCAAACTTAAATGACATGAAGAGTTCAGATAGTCCGGTCTTTCACCAGGATTGTCAAGAAGGTGCCACTCACAATATACCACAAGGGTACATGCGTAGTAATCTCCCTGAATGCTGTTTTCGGTGTATGGCTCCAAGCAATATGACCAAAGGGATTTTCTTAGATAGATAAGGTATCCTAGTGGGGTCTCCCAATATACGCAAGGTACCTGGGAGCTCAAATCGGTAGTAGTGCTATCTAATGCACAACCGTTCACAAGGGGCCTTCCTATATACAATCGAGTACGTGAAGTACCTTTCTATATACCTGAAGGGTATGTGAAAGGTCGTTCAATATACTGATGGTACGTGGAAGAACTGCGCAAGTCCCAGGATGTATTGCAGACGAGTAACGATAGCTCCTACACTTAACGATGCCCGAACACGTCTCTAACCTATCACTCAAATTGCTATTTAAATTTTAAGCCTATAACTACCGTTAATTTTAAAGTGGATGGTTAGGTGAATGCATGGAATTTTGATAGAAAAAGTAAAACCATGCAGATATGTAGATGCAAATATTTCACTTTACCGTTCGAGGTATGCCTACTTACGGGAGGGAGAGAGAGTATTTTCTTTTCATTTTGAAAACCAAAAATTACCAAACAACTACTTTGAACAAATCAAATCCAAAGACAAGCAACACATTCCAAACTCATTTTTATTTTTGAAAGCAACTAGATTGGTAAGAGTCTCTTTTTCTAAAAGAAAAACAACAAGCACTCTACATGCATATGCAATCTATTTTTTTTATTTTTCTTTTAAACATAGATAGATCTAACTTAAAACTACACTATTTTTTCTTTTGATGAGACAGTACTAATGCAAGAGAGACAAAAGAACAAAGGGAACCTGAAATCTTGTGAGGCTAATAAGAGATCGAGTGCCCTATGCTCAGTAAAAATAATGACCTAATCTCAACAAAAAATTTTCTTTTTAAAAGCAAAAAGAAGTCCTCTATGAAAAAAATGAAATTAAGATCACAAGCAAGTGGTTTTTCTTTCAGTCTTTATGAATGAAACAAAAAGAGATCTAATGGAAACCTAAGCTTTCAATAATTCATTTCAGAATCACAAGAAACAAGCATGAAAGAAAACGAATAATTAACAATCCTAACCTAGCTTTCGAATTCTTACAATCAAAAACAAATTTCACCACAAAAATTTCAACCATGAGCATTCAGATTCAAACAAACAATCCTAATAGTGCAGGGCTGAAAGTAAACAAAACCCTACTGTATGTAAAAGATCACAAAAATCAAGTTCTAGAACAAGGCCTACCTGGCACCGTGCTAGAGGGGTCTTGGACAGAGCGGTTCTGGACAAGCACCGCTTCTGGATCACTGCACTCAAGCGGTGGCACTGCTTATGGCTAACGGGGTTCACGAGGTGGCACCGCTTATTTCCTACAGCACATGCGCGGTTCCCTAAATGTATCCAAAACAAAGAGAGCCTAAGATTTAAAATTAAAATTTGTTCAAATCAACGTAAAGAATGATGAATTTACAATAAAACAAAGCATATAAAGTCAAAAAAGTTCAGATCTAAACAGATTTGAAAGTTCTAAACCAAAATTCACTAAGTCAGATGGCAGATCTGATTGAAGAGAGTTACAGAGTGGAGCCTGGATTCGAACAAGTGTTCAAGGACTAAGGAAGATCAGATGAGCTGAAATTTGCTTTGTTCCCCAGTGGAGTCGCCAGATTTGTTGTCAGGAATATTGCACCTTCTACGGACAGAAGCTGTTCCTCTAGTCTGAATGGTTCAGATCGAGAACAAATGAGTGAATGACAAAGGATGAAGACCTTCCCTAAATGTTGTAAACACCTAGAATAATGCTTTGATGATGAACCTGTGTACGTACAAAACATTTCAAACAAACAAGAACATCAAAGCTACCAGAACATTATTCACAAATCCATACTAGTGACTAAGGAATCCAGTAACATATACATGTGAGATCACTACACGAGATATGTGGGATGGAAATGAGATTTGTATTAAGAAATGAATGTTGAAGCTTACAACCATTGCCTTAGTGTTGACAAAATCTTCCACAAGACAAACACCTCATCCTTGATAGCTCCAACTTGCTCTCTTGTGCTCTCCAATGGATTGGCCTATATAGTCAATTCAACAACATAACATTACCATTCAGTTCTCCCCCTCAACTATGGAACATGAGCTTGTATTTATAGGGCTCAATGGATAGGGATAGTTGAGAGAATTGTGGGTGAGGTGGCTATAAGATCCTACCAAGAGGGATCTTGACTCCAACTAACCCAGATTGATAGGGATAAGGGAAGACACAAGGCTCATGTTCGAGAAGCCTCGAGAATCCTCTTTTTTTCCATTTTACCAAGGGTATCACTTATGTTCCTTTATGACAGAGTGGTGAAGGGTAAGAACCGCTTCAAGAACAAAGCACAAACGTGGTGGCACCGCTTTTCTATAAAAGGACTTAGGCGGTTCTGAACAAGGTACCACTCAATAGCTAAAGGGAAAAAGCGGTGCTAGGTTTTTTTTATGTAGAATTGATATCCAGTGGATGTTTCCACTCCAAGTTTGGGATTTTAGGGCAAACATAGGTGTTAAGGATCTCATCACATGTTGGTGATAGGATTTTGGTATAACAACTTGAGTTTCTCATCTCCTTCATAAATATTATGAAGTTTTTCCCAAACTTCTTTTATTGAGTTGCAAATCATCACTTTGACCTAAATGTTTTGTGACACTCCATTCATGATAATGAGCATAACTTTATAATTATAGCTACATAATTTCTTATCCTTAAGATCAATTGGAGAAGGTTTTGGAGTTTTGTATCCATTAACAATAGAGAGCCAACCATCTACCCGTGTAGCCAACAAGTAGGTTTTCATTCTATTGATCCATAATTCATAATTATTTCCATCAAATATCAAAAAGCCATTTGTAATTGAAGATAATCCTTCTGGTCAATCCATATATGTCCACAATCTTCTTTCTAGTGGCTAAATTATCTTGAAGGTAACCTTCTCTAATGTACCAATTGTTGGAAATATCGCCAATATTGTGCAAGGGGGGGTGAATCACTATTGAGTACTATTTACCATTTCAAAAATCCAAGTACAATATGTAAGCATTGAGCATTAACAATTCCATTTGCCATCACATAAGTCATACATAATGCACAAGATAGTTTACATGAAAACAACCACATACTAATTTTATTATATTAAAACAATATTGCATTGATAGGAAGCACGAATTTTGGATTTATGTTAAACAACTGAAAAGAGGATACAACCCCCTAATTTTACTATCTCCAATAGGAAGGAAGTACCCACTTCCTGGATTCTATAGCATCAATTAGAAGGAGGCTAAAACCCCCTAAGATCACAGGCTCCAACCTGCCCTAGAACCACCTGATCACCATGATATGAGCAAGAGTATCATTGTGCCACTTTCAATATCACTATCATTGTCTTCAATAATCCCTAGAAACATTCATCCATAAACTTCATCTTCCTTGGCTCCTCTAATCCTTAAACATCATTATCATCTTCAAACCCTAGGTCCTCCAAGAGAGAAACCCAAGATAATTCCTTCACCAACCTTTTTCAACATTTGGAAACCCTATTCTATACATTTTCAAATACAAAGAGACAAGAGAGAATCCATATTCATGCCTCATCTCCTTTACCAAAATAAACTCTAGGTCATGCCATCAAAGAGCCAATACAACAAGTTTTCCAATGAGCTAATAAGTTTGTGATTCTAATGCCATATGAGAAAGTTATGCAAGCTTCAATATCGTCACTTGATCCTCCTCATAAACTTTGCTTTGTTCTTGTTTTCCTCCTTAGAAATGCACATAATAGAGCTTGAAATTAGACGATTAAAATGAAAAGTTGGAGCATTTATTTATATGCGTCCAAGTCACTTTTAGAAATTAATTGTAGGGTCAAATTATAATTTTAATTCTCAAGTCACTTTTATTAACATTTGGGGTCGACCTATAACTTAAACCCTCATTTTTGTCTTCAATATTTTTAGGGGCTTCTTTAATGGTTCAATTAGCTTTGACTTTTCTTCATCAAGGGGCTTTGGGGCTTCTTCATCATCATCACTTTATGAGCATCTTCAATGGATTTAGGACCTTGCTCCATTTTTGTACCACTCAAAGTAGTCATGTGGAAATAATCACATGTTATCTCATCCCACGAGGGCCATGCTTAATAGCTACGCCATAAGAAGACAACTATGGATTTATATACACTTATTCTTGGATTTTGACATCAATGAAAACCTAATTCAACACTTGTCATATGAAAAAACAAAGTATGTAACAGTGATTGGAGAAAAGCATGTCAGACAATTTGGATGATAAAGATTTTGACTTATTTGTTGCATGATAAAGATTTTGACTTAAGAGGACAACTATGGATTTATATACACTTATTCTTGGATTTTGACATCAATGAAAACCAAATTCAACACTTGTCATATGAAAAAACAAAGTATGTAACAGTGATTGGAGAAAAGCATGTCAGACAATTTGGATGATAAAGATTTTGACTTATTTGTTGCATGAGTTCAGGAAGAACTAGCTCAAATCTATTGTGACAACAAATATGTCATTGTGTTAACAAATATGTCATTGTGTTGTCAAATAACCATCTTTTTCACAATAAAATTAAGCATATTGATACCACGTATCATTTTATTAAAGAGATTGTGAATTATAATCAAATTACTATTAAGTTTTGCAAATCTAAAGATCAACCAATATACATATTTAACCCTTTTCTAGAGAGTTGTTTGAATTTCACGGAGTTAACTCAGGAGTTTGTATTCTATAGGATGTAGAAGTACTTGGTCTAAATTTTTTGTAGAAATAATTACGAGGGAGAATGTTGGAGATAATTATTTATTGGACCAATGTTAACTAAATATTGCCATTTTAGGTCAGCGAGATTAATATTTTGTTGTAGCAATGATTGAGGTTTATTTAGTTTAGATCAGGTGGTGAGGCGACCCATTCTCACATAAATGAAGTTTTGCAGAAATGTTTAATGATGCCATAGTTCAGTCGTGTAAAACATTAAAGTTTCAACCATAGTTCATATGGAGCGGTTCTGAAAGTCTGCCATTGGAGTTTTCATTCGATGTGCATTGTGCATTCAGGTTTTTCCAAAGTATGATATCCAAAGATATGACGGGATGACACGTCACAACAATTGAGTGGGTAATATGGAGTGTTATATCAAAGCTGTCAACAACACTCTTCGGAAGAAGTCTTAACAAAGGAATTTCGATAGTGTGTTGAAGATGATGTGTCAAATTTGCATATAACAGAGTCTTGGGAGGAATCCCAAGAGCATAGAAGAGGAAATACTGAAGAGGAATAGGCAATGCATCCGAGATAATTTGTTAGTTGCACTACAGAGTTGTCCGGAGGAATCCCGAGAGCGTAGTAGAGGAAACCACGAAGAGGAAGGGGTGATACATGAGGTCTCATGTGTCATACGACTATAGAGAGGCCCATCAAGAGGAGTGTTGATAGTGCATCAGAGTGTTGGAAAAGGAAGTGCCATTTCAATGAGTGCAACAAAAACAAATATACGAGAGAGTTTCGATAGTTGTATGTTCTGACTGTGTTTTTAAATGTTTTATTTCATACAGACTTTATCATGGTTTTGTATCATTTTCTATCTTGGCGAAAATTGTTTTTAATGAGAAAAATATTGCTCATATATCTATAATTTCATTTATTAATAGAGAAAATATTAATAAAGAGATTAGAAGGAAAAATGAATAGTTTTACATTAGTCCATTGTGTCTCTGTGCATATAATATTTCTATGTGTTTAGTATTTTGCAAACTTTTGTGTCCCTTTCAATCAAGAAAGTGCATCATGGACTTTGTAGTCGTTATGTTCTTGCATAATTTTAATTTTAGTCATTTTTTCTATCACAACCACATATATGGCATATACAAAATCATGAAACTCTTTGCCACAACAGATAACTAAGCATAATGTTGGAACAAAATTACAACTTTCTCTCTTTTTCTCCATTCACTAGTTAAGCTTAGTTTCCTTATTCCAATGGTACATATGGTTCTTGAAAAAAAGCCCCTACGGGCATAAGGGTACCCTTTAGACTCTCAGCAGTAGCCCCAGCCAGTTGGCCTCTTGAGTTAGAAAAGTGCTCTATCTCTAGATTTTAAAGATTTGTGGCTAATGTTAACCTTAGGAGCGAACCTACCACTTGTGCATCCTCAACCCAAGCCTTAATTATTGATTCTTTATCCTCATGAAGTATTTTTTTTTATCTAATATCCTAACCCCAAGGAAGAATGCACCCGTTAATTCAAATGATTTATCCTATATGCATGGGATAAGTGCAATTCTTGGTGTATTTTGGGTGTTTTAGTGAACTCCCTCTTAAAGATTTAGTTAAGTCTCACTAGTTCTATTTTTTCACTCTATATTTTTGCAAATGGCAAGGATATATATGCTTATAATTTGATCGTAGGATGGACCTTTAAACATTAATGCCAATTGTTTAGATTGTTATTTGCGGCAATATTGTTTTCTTTCATCTCTTTCTTTACAATTGATTAATATTTTGCTTCATACTTATATTCTAGATCTCTCATAAAATATTACACATCACGGATTGCTCCAACTTATATCAAAAAAGCCAGCCAACTAACTACATTTAATTAATTTAATTGAGTCTAGTGTTTACATGCATATAGCATTTATCATTTGCTTAATTAATTGGTAATGGATTGTTCCAACTTATAAAAAAAACCAGCCAACTAACTACATTTAATTACTTTCGTTAGTCCACTTGAGTGTTTGCATACCATATTTATCATTTATTAAATTAATTGGTCTTTGCTCATTTTTTCATTAGGTGTTTTAGCTACATTTAATTACTTTCGTTAGTCCAATTGAATGTTTACATACCATATTTATCATTTATTAAATTAATTAGTCTTTGTTCATTTTTTTTTAGGTATTTTAGTTAACTCAATGATATTTTTTTTAAACCATAAAAAACAATAACTAAATAATATTTTAAGTAACCAACAATAAATCTAGATCTAGATCCCAAATATGGACCAACCATCCACATAAAGGTAAGGTTACCTACCCTTCGATAGTACTCGGTACCAAACAAAAGCAATGCTTCAATTACAGAATAAAACATAGAAATCACCTAACCCCATACATACAAGACTCCAGGCTGCAGCAAAGCTTTTGGATACCTTGTTACCTACTTAAGCTGACCACCCAGAAACTGTTTGCCAGCATGCCACTGAGCGTGGTGTCTTGATCCCTTTAAATAAATCTACTAATTATTCTTGTCAACAAATCATAGAATTTAAAGCTGTCATGCAATCCCTGCCTTCAGCTCCCTAGGAATCTGTTTCTTGATATCCATGTCTAAATAAGCTATTCATAGCTAAATTTTTGGGTGGTATTTGTTCATTTATATTTGTTTTTCAAATTTTGGATTTAAATTTTTTTTTTATTATAATAATATGTTTTGATATTTTTTTATTTACAAGTTAAAATTTTTGGGTGTTTTTGCTCAACTAACTTATTCTTATGGGTAGCCTTTGTGACTAGACTCACACTTTAATCAGAGATTTGGCTATGTGTCTTAATACTTGATATATAAAGAATTAATTTATTTTAATATATTAATTTTTGTTTTTTAATTTTGTAGTTATTCATTTTTAATAAGATCTATTTATTAAAACAATTGATACATATAGTTATATTAAATAATAACAAAAAAATAAGTTGTATTCAATCTTTTTTTTTAAGTATATTTTTCAACTTATTTTGTTTTGAGTCTAGTTGGAAATCTCAAAATTTAGATTTTACCAAAAAAATATTTATTTGATTTCAACTATAACCCATCCTAAAGTTAAAAACTTAAAAAAAAATAGTATTTCAAAAATTACCAATAAAATTTAAACATTATTTTTTCCAACACTATTATTAGTTATAAAATAATATATTAATATTTAGGCAATATATCGTAAAATTTAACATAAATCTATTTGATAATTATATTTAAATTTGTTTAAATTAATCTTTAAAAAATCCACTATGGCTTTACATTGTGTATTTTCTAAATAATATCTTTTTAACTTTCAACGATGTTACACTTACATTCTTAGACCCTAAAAAAGTCTCTACTAAAAAAAAACTATAATATAATTTTTTTTTAAGTATACTACATTATTGCATATGACTTTTAAAGTGGATTTTCCATGTGACGCATGAAAAGTTTATAGATTTTGTGATATTATTAAGCTGTTCTATTAACCCATCGATTGCACATCCGTCAATGCAGCATATATGGATTCTAAAAACTCCTCGAAGTCACCTTCTCAATCTGTTGATTCCTCATTCTAGAAGCTCCCTGGCACAACTACTTCCTCTCTACTACACTGAATTGCACATCCGTCAATGCAGCATATATGGAATCTAAAAACTCCTCGAAGTCACCTTCTCAATCTGTTGATTCCTCATTCTAAAAGCTCCCTGGCACAACTACTTCCTCTCTACTACACTGAATTGCACATCCGTCAATGCAGCATATATGGAATCTAAAAACTCCTCAAAGTCACATTCTCAATCTGTTGATTCCTCATTCTAGAAGCTCCCTGGCACACCTACTTCCTCTCTACTACACTGAATTGCACATCCGTCAATGCAGCATATATGGAATCTAAAAACTCCTCAAAGTCACCTTCTCAATCTGTTGATTCCTCATTCTAGAAGCTCCCTGGCACAACTACTTCCTCTCTGCTACACCGAAAAGGATGGATAGGACGTCACCCATATCAGTTATTTTATTTTTTCAGTCAAATTGCCATTCCCGAAAATCGATCTTGCTCCCTTTTTCAGTTGTTATATATTTGCCACTGTTAGTTTGAGTGAGGTTAGATTCAAATACGTTTTTAACTAATCAATAACTCCTCAAGATCCCATATGTCGACTATCCATCCATCCACATAATGGGTGCGTCCTGTCGTTATAATGCCTCCCAACAAAACCTAATCCATACTTGAAAAACGATACCTAACCCTATACTGACAACACTCTGCGGGATGTGGAGGCGTGCAATTTTTTGATGTCTCCTTGCCAAACCCATGACTTGCCTACGCAACTATTCGTGGTACTGTCGTGATCCCTCCACAGAAACAAATTGTGCCAACGACCCAGAATTGAAAAGCTTGGACGCAATATATTGGGGGATTAGAATGTAACTCTCGAGATATATCGTTCAGGGTAAAGTGTTATCATTATTTCTCATTTGACTATAGATTTGATAGTTGGGAGTAATGTTGTTATATTTTTCAGCGGAAGGTTACACAATTGTGTAGGTGAGTTGGTATTTTTAAACTTAGATTTTGTAGAGATTGACTATGAAGAATGGGAATGTGGGTTTTCCGAATTGTAGTTCTTTTTGCAGGTCTAGTTGGGTTTTGTAATGCTCAAAATATCTCTTTATGAAAACACAAAGCTTTGGGTTTTCTTTGACTTCCTCGAATCCATGCTCATTTGGCAGAGATTAGATAGGGGTATTAAACATATCCTTAGGCGCAAGAACAATTATCTCGATGGTATGTATGAAATAATTCACGTTGTGAACAAGCATTCAGAACCAGAAGATGGGAAACATGAAATGTTGGAAAATAGGGTAAAAAGATTGAAAATTAATCATGGATACAAAGATGCATTATTACATTACAGTAGGGTTTGGGCATTCGTTTTCTTTCAATTGA
>LPNX011030574.1:24808-112410 GCA_001517045.1 Pseudotsuga menziesii | reverse complement strand
TTTCGGCGCGGAAACAAGGGCAAAAAACAGTTCGTGGACCGCGGGTATGGGGCGGACTCGCGCGGTCGGACCGCGGGTTTGAAGGCAACAGTCGCGCGCAGATCGCGAGTTTAGTGGAAACAGGCGCGGTCTAGGTCGCGGGATTCGGGCTGACAGCGGCGGTCGGAGCGCGACTGTGTTATGAACAGGCGCGATCGGATCGCGACTGTGGGCTGAAAAAACGCGGTCAGGTTGCGACTATGGGCTGAAAAAAAACGCGGTCGGGTCGCGACTATGGGCTGAAAAAAAACGCGGTCGGGTCGCGAGAAAATGGCTGACAGTGGCAGGCTGGTCGCAGGTTAGGGCCTGAAATGCGCGGTCGGGCCGCGGCTGCGGAAGAAAAAAGCGCGGTTTCCGGCGGCCGAAAACGAGAACCGAAAGTACAGTACGGAAAAATAAAAATAAAATTAAAAAGAGACAGCGGAGTCGCCAAAACTGTAGCTAGGGTTTTCACCCTAGCTTGTGCGAATGAGCACCTACTAAGGAATATGGAATCCTTAGTAGCAGTTCAATGATGTGTATGAAAATAAAGATAAACTGAAACAAAAGATTAATCTAAATATGTTCTTGAAGCTAAAGCAGTTAAAAGTAAATAATATGAAGCAAAAACAGTAAAGAAATGAATAATGGTTTTTATTGATGTTACCTCCAATGAGGAGGTTGATGGAGTCCGTTGCGCTGGTCCGATGTCGGTGGCTTCGAGCTCCAAGCTGCTTCTTTTCCTTTTCCGGTGGTGGAAATGGGCCAAAAGAGTTCTCAATGGTGAAAGTAGCTTGATGGTAAGCTAGGGTTTCGAGAATAATTTCGGCAGAGGCAGGATGCTTATGACTGTGGATCTTGAAATGAGGGGTCTCCACCACTTATTTATAGTTTTTCAGTGGTGGAGTGTTGGCCCATGGTTTTGGAAACCATGTGGTTTAGGGCAGCTTGTTTAGGGTTTTTTCCTCCTTTTCCTCATTATTTTATATTTTTTCTTCCCTTTTGGGGATTTTGCTATTTTTAGAGGAATTTTGGACTTTTTTAGAGGAAAAAGGGGTTTTTTGGCCTTTTGGAGGCTTTTTAGATGGTTTTATGGCCTTTTAGAGGCATTTTAGGCCTTTTGGAGGCTTTTTAGTGGGATTTTCAGGGAAATATGGTAGGCAAATGGACAAATGAGCCATGTAGTGGGGTAGATGAGGTAGTTAACCATTTTTGGGTGTTAACAGGGCTGGAAAAGTCAAGCATGTGTATTTCCTCTTCTTTTATAAATATTTGGTTTGAAACTTGCTTTGCTCATCCTTCAATGGTTTTGTTGTCACTTCTTATCTACTAAGATCATAGGGAGATTTCACGGCCTCTATAGAGGTTCAGAGCGGTCTTTATTGACCTTCTTCAAATATTATCAGTAGTGTATGGCCTTATACATTAGGTAGGCATGTTCTCTCAGACAGCATTTACATCAAGGCTTTTCTGCCACAACTTCAAAGATTAATTCCTCCTTCCTCCACTCTCAGGGACCAAGGGTACAAAGCATCCCTTACATCAAGGCTTTTCTGCCATAGCTTCAAAGATTAATTCCTTCCTTCCTCCAGGCTAAGGGGCCATGGGTACAAAGCATCCTGCTGACACTCATTTTGGTACTACAGTACTACTAGGACTGTACATCTCTGTTCTCTAAACCCACACCATCCAGGAGGATCAGAGTGGCAAAGGAGAGGCATCCATCTTCTTAGTGGTGCATTACTAGTTTCTCTCTTGTATTTGGGAATATATTGTTCCTGGATATTAGGAGTACTCCCCCATCTATCTCAAGGAGGAGAGTGTTAATGCTGCCCTAGAAAACTCCCTATGGCACTATCATCCTGGTCTGGACATATTATCCAATAGGCACTGGGACTAGGCATCCACCTTATTTCAAAGGATGAGTATGGCCTGCTCCCTCCTCTCTTGGTTGCAGCTATACTTCTTTCTGGCATTGTTTCTTCACTGGCTCTCTTTCCCTTCCTAGGGTAGCCCCCCTCACGATAACCTACTTGCATGCCCTGATTATCCTGTTTTATTTCTCTTGATGTACTTGTTTTAAATTTCAATTCATTTCATCTAAGGTGCTTTTGTACCCATTATTTTATATGGACATCTCATGAATGATGCATAATCTCTAGTCTTTTTGCCATAGTTTGGTCCTTAGTGGATATCAATACAAATTGATTTCATTAGCTTGTCATTCATGGAAGGTCAGTAGACAAAGTTGCTTGGAAATCACATGGATTGGTGTATCTTCCATGGACCTTATTACAATAAGTGCTACCATGCCTAGAAAAAAAAAATGCTTCTTTGAGTTTACTAAATATTCCAGCAAAAACACCTGTAATCCACAATAATATGTCAATAACATCATCTGTACAACTTATAAGATCTAGCATACTTCATTTTTACCAGTAATCTATCCAACTTCCAATGCCATGGATTTTTTATATCCATTTGCTACAGAATCCCCTGATGATGGGGGCAGTGTCCACTCGAAATATTGAGACATTTCTAAACTCAAATACATTTCATATCTAGATATCTCAACACAATTATGTCTAATTTTAAAATCTACATACTCAAATCTTATTACTTTGTCACTGAACTTGATGAACGATCAGTGTTTCCTTCTCCTAGTCTACTATACTCTAAATGTATTTGATCATTCAACGCAAATTTAAAGACAAGCATCAGCAAAAATTATGCTTGAAACACATGGCAGAAACTAGACAATGAAGATAGGAGCAATTAAGCTCCAAAATGTCATATGCACATCCTTGAATGCCCCATATACCATTATTTGCAAGTCTCAGACCCAATATTTCATAGTACAGAAAGCAACATTGAAAAACATGCATAGAAAGTATATTTTTTGTCATGGTAATAGCAGGTCAAATAATCCAAAATCTCAAAATTCGCACATCCTTGAATGCCCCATATATCATTATTTGCAAGTCTCTGGCCCAGTATTTCAGAGTACAGAAAGCAACATTAAAAAATATGCATAGAAAGTAAATCTAATGTCACAGCAATAGCAGGTCAAATAATCCAAAATCTCAAAAGTCACGGGTCAGATATAATCTAAGTTCTTAACAAAAGTGCTTAACCAATCCCTACGAAAGGCAATCTATCAGCCTTTATAAACAAACTTCAATAGTAAACATTACGAATTTCCTGATTGTGAAACAAACTTCAATAGTAATACCTGTACATGGTAGTTGGATTTGATGCAGAATCAGACCTACAACAACATGTTCAGAGAAAAGATTGAATTATAAGCGAATTTGGAAAATTTATCCAAAGGAGCAAAGCAAGATTTTCCTGCAAACTTACAACCGAGGGTTAAATGCAAAAAATAGCTTCAACAAACCTAGGGCAGATATCCTAAGTAGGCTATAGGAAGAATTGCACCAAAAATACTTTTGAAATTAGCCAATACCATTAAGCCTAAAATATTCAGTTAACATCGTGTTACTCTAAAGTTCAAACACTTCACTAATAACTTTGACTTACACCAATAGGTAGCCACAAGTACCAAAGAAGACACGCCCATATGGGTCAATACCAAAGATCTCAGCTCCACTCAATGACTTTGATGCTCTTGATCCCTGGGCATCAATTTTCTCCACAACACACTCTGGACAATACCATGCTCCTTCTGGTAAATGAGCTTTGGAAAGACCAACACATCAAAAATGATATGCAGATGGGAAACCATCACAACAAATCAAATTCCCATCCATTCCACATAGGCAACATTCATCACTGTTTAAATCCTCTCCATCATTCACCTCGGGACTTGTAAACTCGGTCTATCCATTCTTAGAGTAACTATGCTTGTTTTGTGAGACTGAATTGTCTGAATGAAAATTTGTGTTTTCAAGTGCCACTTGGCTTGAATTGGACCTCCTCTGCCCATCTTCTTTGGTACAAGAAACCCTCTTTATTTTTGAATAGCAGGGATTTATTTCAATCAATCCAGTTGCACCAGAAGAAAAGTTAATTTTCACATCTGCATCTGTATCTTGTTCAAAGTTTACCCGCATGTTGATTTTTGTTCGAACTTCCTCAGCCTCCATTATATCATCGCAAAGAAACTGCAAAATTGTTAGCTTTGTGGAAGGCAATATGGTATAGTACTCGCCATTCAAAAGCTTCAAATGAGAAATATTCTGTCCCAGGTGACTACTGAAACCCTGAGTTGAAATATATTCTACCAGGTAAACTGGCCAGGTAAATTCAATATCTTCAACCTCGCATTCCTCTTTCGGAACCAAAAGGGTTTCAATATCTCTTTCCTCCTTCCATTCCCCCTTCGGAACCTGAAGCATTTCAGTAATTTCCATCTTCCATTCCTCTGCGGAATCCATGGTGGTTTACCCCAAAGCAAAACCTTCCCCCTCCTGAATTACGCATGCAATATCAAGAGCTAAGTATGATTCAAACACAATTACCATTAAGTAGCAAAGAAGGACTCATAGATAATTATTATTGCTGGGCATTTACAGAGGTCGGGGCTGACCATGGCGGGACCTCCAAGTAGATGTAAATGGGGCCAATGGTTAAACCCTAGCTTGCTGGTACGATGATGCCAGATCGAATACACAGATTTGCATGAGAACACCTTGCTAAATATTATTATCGATTTCCAAAAACAACCGCCTCGAACTCTTCCTCCCTCTGATTCCTCCTCCTCGTCCTCCATAACTATAAGCATTAATCCACCTGCCCACGAAAACAAAAAGAACCTCTTATTTGTAAAAAGTCAACAAAAGACGGTGCCGTCGCTATAGAGACGGTCAGGCGTGGATACAGCAACGTCTAAGAGTCCTGGCATGGATACAGCGATGGTTAGGCGTGTATACAGTGACGCCTCGTTCCTGTTACATCGTATTTTACACCAAAAAGTAAGAAACATGGAAAACCTCCGTGGAAAAATCCACGCTTTTGTACTAGTGCCAAAATCAATAAATCAATGGATTCTCAACCGATTTGACTGAAATCAATCAGATCTGGAGCAGATTGACTGGATCTAAGAAATCCTTGACTAAAGGAGGGGATCAAATCAGATCCAGAGCTGATCTATAGTGGTATTCATGGGGAATTACGCCCTCTCTCTCTCTCCTCCACACGTGTGGACTCTCCTGGATGCTCTATGGGCCGATGTGGCAGTGTATGGGTTGATGTGTCAGCTAGATCAGGCCCCCGGTTGACAAGTAGGCTTAGTCCAACCTCAGTTGTGCATTGATGAACTCTCCATCAGTTGATTTCACTTGATTCCATGAGGAATTGCGCCCCCCCTGGGCTAGATGGCCTGCAAATTGTATAAATCCTGCTTGAGGCTCCCTCTTCCAAGCTAGTTAGAGCTGGACTGAAGGGATTGCCATTGTAACTCTGTATTTGATCATTATTTGTGAATAAAGAATATTTGGAGGCTATACTGTGTAGTTCTTTTGATTGTGTGGATGCTCAGTGTTATGCTGCTGATGTGGTAGCTGCAACTTCTTGCCAAATGCTGTGCTGTTTCTGTGATCTGGCTTCAAGGATTCAGCTGAATCTAGTAAGGGTATAAACTAGGAAAGCTAGATTGTTTAATATTGTTTATCCATATGATGTATGTTCAAAAATCTTAGTTATATGCTTAACTAAGGTTATTTCTGCATAATCTCTTATTTTTGCTGCTTTATACATCCATATCCAGATCTCACGAGGTTTGTGAAGGCTTGTGTTATTTAGTTGCAGGTTCCTGATTGGATGAGGTTTTGGATCTAGATTGACTCCTTTCCTATCCAATAAGCTCAATATTCTGTCCCTCAGCACTCCACGAAAGGGCCTCCTTCCAGCTTGCTCCATTCAAGCAACGATCCAACCTTCTCTGCTCTTCTTCTCATTTCTACAAAAAATCAACACTTTACCCGGTTACCTTTTCAGTTCATAGATGTGATTTTATTTGGATCTGTTTCATCAAAGTAAAATATACATAGATCTAATATTTCATAGCTCATATCCTATATCTTGCACTTAAAAAAGTATCATAAGCATCCCAGATCTAGTTGTAGGGAAATTGTCCTTTTTGCATGAATTTGAAAGAAAACTTGTAGATCACATGCATTAGATTTCATTTCACTGTTATGAATTTCAATATTATGCAATATCAGTGAATTTTAATTGGCTGCACAAACAGCAAGCCAAGATCCCAAGGAAAGCTTGCTTTCCTTGGTTCCTTTTTCGTCAGTTTAGCTAGTTTAATTTCATCATTTTTTTGAGATAAAATAGGCTGACCCAAAGGTACTCTTAAAGTTATTTTGTGAATTTTTTATTCTAACATACTCACTGTCCTTTATCAGGTCTGACATAGAAGAACGGAAGCTGCTGTCCAAAGTGGCTTTTGGAGCGCACAAATCCCCCCAGGGGTCTCTCTTTTGTCACAAAATTTGTAAAATTTTGTGTGTAACTGTAAGATCTTGGTTTCAGCCTGTATAAGGACCAATAAAGTTCTGATTTATCAGTGATTTGATATTATAACCACTGTAATAAAATAATTCTTTGAATAGGCTCTTTCGAGCCCATTCCCCATCCCCCCTGGGGGGATTCGTGTCGGTGCCATTTTCGTCATTTTCTGCTTATTTCTTTTTCACTAGAATTGATCTGATTTGCAGGGTAGTATAATTCATCTTGTTGTTAATTCCATACTCCATATCTTACATTTCAAAGTAATCATAATACTTACCCCACGATTTCCCGAGTGACCCGCAAGGGGAAAGAGATTCGTGGTAGGATTAATCAGAAAACCAGATTTGTGCAGTTGTTTTATTTTTCATCTTTTGTTTATCAGCAATTTAAAATTATCCCCTCCTCGATTCCCCGATTGAGATCCACTTGGATCGAAAGAGGTTCTTGGAGGCTTTTCTTTTAAACAAGAACATCCAGTTTAAAACCTACTAAAATCGACAAGACTCCAGTGTGTATGCTCTGCACTTGGCTGCGGTTCGTCCGATCAATCAAGTTGTATCAAAAGCACTTGGGTGACTAGCATAATTAGGACTCACTCTCCCCAATTGACAAACCATCAGGTGAAAATCCAACACCTCGATCGAACCTCTACGGTGGCAAAATACCCAAAGGAAGCGGGAACCTACTGAAAAGTGACCTCGGGGCACCGATCTCTGTCACACCCTAACGGGTGCGTTACGAACAATAGCCCCAGAGACTCCATTTCAGCCCACATATTCCTTGCGGGTAGCCGTAAAGGTTTTGTTTTGGACATACTCCAAGTACTCTCGGGTATATCTGGAGTCCCCCCTTAGCCTAATTTAATCAACTCATACTTCAATTTTAACTTAAAACATACCAAGATGCAATCGCAAAACATTCACTCCAAGCACATGCAAGCACATTGATCTTTTTGATTTGACTCCATTATTAAGGCACTAGTCATTTTTGCTTCATATATATATTGTTTATCAGCTTTGTGCTTTCGTGTGTTATTTTCGTATCTTGTCATCTTCAATTGTTTATAGTTAAAATATTCAAACTCCTAAATAACTGATTCAGTTTAACCTCACCACACTAAGAAATCATCCTTAGTAACTTAATAGGGTCTACCCCCCTTGGCTCCGTTAGGAGTTGAGCCTAAACGGAGGAGTCAAGAACAAGGTGACAGCCTTGACTCGAGACTTGCCCCCAAGGACACACCGAGTGGCTTGAATATTTCTGCCACATGATCCAGGTGTGTGAAAAGGCGGCAACAGTTTCAAACATGAGTAAAGGGTTCGATTCTTGAGACTTATGGAGAAGTGATATTTCACAGTTTTATATTACATTCTGTTGTGCTGGTGTTTTTTTGAACTTTTTCTGAAGATTACTTTATGCTACAGAATAGTGAAGACCTTAGCTAATTCTTTAAGTTGTTTTATACTGTGCTAATGATGGTTATATATATATATATATATATATCGTCATATTATATGTGAAATATTTTTTCATGGATCTCGAATGATTTCATTGTCTTGAAATGTGAATGATTTGTTATTATGTTGAAAGTGAGTGAGTTTCTTCACATTTTCAATTGATTATGAAACTATGTTACGTGAGTTATTAACTTGTAAGTTGACCTTGTTCTGTCTTCATGTTAGTATATGATTGTATCTGTTATGTTTTAGGACTATGTTAGTTTTATTTGATAACAGGTTTTAATTTCTATTCGAATTATCTTGTAATGAAATGTCATTTTATTGTGAGGTAATTCAGATTTAGTTCTGTTTACTGTAGACTTTTCTAACAACTCAAAATTATAGATCACCTTATCCTTTAAGACCTATTGTCAAACCATTAATTCATGCTCTCAGCTGAGATAGTTAGCTTGCACTTAGGCCATCGTAGGGTAGAATTAGGAGATACTATTTTATGCACTTAGTTTAAGATAGTCTTTAGCATTAGTTAGTCATTAGGTTGAATCTCCCTGATTTGTTAGGAGATTTGGTTAAGCAAATCTTGTCACATATACCTCGAGAGACTCTCTATTTTGAGAGCACATTATACAGGCAGCAGGTCCTTGATCCTGTGAAAGACAACCACTCCAAACATATACAATATTGCATTAAATCAAGTGTGTGGGTTGTCTTTCCATTGTTGGCCTAGGTTAGTTTTTTTTGCCAACAAATGGTGCTAGAAGGAGGGCATGAGATTAAAGCTTAATGGTTGATTGATCACATAGCGCTCCTGCCAGTAATCAACCTACTTTCCCCCTCATGAGTTTTGGAATATTTTCTACCTTGGTCTCTACATCACAACCCATAACTGTAAATATATCCTTTTTAGATGCAATTAGGACTATTATTGAAAGAGACCCAACTGTCTCACCAGTTTCCCCAGAAGAGATAAATCAAACCCTAGAGGAATCACGTAGAATTTTAACAAGGGCCTATTCTCTCCAAACATGGATCCCTCCTATCAATTTTGGATTGCCAAGTAGAGTTCATTTTAAAACCTTGGCAGTGACCGAGTTAGCCACCGATCTGATTGGAGAAGAGCCTCGTGAACCATTGAGAGGGTCACCTGATTATCATCTTAGTGATATCCTGAGAGGAGTGACTAGTCATAACACTTCCCAATGATTGTTGTCTACAGGTGGATCTGACCTACCCCCTTCACCTCTTGAATCACCACCTAATAGCCCTTGTGACCATAACAATGACTCTTCGTCAAATCCAGAATCTGATCCATACATGGGTGATCATGACCAAGGTAATCCTAATGCTGATAGACCATGGTTACAATGCGGTGCCATTGTTGTACCTAGACTGCAGCATAATCTACCTAAACATCCTGACAAACTGCTACCTAAGTTTGACCCAGATGATAAGGGCCTAGCCTAAAATCACATCGACAAGTTCATCCTAGCTATTCAGACCATGAATGTTCAGCATGAGGATGTGGTATGTTGACTTTTCCCTTTAACTTTTGAAGGAAAAGCTGCAGTTTGGTATTTTTCCTTAACTCAAGTATCTATAACTAGTTGGGGTGATTTTAGTAAGTCATTCTTAAACAAGTTTGGTGAAGACAAAACCCCTGCTGTGTTAGCACTAGAATTGGCTAGAATCAAGATGGGAAACAAAGAAAGGATAAAAGATTTCAATCAGCATTTCCTTACTCTCTTGAATAAGATACCAGTAGCCTCCCAACCTCCAGAAGATATCATAATTGAGAATTATGCTTCAGTATTACCTAAATCCTTTGGTATGTTTATAAAGCAAGCTGGTAAAATCACATTAGTTGAAACCTTCGAAGAAGCAAGCAAGGTCGAAAAGAATTCGTTGACATTTGAACCAGAAAATAATGGCAAAACTAATGACTATTTTTGTAAACGCAATGAAATCTCTATAAGAACTAACACATATAAAAAGGATGCTCCTTCTTTCGATGTAGAAAAATTATAAGCAATTAGGTCTCTCACGAATGAAGTGGTGATATTGAAACGGAATAATGGGGAAGGTACTTCAAATAGAGGGAATTTCAAAACCCCATACCGGCCATTTACATCACCAAATGCCAAGCAGAACACTCCGCCTGACATATCAACCAATGAGGAGGTTTTTAATACTATAAGAGTTGTCTATGCCTTACCTGAAACTTCAACCGACTAGGACTTGGAAGAAGATCATGAACCTGAGCAGCCTGAGACCGAAGAGGAAGCTCCTGAAGATCCTCTCCCATTTAATTGCCATTTATGGGATAGTTCAGCCAAAGAGAGGGAATCTAAGGATCATTCTATCTTTGTCAACCAGCACACCCATAATACAAGAAGTAAAGGGCCTGTAGATTCACAATCATCACCCACACCTAGGAACAGTCCCCAACCTTCAAATCAACATCCTATGACTTAGGGCATTGGTCTCCAGTATGACATCATAGATGATCTCAAGAAACAGAGAGAAAATATCAGTATGTTCGATTTATTGAAAATTTACACTATGCCTAGAGGTTCAATAATCTCTAACTTAATGACTTCATCAAACACTAAAATGAAAAATCAGCCCTCTGTACCTTCAGTCAATAACCTTGATCCTTCAACCAGTAAAACAACAGTTTGTTTTAATAGTAATATCAAAACAGTCGCTAATAAAGATACACTGATAGGTAAGAACTCCAAATCTGCAACTCCCCCCTTCCTACTAATGTTTGAACTCTTCAATTGGAATGTTCATAACTGTATGATTGATTCCAGAGCTTTATCAAATGTTATGCCCTATTCGGTATATAAGAAGCTAAATTCCAAGCCCACTCCTTGTGAAATTCAAATTAGACAGCTAGATCGATCTAAGGTGAAAATTGTAGGAGAATTAAAAGGAGTAATGATCAAAATGGCCACTAATCCATAGCTCTTCCAGGTTACTGATGTAGTGGTAGCAGACATATCGGATGTCTATGGGTTGTTCTTAAGTCGTTACTGTTCTCAAGCTTTAAAAGGATATTTTTCAACCGATTGGTCACACTTGTGGTTACCTAAAAACGAGCGACCAAATCAGATCAGGATTGACAGAGAGAGATACATGAAACACACAGTGACCGAGATAAACTCTCCCAACGAGCCAGGTTTTTTAGTGATTCCATTTTAGGGAACTATGGATACGATTCCCATTTGGGAAGTTTCCCTGCACTTAAATCTGCATTTGAATCCATAAATAAATCAGAAATTTTACATTGTGATTTTCAGGAAGCTGCTCCCAGTTTGATTAACACTGTGAATAATGTAAATGATGTAATTAGTCTTGTTGATAAGCCTTGGCATCTGTATTTTGACGGTTCTCGATCCAAGGAAGGTGCGGGGGTAGGCTGCATGCTCCTAGATCCTACAGGAAACAAACTTATGCTATCTTGTAGGCTGGAATTTCTTTGCACAAATAACACAGCTGAATATGAGACCCTCATCCAAGGACTCAAGAAGGCATTGGACTTAAATGTTAAGGTTCTAATTGCATTTGGCGATTCTAAAATTATTGTTCGACAAGTCCGCAATTCCATTCATTGCTTATCTAATCATTTGCAAAGTTATCAAAAAGAGGTATGGAATCTAATTTCAGCATTTGATGCTTTTAATATTGAGTCTATCCCTCATTTTTACAATCAAGAAGCTGACCTTTTGGCAAATGTAGCCTCATGGCTCATTCCCTTAGAAAGTTTTTCTCCCAATGTATTTTCTATTGAATTATTGTTTAGACCGTCAATCACCGATAACATCACTAATTGGCATGTTTTTAATGATGATTCACAGATCATTTCCTTTTTAACAGGAGGAGATGCTTTTAAGGAATCAGCAATTGACGAGATCATGCATGATGAAGATCTACACAATTTCTCAATAATCCATCCACCTCATTCGGTTGACCAATCTTTTGAGCTGGTAAATTCAATCCCTACATCGGTTCTCAGGCTTGAAAATTTTTATGACCTACATGATAAGTTTAAAAGAGTGCCTAATTGCAAAACTAATAGTTCCAACATGCGTTATGAAATCATAAATTTAGGCACGGAAGTAAATCCTAAAAATATCAATTTAGGATCAGACTGTACCTAGAATGAAAAATCATCCTTTCTAAAACTGTTTAGTGAGTTCAAGGATGTATTTGCATGGTCATACAATTATCTAAAGACATTTGACACCCAGTTCATACAACATGTAATCCCTATGAAATCTCAGTCAAAACCTTTCCAGCAGAAATTAAGGAAAGTGCACCCTGCCCTAGAACTGGTGGTAAATAAAGAATTGAATAAATTGTTGACCGCCTGGATTATATTTCTTGTACGTCATACACAGTGGGTGGCGAACCTTGTCCCTGTTAGGAAGAAAAATGGAGATATTCGGTTGTGTGTAGATTTCCGAAACTTAAACCATTCATCAGAAAAGGACACCTATCATGTTCTGCCCATGGAACAAATCCTACAGAAGGTGTCAGGTGCTCAGATGTTGTCTTTATTAGACAGATTTTCTAGGTACAACCAGGTTCTAGTCTCTCCTGCAGACCAGCTGAAAACTACTTTTAGGACCCCTTGGGGAACCTATGCCTACAAGAAGATGCCCTTCGGATTAATAAACATTGGGTCCACATTCCAAAGGGCAATGGACGTTGCTTTCAGAGGTCTGATAAATCACTCTGTCATTGTCTATTTGGATGACATCACTATGTTTTCCAAAAACAGATCTGATCACATTTCACACTTACGTAAAGTACTTGAACGTTGCAGGAAGTTCAGTATTTCCCTTAACCCTAAAAAGACAATATTTGCAGTAACTGAGGGAATTTTGCTAGAGTTTGTAGTGTCAAAGGAAGGGATTATGATTGATCCAGAAATAACCGAAGCTATCTCTAGGATTCCTTTTCCTTCTACTAAGAAATCCATGCAATCCTTCATGGGAAAAATTAATTTCGTGAGAAGATTTGTTCCCAGTTTTTCTAAAATTGTGCGCCCTCTGTAGAATATGATTAAGAAAGACAGTACTTTTTCATGGGGGGATAAAGAGAAAGAGTCGTTTATCAGAATTAGAGAAGCCATAGCTAAGGCACCCGCACTTGTGATCCCTGACTTTAGGAAATACTTTATTCTCTATACTTTTGCATCTAACATATCTTACGCAGCTGTTCTTACTCAGAAAAACCAGCAGGGGGATGAAGTACCTATCTCCTTCATGAGCTCAAATTTAAAAGGAGCTGAGTTGAACTACCACAAAGTGGATAAACAGGATTTTGCTGTGTTCAAAACAGTAAAACATTTCCGTCCTTATCTCCTTAAATCGAAAACCAAGGTAATTGTTCCATTCTCTGCAGTGAGAAATTTGTTAGTACAGAAAGACCTTGGAGAAAAAAGGGCACATTGGATGGCTGCTCTGCAGGAGTATGACCTAGAGATTAAACCCTCTCAAGTTGTACGTGGTTTGGGTTTGTGTAAATTGGTAGCCGAATCAGCACATCTGCCTGCTGACCAAAATGGCATACCTTTAGATGATACCTTGCTACAAAAGGAGGTTTGTTTTATCCTAGACCCGGCTAGTTCATGGTATACTAGAATTCGCACTTATCTTGAAACTGGCAGTGCCCCAGACCATTTAGCCCAAATAAGAAAAGAGCCGTAAGATTAAAATCATCACCCTACCAATTGATAAATAATGTACTTTTCAGGAAAAATGCAGATGGAGTTTTGCTTCGCTGTCTAGAAAAGGAGGAATCTGATTCAGTTTTAACGCAACTGCATGACGGGCCTGCTGGTGGCCACTTCGGTGGTGATACTACTGCTCATAAAGTTTTGAGAGTAGTTTATTTTTGGCCAACTCTATTTAAAGATGCCCATTCTTTCATTAGAAGGTGCCAATATTGTCAGACTGCGGCTGGCAGAGTTAAAAAATCAGCATTTCCTTTACAGCCTGTGGCAGTTGATAGGCCTTTCCAACAATGGGGAATCAATATCATTGGACCAATAAACCCCTCCTCCTCTCTTCAGCATAAGTACATCATAACTGCCACTGATTACTTTACTCGATGCTCTGAAGCGGAACCATTGCGGGTGGCTAATACAAATCAGGTATTGCATTTTCTTGAAACTAACAAAATTACCAGATTTGGGGTGCCCGAATCTCTCATGTTTGATAACGCATATTATTTTTCTTCTGAATAATTAACTGAGTTTGCAATAGAAAAGGGAATTAGAATCAGGTATTCGGTGAACTATTACCCACAAGGCAATGGCCTTGCTGAATCAACGAATAAGAACTTGCTGAAAATTTTGAAAAGATCCATAGCTAAATATCATAGGAATTGGCATACTGTTATATATCAAGCTCTCTGGGCTGACAGAGTTACCCCAAAATCATCCATTGGTAATTCCCCTTTCTTTTTGGTATATGGAATAGAGGCTATTCTTCCTCCTAATTTGTTTCTGAATTCGTTGCATCTTGCACGAGCTGTACAAGAGACAGAGTGTTCAGCCATTGAAGAAAGAATCAATATGTTGTTGAAATTGGAAGAATAAAGAGAGAATTCTAAGAGACATTTCATGAAGCATCAACAGATTGTCAAATAATGGTTTGATTGTGGCTCATCCTCGAACAGAGAATTACAAGTAAATGATCTGGTTTTGAAATGGGACAAAGCACATGAAGATAAAGGAGAACATACGAAATTCCAACGTCTCTGGTTAGGTCCATATGAGATAGCAGAAAAGCTTGGTCCTAATACTTTTCATTTGCAAACTTTGCAAGGACAGCTCGATACCCTCCCGGTAAATGGGCATATCCTTAAAAGGTACTTTCAGTAATCCCACGTCATCGAGTCATTTTCATTGTATATTCCCATTGTGTATTTTTATGTACATATTTTTGGTTCTATTCTGATTTCTAGACCGGTTAGAGTTTTTGATCTTGTATTTACTGATTATCTTCTTTCATGTCATCATCATGTTTACTAACTGGAAATTTTAGATGACAGGTCATGAAAATAATTTAACTCTTCGAGATCATTCACTGTACATAAGATTGCATGTTTGCCTCTGTAAATAGTTGTTTTATCCGACACATCTCCTACCTACTCTCACAGAATTCAGCATGAAGCATTTTGCATGGACTTAAGAAAGAGCCTGATGATGAAATATGTCAAACAGGAATTACTGAAATACATATCAGATCGTTATCGCTGATGATGGTTGGAAGTATTTGATGTCTAACAAGTGATCTGTTTTCAAACCTGTATTAGTTTTAACCTCTACAGTTTTTCTCCTAGTAATTCTTGATTGTTGTCTTCAGGTGCGTACCTATAAACCGATATCTTAGGGAATTTATTTATTGATTCCAATGGATGTCTACTAAGCTTGAAGATTTGTTGAAGATATCTACTCATCTTTAAGTTGTCTTAAGAAGTCTGTGGTTTTCTCCCTCATTTTCGTGAATACGTTTGGTCACTCACCCAGGGCAGTACTCTTGAACTAAGGTAAATATGGAGAGGTTAATCAGGAAATAGGAGGTCTCATCATGAGCCGGTCTGTTTATGATCATAAGTTCTATTTGAATGACGTTGTCAAAAATTTGGTTACCAAGAGAATGACAGCGACAATCAGTCGAATAAACTGAGAGACGGGAAGTCTCATCACGAGCTGGCTTAATCAGTTTCTGGTAGGATTGGTGAATAATACTATCATTATTTGGTCACCAAGATAAGATAGTATTCTTGATTAATTATTTTCGTATTTACCCCTTTGTATATGATTTGTATATATACTAACCAAAACAAAAAAAAATATAAAAAAAGGGGGAGTATTGTCTGCTATTTTGCTTGAATGAGGGGAAAGTCAATTGATGCTCTAAAGAAGCCACATCTATACTATTATTGGATAACATGTCTTTGGTCTTATAGATCTACATTGGAATTAAGTCATTTTACTCCACACTTTCCTAAGGTTGAATAGGACCAAGAACACCCAGATAACAGCCATAGGATTGTTTTCAGAAGTCTGTTGAGGTCTGGTTATATGTTTAGATTGGTTTGGATCTGGGATCACTTAAGCAAATATTTGAAACTTTTAAGGCATCATTTTTTATTATCTGAAGTGTGAATGTTGTTTTCACAGAGATAACTGGTTCGGTCCCAACATGTCGCCAATTGTTGGCAAGTAACACCCTCCGGAGCATTTTGAACACAAATAATTTCAAATATGTCATTTGAAATCAATCTTTTGATCGACATTCGATATTACCACCTGAATCAACACTCATCTATAGATATTTTAGGAGTGCCGTCAGAATCTTTGATTCTGAAGGTACTCCCAATAGAAGCTTAATTGATTGGTTGATTTAGAGGGATTAACATCAGTTTATGTCAAAATTGAATCTCTTGGCCTTAATATCTCATTTCTTTTGATCATTTAGAAAATTATAGTTTTCTAAAGTTAGTAGCTCCTAATCTCACAACATTTATCACTCATGCATATTCGAGGTCAAATGGATTTATTACATCAATTATTTTTTACTATTAATCCAAGCAAGTTGCTACATGGTATGATAATAGTTTTTGTTCAATTCATATAGGATATCTAACAAGCTTTTTCACTTCTAAAATATTTATTTCATCATGTTAATCATAGGGATAAAAGTATATTTCATATAATTTTCGTAAGTTTCACATTATTATACACTTATCCTTATTACGAATTTTTTATTTTCGAAGTGAGTCAGTATTAAAGTCTATCATAAGGGGCTAAGATGATTTTCAGAGTTTTGATATGGGTTTGGTTGCATTATCAATTGTTTCTTTGTCATTATAATATCGACCCTGATCCTAATTACATCAATTACATTCTTATTTAGTAACTTTATTATTGTGATATTCGATGATGAAGGATTAGGACATTGTAACCACTCAACTATGTTTTGAAACGATGAGTTTTCTAGACTATCACAACATTATGAAGAATGTCAATCAATTTTGATGCTATGATTGAAATCAGGGTTTTGATATCCGTGTAACCTAAAGGTTTGCCATCTATCAATTTTTCATCATGCAAATATCACACTTAAGTCATCGCTCACTCGATTTTCCTACAGATCATTACGGTGTGGTAACTGTTTTCCAAGTCCCATTAACCTGTCAACTCGCAGGTATGATGACTTTGTAGGAAAATTCACAGTGCTTTGGTAAAATAGGGCAGTTTGGAGTGTTAATTGAAATGTGTGGACTCTGGATAAATCGACTGTGTGTTTCATTCTGGTTTCTGAAAACCCTGAAAGTTTGTGTAATCACTACCATGGCTCCTGTGTCAAGATTTGAACTCATACGCGACGAGTATTTGGACGCTACCCCTGAATGCCATGAGGTAATACTTAGGGTTGGATGGCTAGGGTTTTTGCAGAAGTTCTCTAGGTTCAACTTGGAAACTTCCAGGGTTTTTGCAGCATCATTTGATGGGATTAAAGCACAAGTTGGGGATATCAAGTTGAGGTTGATAGAAGAGTTTGTTTCTCGATCCATTGGTTTACCATAGTCATGTGTGTTAGAATTTCATCTTTAAGCTAGCATTATATTTGGATCTTTACTGAGAGAATAACAAGCACAGCAATCAAACACAAGAGACAAAGAACATAGTGTTTATCCTTGGGGAAACCATAAATGGTGAAAACCTCGCAACTTCCTCAGAGATAGAATCAGCACCAAAATAGAAAATCCCTAAAACAGTAAGTGATCTCCTGATAGCAGTAACCTTCTTCTTATCTAGCCCCAGTGTCTTCTCCTTCCTCAACTATGTGCTAAACTTGAGTGTGTATGAGTTGTGTGTTAAATAGAGAGTCCAACTCTCTATTTATACTAATCCTGACATGACTAAAACCCTACCAGGGCCGACCTCTACTAGGAGAGTATAATAACCCTAGTGCCCCAAAACTGCGAGGACTTTAACCCTTAGACAATAGGAGGGTTACCCACAATGACTTGACATGACTTTTTTACATGATAGACCTTCCCGATAGGAACATCGGGGCATGACATAACTCAAGTACATCCTGGAATAAACATCGGGTTACAATATATAATAAATACAAGTGAAATGCATTCCAAAGTTACATATACATCAACACTCCCTCTTAACTAGGAAGGTATTCTTTCGACACAATTTTCAACACAAGTCTTCTTCTCTGTATCTTCTGGATCATCATCGAGTCCTCATCATCCTCAAGTCTTCTTCATCTTCAATTCATTTTCATCTTCAAGTCATATTCATCTTCAATTCATATTTATCATCGAATCTGGATCATCACTCAGTCTGGATCATCACTGGACATCATCATTGGATCTAGATCATCACTTGATTTGGATCATCACTGGGCATCATCACTGGATCTGGATCATCACTGGATCTAGATCATTTTTGCTAGATTTGGATCATCATCACTCAATCTAGATCATCACTGGGAATCATCACAGGTGCTATCTCTTGATTCTTCTCGTCATAGGAACCTCTACATAGCTAGTCCTTTTTCATACTGGATGTATCATCTCAGAGCTAGTCCTTTTTCATACTAGATGAGGCATCATAGAGCTGGTCCTTTTTCATACCAGATGAGGCATCACAGATCTGGTCCTTTTTCATACTAGATGTGGAATCTACTCTAAGCTAGTCCTTTTTCATACTAGATGAGTCTTCTCAGAGCTAGTCCTTTTTCATACCAGATGAGGCATCACAAAGCTAGTCCTTTTCATACCATATGAGGCATCACAGAGCTAGTCCTTTTTCATACTAGATGTGGCAGCTACTCAGAGCTAGTCCTTTTTCATACTAGATGAGTCTTCACAGAGCCAGTCCTTTTTCATGCTGGATGTGCCATCTACACAGAGCTAGTCCTTTTTCATACTAGATGTGTCTTCACAAAGCCAGCCATTTTTCATGTTGGATGTGGCATCCACATATACCTGACAATGGAAGGAACCAATCTTCTCACCATGTCATAGCTCTTACATCCGACCATGGAAGGAACCAATCCTCTCACCATGTCAGAATGGCACAGCACTTACATCTGATCATGGAAGGAACCAATCCCCTCACCATGTCAGAAGGCCTCAGGGAACCTCGATCTGGAGAACACCAAGCTTCTCCCTGAAGTACTCAAACTTCACCCTATCCAATGGCTTAGTCAACACATCATCTATATGTTCGTCCGTCGCAACATACTAGAGCTTCACTACTCCTCTCTACACCATATCCCTGATATAGTGATACTTGATCTCGATATGCTTCGACTTGTCATGGAATACTGGATTCTCTAACAACTTTACACAACTTTGGTTGTCACAATATATATAAGTAGCATCTAACTGGGGATCAAATAAATTAGACAATGGCTTCCTTAGCCATTCTACCTCACAACTAGCTGAACAGGTTGCAACATACTCTGCTTCAGCTGTACTCAGTGCCACACAGGATTGCTTCCTGCTAAACCATGAGATCACACTTGATCCCATACTAAAGAAACACCCTGAAGTTCTCTTCCTATCGATGGCACTACCTGCCCAATCTAAATCAACATAACCCTCCAGGTTAATCCTTTGATCAGCCTTATACTTGAGCCCATAATCAACCATACCCTTCAGGTACCTCAGAATATGCTTTGCAGCAGTCAAGTGAACATGTATCGGATCTGTCAAGTATTGGCTCAAGGTGTTCACAGCAAAGAAAATATCTAGTCTCGTGTTCGTTAGGTACATCAAGGACCCAATCATCTGACGATACATCATGGCATCAATTGTCTCTGATGAAGCATCACTCAATAGCTTTAGGTTTGATGCCATAGGTGTGGTTAATTCCTTGCAATCCATCATCCCAAATCTCTTTAGGATCTCTACTGCATACTTTTCTTGTCCAAGGAAGATTCCATCTATAGTCTACCACACCTCCATACCTAGGAAATAATGCATCATTCCCAAGTTCTTCATCTTGAACTTAGTAGCAAGATTTCTCTTCATATCAACAATCAACCCATCCATACCTGTCACAAACAGATCATCTACATATAGTAGAAGTATCATCGAGTTTCCATCTTCCACCTTGTAGTAAAGGCTGGAATCTGCTTTACTCTTGGTAAAGCCCAAACTGGATAGAAAGCTGTCAATTCTGTCGTACCATGTCCTGGGTGCCTGTTTCAAACCATACAGGTCTTTCTTCAATCTACACACATGAGACTCCCTGTCATGTGTCTCAAAACTGAGTGGTTGCTCCACATACACTTCCTCTTCTACTACACCATTCAAGAAAGCAGTCTTGACATCCATTTGGTGTATCTTCCATTTCATCACTGCAGTCAAAGCAAGTACCGATATGATGGAAGTGTATCTAGCTACAGGTGCAAAGGTTTCTTCATAGTTTATTCCTTCTTTATGAGAGAAACCCTAAGCCACAAATCTTTCCTTATACTTTTCAATGCTACCGTCTGCAGCATGCTTGATCTTGTAGATCCATTTGGAAGTTACAACTGACTTCCCTTCTGGTCTTGGGACAACATCCCAAACATCATTCTTCATCATCGATTGATACTCTTCGATCATCGCATCCTTCTATTCTTTTTGTTCTACCGCTTCTTCATACTCGGAAGGTTCTTTATCAATAAAGTCACATAGTAAAGCTACATAACTGGAATAGGATCTGGTTCTCTTTCTTTCTCTAAGATTCTCTTTTGGAACCCCATATCTTTCCGCACCTTGGATAATCTCTCGTACCCAAGCAGGTTTCCTCTTGTGAGGATTCTTCTCTTGTGGTGGATCTACAGGTCTTTATGGTTCTTCAAATTCTCGATCTTCTTCTTGAGTTTCTTCGTTCATGATTGTATCATGAATTCTGGGAGCTTCTGCTTCTTCAGGTTCTTCAGCAGGTTTCTTTCTGGATTTAATGTAGGCCGAATCTTCGTCAAATGTTACATCCCTGCTGATGTTAATATTTTTTATCCTTGGGAAGTATAAGTATATTCTGTAATCCTTTGAGCTTTTAGAGTATCCCACAAATATACCCTTTTTTCCTGAAGGATCTAATTTCGTTCTCTTTTATTTTGGAATGTGTATGTACACAGGATAGTTGAATATTCTAAGATGGCTGACTTCTGGTTTCTTGTCGGAGAAGACTTCTTCAGGAGTCTTTTTCTCGAGTACTCTGTGTGGAGTACGGTTCTATACATACACTGTTGTTCTAGCTACTTCTGCCCAAAGATGCATAGGAAGATCTTGATCGTGAAGCATATCAAAACTAAAGAAGCTGAGCCTGAGTTAGAAGAGTCTGGTTCTCAAGGTAATCTGGATGATGAAGTATCTAAACCTAGCCGAACCCTAAGTATCAGTGATGTTAAATTCAAGTCTAAAACAAAGCCTGAAATGCATGTCGATAATTCTCAGCCTCGAGTGAGAAGACCGGCGCTCACAATACCCTGTCAAAATAATGATCTTCCTCATTCGCAGGCTAGCATTAGTCAGAAACCGGCTGAAGACCAAATTAGCAGAGTGCTGAGTAATCAAGCTATTCGCAGGACTACTCGTAGTATGACAGATGCCTTGTTCGCCAGAAGAGACCTGAGTATTGGGGATGTTCCTGTTATTGAAGTAAGCGATTCCTCGGAACCTCATCCCAATCCCGCTCCAATTGGTCCAACTTTCCTGGATCTGAAATATGTGTGTCTCTGGGGATAATGTTGTTGATGTTCAACAAGTAGATGATGAATGTGATGCAGATAAAGAAAATGATCAGAAGCCCTACATAGTTGAGGAAGACAGAGGAGGGTCAAATGGAGGATTGAAGGAACAAATCAATCAAAACCCTTATGCTTAAGTCATTTCATCTCTAGAGACTGACTTAAAGGAGGCTCAGGTTATCAAGACATTTGCTATGGATGAAATCGCAGGTCTGAAAACTGATTTAATCTCTTGGATTGAGAAGTGGAATTTTTTGAGGGAGAAGAAGCTGAAATATAAATATCAAGTTAAAAGGCTTATGTTAAGAAATCGAAGCTTGATCAAACAGCATAAGATTGCTAAAATCATGGCTGTTAGATTCAAATTCAAACTAGGTGAGGCGAGAAGAAATGTTCCAATTCGATTTCTGTCGAATCAGCTCTTAAAATCTGACATTTTTATTTTCTGCAATGAATTCCAATTTTTGTCTTATGTTTTAAATTTTCGATTATGCATGCAGACGATTTTGAATTAGCCTCCACAGGTTAGTAATATCTTGATTTCTGTCAGTTTTGGTTCTTGGTGCAAAGTTGATTATTTAATGAGGATATCTGCAGAATTAAAATTCTGCTAATATCCTATTCATTTCTATATGATTGTCAGTTGTACTTTGCTAACAGATTCTGTTTAAAATTTATAGGTATTAATGAGTCGGTGAGATGAAGCTAGATGCCATGCTATATTTATGGTTTTGACTACCTAGATTTTACTCATTGGAGGCCGCTTCGGAAATGCAATTGATTGCTATTCTGTTGTTTCTACACTCCTATTTCTGAGCATCATCAGTGTGGATTATCGAATATAGTGATGACACGTTTTGTGAATAATGACACTGGATTTGTCCAGTAAGTTAACTTTTTTGGCACGTTATTCCCTCCTAGTGGTTACATAACGACATTCCTATGATTCTGGTCTTTTCTTTGTCCTATATTCGAATAAAATCCATGTACTACCATAGAAATAGGGGGATTAGTTAATTAGTTGTTGTTTTAGTTCCCTTTATAAACAAGTTTCAAGCATGAGTAAAGGGTTCGATTCCTGAGACTTATGGAGAAGTGATATTTCACAGTTTTATATTACATTCTATTGTGCTGATGTTTTTTTGAACTTTTTATGAAGATAACTTGATGCTACAGAATAGTGAAGACCTTATCTAAGTCTTTAAGTTGTTTTATACTATGCTAATGATGGTTATCCTTTGTTAAATTTTACTTTCATATATATATATCGTCATATTATATGTGAAATATTTTTTCATGGATCTCGAATGATTGCATTGTCTTGAAATGTGAATGATTTGTTATTATGTTGAAAGTGAGTGAGTTTCTTCACATTTTCAATTGATTATGAAACTATGTTACATGAGTTATTAACTTGTAAGCTGACTTTGTTTTGTCTTCATGTTAGTATATGATTGTATCTTTTATGTTTCAGGACTATGTTAGTTTTATTTGATAACAAGTTTTAATTTCTGTTCGAATTATCTTGTAATGAAATGTCATTTTATTGTGAGGTAATTCAGATTTAGTTCTGTTTACTGTAGACTTTTCTAACAGCTCAGAATTATAGATCACCTTATCCTTTAAGACCTATTGTCAAGCCATTAATTCATGCTCTCAGGTGAGATAGTTATCTTGCACTTAGGCCATCGTAGGGTAGAATTAGAAGCTACTATTTTCTGCACTTAGTTTAAGATAGTCTTTAGCATTAGTTAGTCATTAGGTTGAATCTCTCTAATTTGTTAGGAGATTTGGTTAAGAAAATATTGTCACATATACCTCAAGAGACTCTCTATTTTGAGAGCACATTATACAGGCAGCAGGGCCTTGATCCTGTGAAAGACAGTCACTCCAAACATATACAAGATTGCATTAAGTCAAGTGTGTGGGTTGTCTTTCTGTTGTTGGCCTAGGTCAGTTTTCTTTGCCAATAATATGTTGTTGAATCAATTGTGAAATAATGATATAAGATTGGTAGAAAAAGTTAAAATTGAGTTGAAGCCTTAGCTCATTGATTCACCCCCACCCCTCTGTTGTAGTTGCAACGGTTTTCCCAAATTTTTGAATTTTTGGACCCTCCTGTTAATTTTTACCTTGCCTAGAATCGTTTGGATCCATGAGCTTTGTCTTTGTTTTCCCTTCGCTACAAGCTTGGACTGTTTTGAGGTTAACTCTCTTCATGCCTTTCGGAAAACTGCTTATGTCTAAATTTAGAGTTTGGTTTTGCCTTTTGATCTGCGATTTCTTTCTTGTTCTCAGAAGCCTATTTCTCATTCTAGCCACTGTATCAACGTATCAGAACCATGATTCCTTATGGAGCCTCCATTGCGGCAGCTGAACGATGAGTGCTTCGCAGGATAGTATTGACTTCTTTGATGTCGTGTTGTTTTTGTTTTGACTTGTTTACATTATCGAAGGTTGGTCGAAGTTGAGTCGGGTTTGTTTGATCTTTGTGAAGCCGTTGTTTTGGAAGTGGGGCAAACTTTTGGGCCGATGCATGACCGTAGTTTTTCCAAACACTTAACGTTTGTGTGATGTTTCTGCGCCGTATCGAAGAGCTTGTGATTCTGATTGAAGGCTGTAGTCTTTTTGCTTTCCTCCATTACGGCTCCCAAGCGAACTAAGTGTCTCCCACATAATTGCTCCGCTCTCCGATGCTTCGTCCGGGTTTCGTCGTTTCATCTTTTGGCCGTTGGGCTCGTAGTCTTTTCATCTTCCACTGTTGCGGCTACATAATTCACTAATCTCCTGACATTGATGTCGTTTCGTTCGCCGACAGGGAAATTTACGACTCAATGCTTTGACTTTTAGTTCTTCCGTTTTCGATAGACTGAACGGTCCTATAGAACTCGTTGTCCATCTGAAACCCGCAGATGTGGCTGTAAGCAGGACTGTCCAGCCAATGTCTCAGTGCTTCAAGCCACCGATAAGGTTGTGTCCCACCATTTTCAGGTGGCATTGTTTTCCGATTCCTGTTAAGATTTTCGCGACGAGAGCGCAGTACAGGGCCTCATCTTGATAATCAATTTTATTGCTAGTGTGTTTTAAGTATTGAATAGATGTTGTCCATATTAATGATGAATTTTTGTTTTGATTGCAAATGGACTTAGAAGATTCTTCAGATCGCTGCTGCAAGAAGACATAGCTGAAGGATAAAGCTGAAGAAAGTTGGCTGAAAAGCGATAGGCATATACATTTCGAGATCAATAAAAGACAAAGCAGAATCAATAGCAACAGAGGCCTAGTTCTAGGAAAGGGCAGTTATTGAGCTGGTCTCTCTATACGAAATACTCGTGAGACTAAAATCCGAAATGTAACACATTTCTTAAATCATGAGCACTCGTAAACTGACAAAATGGTGAGATTAAAACGGTCGGGAAGCCGGAAGGTCAAAGATCGGGGGCAACCCAAAGGTTTTGGGGTCTTTGTATAAAGATAGGAAAGTTAGAGGAAGAGAGGAATTTTTCCCCATTTAGATTGGAAGAGATATTGTAAGAAGAACTATTTCCTTTTGCAATAGAAAATTACAGTTTGCCTGTTGGAGAAAGCTTGGTGGAATGTTCAAATGTTATGCTATGGATTTGTTGAAGAGGAACTATTTCGTTTTTAGTTTTTTGTCCATTAACTGTGAGATCGTTCTAACTCTTTGAACCTAAATTCTTGTCTGACTGATCCCTGGTTTATTTTATGAAAATTTCCACTATGAGTGATGAATGTTGTTCATAAGCAATTGGCTATCTAGTTGTTAAATATATTTAAATGTTTGTGTGTTTTGGAAAGAAGTATCAGCTATCTGTGATTTATTTTATAACACATGCACAAAATACATTGCTCATTAATAAGTAATAATCTTGCTCCCTAGGGATATTTTAGGTAGTATGTTTTAATTTCTTGTTGTGTGTGTGATTTAGATGCATGAGAGTCTAAGATGAGAGGTAAGAACCTACGCATCACATTGTGAATACTCCTTGCATTCTCTATCAATCTGCATCTTAGGTAGGCACGTGCATATCATACTTAAAGTTAAAAATACAAAAATATATACGGTGGACCAGGCTGCAACCGGTAAAAAATTTATTTTTGTTACTTAACCTACAGTAGCCAGACCGCAAATCAGACAGATTCCATACACCAAACAGTCACGGGCTAGTTGGGAACGTTGACTGGGGAGAATCCCTTGCTGTTGTTGCCTGCGAATTTCCAGGCCTCAACAGTTTCTGGCACTAGAAGGAGGACTGCCATTGCATGGCTGTTCGAGGAAACCCGTTTTCCCGAGATTATTCCACCGGTGACAGTTCAAAAGGTAGTTTGTTTCCTAATCCAGTTCCTGAAGAGAAAGGTAGAGAACATTTGTATTATGTGGAAAACAAAGTTGTTAATTATCTGAGAAGACACACTAGGGAATACGTAAAGAAGATTGGAGGATTACCTATTATCCCTGAATTGCCTAGAAGAGAATATAAGAGGAAAGATCATCCTATATTGGAAGACTCAATGTTGGTTGGAGATTTTGAAGAACTTGTAGAGACATCCTTACAGGAAGTTGTACAGCCTTTGGATCAAGTAGGCCTAGATACTCCTTACGGTTCTCCTATTCATACTCCTATTCATTCACCACCTCACTCTCCACCCAGACTCATGGCAAGCGTGAACGCAAATGAGCCACCCAACCCACCAAATCCACCACCTGCCTGGAAAGCCAAATCACCTTTAAATCTAACACCTCCTTTGCATGATTTACCTCAATCTTTTGAAAAGATGCTGCCCAAGTTTGATCCAAATCAGAAGATGTTAGTAGATGACCACTTGTAGAGTTTCTATATAGCAATAGAAGGATTAAGGGCTTGGGAATATGAAGATGTGGTTTGTATACTTTTCCCACACACCCTTAAAGGAGCAGCATCGTCGTGGTACTTTGGATTGCCTACAAACTCTATCCCTGGTTGGGATACCTTTGAACGGATCTTTAGAAGTAAGTATGCAACCCAAAAAATTCATGCAGCTCTAATGAAAGGACTATGCGCCTTAAAGAAAGAAAGAAAAGAGAAAGTGCATAGTTTTACCCAAAGATTCGTCGCCTATCTTAAAAAAAATTCTGAAGCCGACAAACCCTTGGATAAAGTCCTGATTGAATATTATACCTCAGCTTTAGGACCTGAGTTGGCCATGTTTGCCAAATTGAAAGCCAAACCTACACTAGCAGAGACTTATGAGGAAGCGGAGAGAGTAGAGGCTGAAAGGGAAAGTATCAAAGATTATCCTGAATGCTCAGGAGAAAAAAATGTTGGGAGGAAAGCTCTGTTGTTTACTAATCCTAAAGAGGAGCAATCACCAGATTTCGAAGGAATGGCAAAGATGATGCAGAATATTTCTAACAGAATCATAGACTTGGAAAAGGAAAAGGAAACCCAAAAGTTCTACAATCCCTATTACAAGAAAAGGGAAGATAACAATCAATCCCAAACCCCTCCGCACAGCCCCGCATCTATGAACTTAACGGAGGTAGGAATGGATAACTTTTGCACTTTCCACCAACAACCTCATTCTAAAAAGAGTTTTCCTCAATGGTTAAACTCAATGACATTGGTTATGAATCAACTCTTGGATTCCAAATTAACTGAAGACAACGAGGAAGAAGGGAAAGATAATAATAAATCAATAGGACAACATGAGGATGAAGCTATGGTTTTATGGGACTGTGTATCGTTGTTTGATGTCGAGGAAGAAAAAAAATCTAAGACACGAGGGCGTCCTGGAGACAAATGTAACGACAAGAAGCCAGGGGTTGGTCAAGGAAAACAGTCTTATGCTGCTGAAGATCAAAAGACTGCAAAAGAATGTTAAGAAATTTCAAAATAGCTCCTCGGCAAATAAGATTCCGGATTTTACCATCACAAGTCAAAATCCTGGGCAGATTCACATGCCTACTAAGCCCAACAAAGAAAACAATGTTAGATCAAACCTCACAGAACATAAGATGGAGTATGACATTGTGGAGGATATCAAGAAGGTGAGGGTGAACATCTCATTATTTGAAATGTGCAATGTGCCATAGCAAAAAGAAAAGCTATTGAAAGCGCTTGAAGCATCAAAGGAAAAGCTGCCCACTGACAATCGGCCCCAAGAAGAAGAGATTGGTGAAACAAGTATGGGAGGTAAGCCTAAAAGTAAGAATCCACCTTTTCTCCTTACTTTTGAAATATTCAACCATAACGTGCATAACTGCTTGGTAGACTCAAGAGCAGCACTCAATGTCATGCTGTTGTCAGTCTGCAAAAAGATAAATGGACAACCTAAACCATCTACCTGGAGGGTTGTTCAGTTGGATAGAACGAATGTGAAGGTAATTGGAGAAATGGAGGATGTTCTCGTTCACTTATCTTCCAATGATAAGGTGTGTCAAGTCATCGATATTGTGGTGGCTGACATACCAGAAGCTTATGGACTTGTTTTGAGCAAGGATTGGTCAGCTAAGCTAAACGGATATTTTGCTTCAGACTAGTCGCATCTGTGGCTGCCATATAAAGGAATCCCAAATCAAATTAAAGTGTTGAGGGAGCCCCACATGAAACACAATGTTACTCAATTCGAAGGAAAAAATGAACCAGTGGATCCTATTCTGGGAAACTATTTTATTGAGTTAGAACCAGGAAACTATCAAGTGAAAGAAGCCAGCGATACATTAGACACTCAGCCTGATCTCCTTCGGTTTTCACAGGCTGATGAAATCGATTGTAAAATAGTAGACTTAGCTGTAGATGTAGATGTTAGTTCTCATGCAATAGTAGGTAGCGATTTTTGGACGCTTTTCTTTGATGGTTCTAAAAATTTAGAGGGGTCGAGAGCCGGCTGTGTCCTGATTGACCCTATGAAAAACAAACATTTTCTTTCATGTAGGTTAGAGTTTGAATGTGCTAATAACACAGCTGAATATGAAGTGTTGGTTCAAGCGTTAAGGAAAGCAATTGAATTAAAGGCAAATAATCTGAAAGTGTTTGGAGATTCTGAAATAATTGTAAAACAAATTCGAAATCAAATACATTGCATTTATCCTCATTTAAAAGCTTATCAAAATGAAGTATGGGATTTACTTAAATGTTTTAATGCATTTAACATTGTATCGATTCCAAGACTTAAGAATGCAGCTGCTGACTTGTTGGCCACATCAGCTGCGAGGCTTGTGCCCTCTAATAATCAGTGCTCTGTTGAATTGATTTTCAGGCCCTTGGTTCCAGATATGATTACCAATCTACGAGTGTTCGATGACGATCAGCAGATTATAGAATGCTTAACGAATGACGAGGCATTCAAAGGGGCGATTATTGATGATGAATAACATCAAGCCGAGCTGAAATTCGATAATTTCATTCCTAAGGGAGTCAGGACTTTAGAACGGATGTTTGATTTAAATGAGAAATTTAGAAGACCAGCAAATGTGAAGACTCATAGCTCATCTCTACAGTTCGAGTTGATTAATTTGGGGACTGAGATGAAGCCTAAATATGTGAATCTTGGAAAATGTTGTTCACCAACTGAAAGGGATAAATTCATCGTTCTTTTCAAGAAATACAAAGATGTTTTTGCCTGGACATATGAAGATCTGAAGACATATGACACCAGTATTATCCAGCATGTTATCCCCATCAAATCTGGAATCAAACCTTATCAGCAGCCTTTAAGGAAAATGCATCCAAAATTGGAACCTCTAATCCAGAGTGAAGTTAAGAAATTATTGGATGCTAGAATCATTTTTAAGGTTAGACACTTAGAATGGGTTTCAAATCTGGTACCAGTAAGGAAGAAATTTGGAGAAATCAAGTTATGTGTGGATTTTAGAAACTTAAATCGCGCTTTAGATAAAGACAATTATCCCATTCCACCCATGGAGAAAATACTGCAAATGGTTTCAGGTTCTGAACTATTCTCTTTATTAGATGGATTCTCAGGTTACAATCAAGTATTAGTAGCCAAAGAAGACAGACTAAAAACGACATTCAGGACCAAGTGGGGAACTTTTGCTTACAGAAGGATGCCTTTTGGGCTCATAAACGCTCAAGCTACCTTCCAAAGGGCCATGGACATAGATTTTTGTGGTCTGATTGGCCGCAGTGCTGTAGTATACCTCGATGACATCACGATATTCTCGAAGAAAAGAGAGCAACACGCATTTCATCTAAAGCAGATTTTTGAATGCTGCCGGAAATATGGTATCTCACTAAACCCCAAGAAGTGCGTGTTTGCTGTTACAGAAGGTAAGTTGTTGGGTCACGTGGTTTCTAAGAAGGGGATCTCCATAGACCCAGAAAGGATCAAAGCCATTGAACAGATTCCCTTGCCCCAAAATAAAAAGGGCATGCAATCATTTATGGGGACAATAAACTTCGTGCGAAGGTTTGTGCCAGATTTCGCTCAAATCGATAAAACTTTGCAGCAAATGGTAAAGCAAAGTGTACAATTCAAATGGACTGATGTAGAAAAGAATGTGTTCAGTAAGATTAAAATAGCTATTGCGCACGCACCCTCCCTCAAAAGTCCAGATTTTGATAAAGATTTTATTCTGTACACTTTCGCCTTTGACGATTCACTAGCAACCGTGTTGACCCAGAAAGAAGATGGGGGAGGTGAGTTCCCCATATCATTTATGAGCATTATTCTGTAGGGGGGAGAATTGAATGACCCTGCTGTGGATAAACAAGCTTACATAGTGTTCAAAGCGGTGAAACAATTCAGACCATATATACTGAAGAACCGGATGAAGGTAATAGTTCCACACCCAGCTGTGAGGTCTCTTTTCGTACAAAAGGAGCTAGGAGAAAGGAGAGGCAACTGGGTAACAACTCTACAAGAGTATGACCTCGAATTCAAGCCAGCCTCCATAGTCAAAGGGTAAGGCTTGTGCAAACTAATGACTGAAAGTAAAGATAATGAAGAACATGAATGGGAAAATGAGGCTGAGTTACATTTGATGGATGTATATCCTCTTTTCATAGCTCTGGACTCTTGGTATCGAGACCTTGTGCATTACCTTCAAGCCGGATTGTTACCAGAACATTGGAATTCTAAGCAAAGGAGAGCATTGCGTCTTAAATCAACCTCATATCAAATTATTGAAGGAATATTATTTAGGAATAATTATGATGGAGTTCTTCTTAGATGCTTAGAGAAAGAAGATGCGAAGAAGGTAATGATAGATTTACATGATGGCTTTGCTGGAGGACATTTTTCAGAGACACTACAGCTCATAAAATTCTCAGAGCCGGATACTATTGGCCCACGATGTTCAAAGATGCACACGCCCATGTCAGAAAGTGCGACATTTGTCAAAGGTGTGGTGGAAGACAAGCTAAAGCAGTAGGATCGTTAAAGCCTGTGATGACAACAGAGCCTTTCGAGCAATGGGGTTTGGATATCATTGGGGAGATAAAACCGAATTCTTCTCTGCAACACAAGTATATTCTGACAGCAACCGATTACTTCACTCATTGGGTTGAAGCCATTCCATTGCATAAATTAAATGAAGATGCAGTCATGGACTTCTTGCAAGACCATATTATGACCAGGTTTGGAGTTCCAATTTCTTTAGTTTTCGATAATGCTACTTACTTTTGCTCAATTAGATTAACTGCATTTTCTCATGAGAAAGGAATTAAGTTGCATTACTCTACTAATTACTATCCACAGGGAAATGGTTTGGCTAAATCTACAAACAAGAATCTGATTAGGATTTTAAAAAAGACAGTGATAGAAAATCAAAGGAGTTGGCACTCAGATTTACCAAATGCTCTTTGGGCTGATAGGGTCACCCCCAAGACTTCGTTAGGTGTGTCCCCGTATACCCTTGTTTATGGAAAAGAGGCCATTCTACCCCCCAATATCATGCTACCCTCTTCCATAATAGCTCAAGAATCTAGAGGATCAGATAATGAAGTCTTGCAAATGAGGATATATAATCTCCTGAAGGTAGAAGAGTATCAATCTAAGGCCAGAGAATGCTTTAAACAACAACAAGAGGTAGTAAAGAGATGGTTTGATAAACACAAGGCTAGAACAAAAGAATTTGAGGTGGGAGATTTGGTTCTCAAATGGGGCCACCCCCATGATGAGAAAGGAAAACACATGAAATTTCAACAGTTGTGGGTAGGTCCTTTCCAGATTGTGGCAAAGCTTGGCCCCTCAACCTATAAATTGCAAGATTTACAGGGGTGGGAAGAGAACTTACCAGTAAATGGTTTAGTTCTCAAACCTTATTTTTCCCGAGTTTGGTTTTTTTTTTTTGTTCTTTTATCTTGTACATAAATAAATTGACTTGGTTGTTTATTTTGATTTATTTTATTTCTTTTTTGTTTTAGTTCAGATTTTGACTGATTTCAATAAAAGGAGGCAAACTCTTGGTTGCATGGAGAACATCAGAATTCTGGAATGATTAAAGTTCTTGAGTGTAAGACTATGTATTATTTTTTTACCTGAAATAATTTCTTCTATTTTAGCAGTTTTCCCGAATGGCTATGAACACATTGAAGTCCTACTTAATCCTTGTAAAATAAACCAGGATCAAAAGGTCTGGAATACTATTTTGAGGCTCCGTCCATATCACATTTTAAAAATGACCTAGGGAGCGACAGCAGAGGACCCATGGAAAGGAAGCAAGGGAAACAGTATATTATATATAAATGATCCCATGCCAAGAATTGAATGCCAAAAGGCAGATAAAGAGTCAAAAGCTCCTATGAAAGCAATATGTATCAAAACAAAATACTGAACCATATAAATACTAAATTGCCAAAAGTTCCTCTCCGTCCGTGAGCTGAAAGTTGAATACATCTCTCACACAAAAGGACACCATGGATAGAGGAGCCTGAATGAAAATTTAGAAAGAAAGGCATGCAGGAGGACTCATATGCAAAGGACAAAAGTCCAAAAAAGCACAAAAAGTGAAAAATGGCATGGGAATGAGGAACAAATGAATATTTTTGTTTACCATATGTTACAATCATGTGGTGTCCAAGCTGGCAGCTACCTAAAGACAGAGGTAATAAATGAAACTCATCTTTCTAGCCTCAAAAGAGTTATCTTGACTTGGAAATCTTGGTTTCCATTCTCCTAAATTGGACTATCATCAATGATTAAAAGTACATATATTTTCCATTTGAGGAATCCAGACATCTGGAAGAATTCAGCATGTTCGTTTGTTGTTAAACAGTCTGTTACTTAAGAAGTAAATTGTCCAGAGATATAGGTTCACTAGGTAGTCGCCAATTGTTGCAGCTGCAATGGTTTTCCCAAATTTTCAAAATTTTGGACCCTCCTGTTAATTTTTACCTTGCCTAGAATCGTTTGGATCTATGAGCTTTGTCTTTGTTTTCCCTTCGCTACAACTTTGGACTGTTTTGAGGTTAACTCTCTTCATGCTTTTCAGAAAACTGCTTATGTCTGAATTTAGAGTTTGGTTTTTCCTTTTGATCTACGATTTCTTTCTTGTTCTCGGAAGCCCATTTCTCATTCTAGCCATTGTATCAACGTATCGGAACCATGTTTCCTTATGGAGCCTCCATTGCGGCAGTTGAACGATGAGTGCTTCGCAGGATAGTCTTGACTTCTCCAATGTCGTGTTGTTTTTGTTTTGACTTGTTTACATTATCGGAGGTTGGTCGAAGTTGAGTCGAGTTTGTTTGATCCTTGTGAAGCCGTTGTTTTGGAAGTGGGGCAAACTTTTGGGCTGATGCATGACCGTAGGTTTTCCGAACACTTAACATTTGCGTGATGTTTCTGCGCTGTATCGAAGAGCTTGTGATTCTAATCGAAGGTTGCAGTCTTTTTGCTTTCCGCCATTACGGCTCCCAAGCGAACTAAGTGTCCGCCACATAATTGCTCTGCTCTCTGATGCTTCATCCAGGTTTCGTTGTTTCATCTTTTGGTCGCGGGGCCCATAGTCTTTTCATCTTCCGCTGTCGCGGTTGTGTAATTCACTAATCTCCCGATGTTGATGTCATTCTGTTCGCCGACAGGGAACTTTACCACTCANGTTCTTCCGTTTTCGATAGAATGAATGGTCCAGCGGAACTCGTTGTCCATCTGAAACCCGCCGCTGTGGCTGTAAGTAGGACTATCCAGCCAATGTCTCAGTGCTTCAAGCCGCCAATAAGGTTGTGTCCCGCCATTTTCGGGTGGCGTTTTTTTTCGATTCCTGTTAAGATTTTCGCGACGAGAGCGCAGTACAGGGCCTCATCTTGATAATCAATTTTATTGCTAGTGTGGTTTAAGTATTGAATAGATGTTGTCCATATTAATGATGAATTTTTGTTTTGATTGCAAACGGACTCAGAAGATTATTCAGATCGTTGCTGCAAGAAGACATAGTTGAAGGATAAAGCTGAAGAAAGTTGGTTGAAAAGCAATAGGCAGATACATTCTGAGATCAATAAAAGACAAAGAGGAATCAATAGCAACAGAGGCCCGGTTCCAGGAAAGGGAAGTTACTGAGCTGGTCTCTTTATACGAAATACTCGTGAGACTAAAATCCAAAATGTAACGCATTTCTTAAATCATGAGCACTCGCAAACTGACAAAACGGTGAGATTAAAACGGTCAGGAAGCCGGAAGGTCAAGGATCGGGGGCAACCCAAAGGTTTTGGGGTCTTTGTATAAAGATAGGAAAGTTAGAGGAAGAGACGAATTTTTCCCCAGTTAGATTGGAAGAGATATTGTAAGAAGAACTATTTCCTTTTGCAATAGAAAATTACAGTTTGCCTATTGGAGAAAGCTTGGTGGAATGTTCAAATTTTATGCTATGGATTTGTTGAAGAGGAACTATTTCGTTTTCAGCTTTTTGTCCATTAACTATGAGATCATTCTAACTCTTTGAACCTAAGTTCTTGTCTGAATGATTCCTGGTTTATTTTATGAAAATTTCCACTATGAGTGATGAATGTTGTTCATAAGAAATTGTCTATCTGGTTGTTAAATATCTTTAAATGTTCGTGTGTTTTGGAAAGAAGTATCAGCTATCTGTGATTTCTTTTATAACACATGCATAAAATACATTGCTCATTAATAAGTAATAATCTTGCTCCCTAGGGATAGGTTAGGTAGTTAGTTTTAATTTCTTGTTGTGTGTGTGATTTAGATGCATGAGATTCTAAGACGAGAGGTAAGAACCTGCGCATCACATTGTGAATACTCCTTGCATTCTCTATCAATCTGCATCTTTGGTAGGCACGTGCATATCATACTTAAAGTCAAAAAATACAAAAATATATATGGTGGACCAGGCCGCAACCGGTAAAACCTTTTATTTTTTTTACTTGACCTACAGCAGCCGAATCGCAAACCGGACGGATTCCCTACACCAAACAGTCACGGGCTAGTTGGGAACGTTGAATGGGGAGAATCCCTTACTGTTGTTTCCTACAAATTTCCAGGCCTCAACACCCTCTCAATGAGCATTGTGTCTAATAGACTGAAGTTTTCATTGATGCCAACAAGTGTTTTGCAATGGCCTTTAATTTACTCAGAAGGAGACCTTGATAGTTTGGGCATTGGAACACTAAGTGGCCCAAATGGTCCAAATGAAAGTTGTCCTTCTACTGTGGAAAGTGATTAACACTATGTCAATGGACAATAGCTTAGTGGAGCATCGAGTCTATAAAAAAAATGAATTGGCTAGAGGCATTGTTGACTGGACACTCTTGTTGCAATTACTCTGATTTAAATAAAAAGAGGGAGTTGCAGGGTTGTTAAATTCATTCGTAAGGTACATGACCAGAAAAATACAACTGTTATTTTGAGCCTCAGTGTTAGTTTGTATCCCCCTTTTTAGGGTATCGCCCATGGTGTAGATTAGGTATAGTGCCATAAGTGTTGTTGTAATTGGTGAAATAGTTCATCTCTATGTTTACTGATTTGTATATCCATCCATCCATTGGTGTAGGTTAGATATATTGTGTTGTGTTTGGCTTGTGATTCTATAACATGGGTTCCTACCTGGGGTGGGCAGTTTCGTGAAGTGCCCCTTAAAACTAGTTGGCACCTGCAACTCCTATTCCACAGAGGAAAGAAGGAAAACAAATGTAAAAATGAAGTTGTAAGGGGGAGTAATGGTGCTCATTGACTAGATTATGAAGCTCATTGGTGAAAGTACATGTCTAATTCTTTGGAGGCAAAACGAGTGTCAGTTGCTTTTTTTACAAGTTATACTACTATAGGTGTATCCCCAAGGCTTAATATAAGCCCATTTGGGATCAAACTGATGCTCCTGTAAGCATAAATTTGATACTGGAAATGAGTGGGACTTTAATTGGAACAATAAAATCATTGGCTGGGAGTGGATCTCCTTCGAATTGGTAACCTAGTAAAATAAATATCCGGTTGATAAAGTAAAAGAAGTAGTTCTAGGCGTAGATACAATTGCAATGATGATATTAAGTTGCAAAAGCATAAGAAGTGTTTTTCCCAGTTCCAGCAAAAGAGTAAGTAGCCCCAGTTCCTGCTTTTCACCTTGTTGATTGAGGATAAACAAACCTTTCTAAAGAAACAGTAGTCATTTAAGCAAAATTTATTCTTCTTTTTTCCGGTTGAAACACTCGTTGAAGAAGCAGAGTATGACTGATCTCTCTAGTTTTGGATATGATTGACAAAGAAATCTGGGCTCAATCCACACTCAATCAATCACCAAGAACCTTGTCTCAACTATAGAAAATGTGTCGAAAATGCATGAGTTGACCCGCGCAATGAAAGATTCCATTGGTTTGGTAGGTGTGCAAAGATAACAATATATCGTCGATATAGAGATGAAAGTTCCTTGAAAATTAAAATCATCAATATTGCCACATTTTTTCCGCCATGATAAAAAAATGAAGTATTAATCCACGAATGTTCAAAACATGGAAATATTTCGTGGAAAAATATGCCCAAATGTATTAGTGATATTACAAGCAGGATTGTGGTGGCCTATTTTGCATGTGGATGTTTGAGAATATTGTCACAGCTATGATATTTGTGAGAGAATCAAAAAGTTGTCGCGGAGAGATGAAATGTTGCTAGTACCTCAGATAACTTTACAGGAATTTGAAAAATGGGATGTTGATTTCCTGGGTCCTATCAACCCACCAGGAAAAAGAATAGGTGCACGATACATTATTACTGTGAAAGATTACTTGACAAGATGGGTTGAAGTAGCGCCAATAAAGGATTGTACTGCTACAAAAAATTTGTTCGATAATGTTGTAACTAGATTTCGATGCCCAGAGATTTTGATAAGTGATGAGGGAAAAAAATTTGTTAATAAGTTGATCGATGAATTAACTGAATAATTTCAGATCCATCATAGGAAGATGACACCATATCACCCACAAGCGAATGGTGTTGTCGAGGCCTTCAACAAGATCATGGAGAAGGCATTGACAAAGATCTGCGATGTTCAAAGAGATGATTGGGACCATAATATATTTGTGGTACTTTAGGAATATCGGACGATTTGTAAGAAGTTGACAAGACAAAATCCATTTTGAATGGGTTACGAACAAGAAGTTGTCATGTCGATGGAATACATTGTACCCAGTATAAGGATCATTGTGATTACTGAAATGACTAACGTTGGTGTTGTCGAAGAAATATTGTTTCAACTTGTGCAATTAGAGGAAGAACGCTTTGTTGATGGATACCATCAGAGTGTCGAGAAATTACGACAAAAACCTTGGCACGATTGACACATTAAGAACAAGCAGTTTCATATTGGATATCTTGTTCATATGTACAACAGTAAACTTTTGAAGAATCCTAGAAAGTTGAGAACATGTTGACTGGGACCATATAGAGTCATTCAGATCACTGAAGGAAGAGAGGTGCAAATGAAAAAGTTAGATGGAACACATTTCAAAGGATTGGTGAATGGAATTCAGCTGAAGCCTTACCAAGATAGTCATGACGTGGTGGCCTGAAAAAAAGAAGAAAAAAAAGTCATAGATTTATGTGTTGTTTATGAGTGTTATTTCTGAAAAAAAGTTTGAGTGTTTTGTTTTAAGTGTATGAGTGTTGTGTCGCAAACAATATGTCTATTGAAGAAAAAGAAAATTTGCCACTTGACTCTCTATCTATCACAAGGAAAAAAATGTGTCGCAGAACATATGCCTGTTGAAGGAAGAAAATTGTTGTCGCACAATAAATTTTGGTGGCAAGTGACAGCTAGATAGCAATTAATATCAGGATGCAGGAGATTTCGACGGCACGCTTTTTGGTCACTTGTGTCATTAATGCACAATAACTACCATTGAACTGACAAGCAAAGTGACAACTGACAAGCAAAGTGATAGTTTGATTGGGGGTTTCCTTGTAATGATTGGAAAGACTGCTCCATGTGACAAAAATAATTGCCACCTTCCATTTATTGCCCAGTCATGTGAAGGAATGAATAATCAAATGGGTAAACGTATATCGTCTTTGCGCCAAAGTTTGATTCATTCCTACTTGCATTCGACTAATTACGCTGAGCTATTTGTCTGCAACTATCAAAGTCGAGGTGATTATTCTATGCCGACGATGTATGAGTTGCATGCAATTCAGAATGTTGCATTCACAGAAATGAAGGTCAAAGAGCGTGAATTGGTGAGACAGTTCAAATCATCTCACAAGACTATTAATAAGATGAAGAAAACATAACACAAAGCTAAGACCTGGGAGGAGGACAGGCACCAGTTTGACACAACTGTAACACTTCCTTGCAATAATTTTACTGATGAAAGCATCACACATGAGATGTTTTTCAAAGCCAAAGTCTTTCGAATTGGAGAAATTGCAGAGATCCTCCGAAAGAAGGTCGCGGAGTTGGAATTACAAGTAAAACCCAATACGCCTCCAGAGGTACTAGAAGAGAGAAGAAAATCAACAATTGAGGCTACGACAAAGATCAAAGAGGCGGAGGAACTTTGTGCCAAGGTAGTCATGGGAAGCTTTAATCGACGATGAAGAGTTAGAAAACGTAACAGAGCAGTTGCATATTACTGCAGCATACTTCAACAAATTGAGGAACGATCTAAAGAAGCTATCGACAACCGAAAAGATGAGCAAGGCTACCGACAAGAAGAAACTACATCAGTAGGTCACAAAGATGTGAACACAGCAGCAAATGAGGACTGATAGGTTGCAGAGTTACAAGCGAAGGCAAAGAAATTTACAGGTATCATTCAACTTGTACATGAAAAAGTGCGACAAGCATTGTAGTCGGTAGAACTTACAGCTTTGGAACACATCAATTCCAAACTTGTTGAAAATTTGAAGAAGACGGAAGAAGAAGTGTGACAAGAGACATAACAAGCAGTGAAAATATTTCAGGATTTTCAAAGCAAGGCCATAATAACAAAGGTTTCATATTGATATTGCTCAGGACGAGCCATAGGTGAGTGTTGGGGGCATGTTGGCTCTAGGAAAGGATATGAAGAATTATGCCCGAGAAGATGGATATTTTAGTCGCACGACAAAAAAGTTGTGATGGCAAAAGAGCTATGATGGGAGAAACTGTGACGGAAGAAACGACGATAGAAGAGGATTAAAGCAGTCAAAAAATAGAGTTCGAATAGTTTTGGAAAGAGTAAGTTAGACTAAAAGATTGCTTTTAGTAATAAAACATAATTTTTATTTTTGGGCCGATAGTGCCTATTTTGAGTTGTAACCGAATGTATCGAAATAGAAGGACATCCTGTCAACTAACAATTGTGAGTCAGTTGATGATTGGATCAAGAATTGTAAAAGTTGTAAGGCTTATAAAAGCATAAACCCAAGTTGTGAGCAGGTTGGGCTTGGTCGAGGTCGAGATTGAGGAAGAAGAGAACTTCTTAGAAAGATGATCGATCCAGGCTATGTGCATATTGACAACTGAGGAAAGAAGAGAGGAAATACATAGACAAAAAATGGAGAGCATGAGAGGAGAGAAATGTATCTGAATTCTAAAGAATATCCAAAGAAGAGTCTGCCAAGGTTGAGTGCATAGACCAAAGGTGCTAACCTATTTCTCATGCCAGATGAAGAGCACCTTTGTGGTTTTTCTCGAATGGGTTTCCATGTTAAATATTGTCTTTGAGTGTGTTTGATATTTATCTTTGTGTCGAGTGCATGTATGTTGTGAATGAAGCGGATATGAATATATCACACAGTATATGTCCTGAGTAAACCTATATATGTATGTGTCGCACCTTTAATAGATTGAATATGTGAGAAGGATTTTATGTTAAATGTTGCAATATATGTCAACGAACCAGTAAATAGTTATCTTGAATGAATAAAGAAGAACACAAAGTATAATTCCAAGGCTTTGGTCAATTGATTGGGAAAATACTATAAGAGTGGAAATCCCCACATAATTGCAGAAACCTGGTTTTGGCAGTGCCCATAAGCATTAGAGGAAATTTGGGGTCTAAAATGGGCCTTATAAGAAAACGCGCCAACAATAAATTTTGTGAGCTGGAATTCAAGAACCAATAGAATTTCAATAAAATGAGTCAACCATAATGGTTGAATTGACATATTTGTCATAAAAGAAAACTACTTTTTTTGTTCGTATTTTCGACATATCTCCCTGTTTTTTTACTCAAATTTCAAGCGGGAGAACTCGTTGGATGCGGAATTTAATTCCGCATCCAACGAGTATCTACACTGCATAGTTTTGATGGACCCATCTAACCCAAAAAAAGAAATACTTGAAAAAATGTGATGATGACATCATCATCACATTTTTTCAGGTATTTCTTGTTTTTGGGTTAGCAGGGTCTGTCAAAAGTATGCAGTGTGGGTACTCGTTGGATGCGGAATTAAATTCTGCATCCAACGAGATCTCCCGCTCAGAATTTGAGTAAAAACACAGGGAGATATGTCGAAAATACGAACACAAAAAGTAGTTTTTTTCATTCTTCCTCCAAAATTAATAACTATTATTTTATTATTTTAACCATTATTTTATTGTTTTAACTATTGTTTTATTATTTTCCTTAGGAGGCCCATTTTAGACCTCAAATTTCCTCTAATAATATCTCAAGTGAGACTCCATCTACGTCGTAGGTGTTGTCGACAGAGTCCTGCTCTATCGGGCTGATATCTTGGGCTTTGTTGACGAACAAAGGCTCTAAACCTGGGTCGACTGAAAGTACTCCAACATCCCTATCAAGAAATATATCCAAGTCTTACGGCAGAATTCATTTATAAAGGAAACATAGTATACATATCTGATTAGTGAGATAGATGACATGGGCCTGCAGACATATGATTGGACTATCTCCAGTATTCCTTTTGCTTTGCTTTCATTGTTAGAAAATGTCTTATTTACATTATTTCCTTGCTCTTTACATTCTTTCCTTGTGCACTATCCTTGCAAACGCCTTCTTGTTTTCCTGGATTTCTAGAAGCCCTGGAACTACTTTTCTAGCATTCGATAGTGCTCTATAGTGCACATGTGCAGGCCTTCTATGCAATACTTCACTTGGTTCTATTGAGTCATGAACCAATGCTTGTTCAGTTTGTCCCTTCAACTTGTACAAGCCTCCCTCTTTCTCTCCAATTATCGTTGCATCATCAATTGTCTTTCCTTTTGGCCACATTAGGACTTGGCCATCAACAAATGCAACCCTTATTCCCTTTGCATATAGTGCAAAGATGGAGAGAAAAGTCTTCTTCAATCCTAGAACATATAGCGCATCTTTCATATTCAAATATTTCTCGAAATCTAGCTTGTTGGAAGCTTTTCCACTTCCTTTTATGATGTATTACTAATCATCCCCAAGTTTAACCTTGCGAGGGTACGCATGCTCAAATAGATTGATGAATGATTCTTTGTATCTCGTCATATATTTGGATTCCCCACTATCCACAATCCAATCATTGATTCCATGTGAGATAGTTCTTGTGAGTGATGAGATTAGGACATATTCTTCATCACTTGAAGAATCAACTCTGTCTTCTCTGAATCTTTTATTTACTAGTTCATTGTCTTCAGTGGTGTGAGCATGATGTCTTTTCTTGTTTGACTTCTTATTGTTGTTGGAGGATCCTTTGTTTCTGGGACAGTCTCTAGAGTAGTGTCCCTTCTCATCACATGTGTAGCATCTAATACTGGATAGATCTCTTCTTAATTTCTTATGTATTTTGTGATGATGGTCCTCCTTTCTATTATTTCTTCTGGTGTGAACTGTGAGAGCTTGATCTTTAGTTGCTCCCATCTTCTCTTCTCTTGTTATGAGCCGAGCTTCTTCTTGTGTAAATTCTTCCCAAAGTCTGCTAAAAGTGACCAACTTCCTTCTAGCACATATTCCTTGAATGAGTTAATCCCGTGATCATGGGAGAGCATTCAAGGTGGTCATAACAATCTCCCCTTCTTCTACATTCTCTTCGACTGCTTCAAGTTGTTCCTTGATTTGAGCAACCCTTGTGAAGTAGGACCGCATGGTGTTTGAGTTTTGTATCTTCACATTCTTTAGTTGGTTGCTCAATGTCATCTTTCGATTAATGTTCTTTCCTTTGAACAATGACGTCAAAGCATCGAACACTTACTTAGGTGTCTTCAAGAATGACACATGGGGGATGAGATGATCCCTAATAGAATCAACAATGATTCTCTTGTCATTTTCCAAGTTCTTCTTATGGATAGCCTTAGCCTCATCTCCCTCTAGCTCTAGAACTTCCTTACTGATATACTGATCCAAATCATTTTCTCCAAAGATCAGGGAGATCATCTTATACTTCTATGCTCTGAAGTTGTTAGTTCTCCCAATCTTATCTTCAAGTTGGGTGTGATGAGTCATTTTGAAATAAGAACCCCAAATGGAAATAACAGAGATTTAGATCTTACCAATTTGAGGTGTCTGACCTAGTTTCAGAGTTGTCCGACCTAGCGTTTGTTAGAGAAACCCTACTTTTCCAAACTTGGAATTTTGGAATTCTGCCTGGATAAAAAGATGTGCCTCCTTCAGGAAAGTTGCTTAATAAGATCATTTTATGAAAACTATGGTGGGAATCCTCTGAAACTTGATGACCTAGTTTTCTCTTATAGTATCCCACAGTAAAAAATTGAAACTTCTCCAAATTTGATTATGCTTCCACCAAAAGATGCGCCCTCCTGGGGTGAGTTAGCCTATCCCTCTTTTCTTGATGATTTGTGGAGAGAAGACCTTGAACTAGGAAGCCCTAGTTTCCCACTATTGCATAGTGCCTTCTTTCAGAGAACCTCTAATACCATGTTAGTTTTTCTACTTTTATTCAATTTGATTAGGATCTTTATCTGAAAGAATAAGAAGAACAACAAGATATCCAAGATACACAAAACACAAAGACTTTCCTTGGGGAGACCATAAAGGAGAAAACCCCACAAACTTCCTTAAAATAGTTCTGTCACTAAGCCAATATGACAAGATGGAAAACCCCAAGAATAACAAGTCTTCTGCAGCACTTTCTTTATCCTCCTCCTCTCTCTCTCCTAATGCTAACTTGAGAGTGAGTGAGTGTGTGTCAAATGAGGGAGGGTGTCTCCCTACTTACACACATCAAGTGATTTACCTAAAACATGACGAAGCCGACTTCTTAACCTAGTAGGGTCGACTTCACCTAGGGAGACTCAAAAATACATTTTAATATATTCATCTTGGGGACTATTGCCCTGACTTACAATGGAGGTTTTACCTCAATGCCCATACACAATAATGTCATCTCGGTCAGAGGGAAAACATCTCCGTAGATGATACAACAATATACAATAATAATATACTCAGGCTATCTTCCGAAGTTACAATTACAACAACATGTACCCTAGGGAAAACCCTCAAAACAATGAGTGCAAAAAACCCCAACAAATCTCCTCATTATAATAATGATAGATAGCAAATATTGTCTTTTACAATTGTAGATTGCTTTCGGCACCCCAGGTGTAAGATAAGAGAGAAATAAAAACACCCTAGGTGTAATCATTGAGAAATAGAGAATAGAGAATGAATGGATGGTCCAATTGTATTCCCTGCACACAATCCAATTCGCACTTTCTGCACTAGTGTACCTCGTGCACAAGTCAATTCACCATTTTTGCACTGATGCACAAACTCAACACACCAATTCACACTTTTCTATTCTAATGCATAAATATGGGGCACCAATTCACACTTTTGCCTTTTTACAACAAGACTGGATCACTACATTAATAATTGCATAGCCAACTTGCAATATTACTCATGCTAGGCTAATACATCATGCACCAACTTCAGAATGAACTCATACTTCAATTGGATCCTAGATCACTTAGTTAGGTGGCTAACTCAAGTGTCATCATGCAAGATTCATAACTCAAGTGTTGAACTTAAGTGTCATCTTTTACTTTAACTCAATTGTTGCAACTTAAGCGTCGTCTTTTAGTTTAACTAAAGTGTCATCATGCAAATCACTTTAGTTAACTCATTCTTCTTTACACTTAGTTAACTTCTTTTAACTGAATTCCTTCTTGATTACATCACTGAAGTGATCAACTCGAGTTCTCTGTAATTAACTCAAGTAATCATTTGTTAACATTTATTTGGAGTTTAACAATTCAAGTTTTCAATTTACTAGTCTTTATCATGAGCCATTTAAATTTCTCTATTCTCTATGCAACTTATCTTTTATCTCTTATCTTATCTGCATGGTCCACATGTGCCAACTTTATTTTCTCTATCATATCAACTTATAGTAAGGAGATTTGTCCAATGATGTGATCATATCATTCTACTATCGTGCCGAGTGATCTTATGCTAAAGTAATTCACTCTAGAGGTGACCAAATTCTAGAAGAGACTTAATAGCTAGATCATGGTTAGTAGTATGTCACACATCATGCATGATTCAACTAGCAAAGCATTGCCTCTACACACGAGGCCCACCTCAACACAAGAGGATCCAACTTGATAGACAAGTCCTTAGTCTTGTCCAACAAGATTGTATAACATCATCACTTTGACATATCAAAGCATTCACCTCAACACATGAGGATTAACCTTTACACATAAGGCTCAATCATTCTTGAGTCTAACCCAATAATTTACTCCAAGTTCCCGAGTCCAACTCAAGCTCACTAAGGCACTACCACAACATATGAGGCCCAATTCTGGTGGACAAGATTGGCTTGAAGAATGACTCTTGATGTTGTAACTTTAACAGATATTTCATTATCTTTTGGTCAAATAAGCATTGTTGATCAAAGATGCCAAGTCTTTTCATCCTACTCAATATTTGATGTTATAACTTTAACAAGTATTTCATTATCTTTTGGCCAAATGAACATCATTGATCAAAGATGTTGAGTCTTTTCATCCTACTCGATATTTGATTTTACTTATGATTTAATCATTATTGTGAAGAGGTTATAAATCTCATAGTATAAACCCTTCCATTTTTTGCATCTCTATTTATAAATATATATTTTTTAACATAAAACATATTTTCAGTTTGAAAAATAATCATATCTATTGAAAATTCTGCCCATTTGATGTTAGTGGATTGCATTTCCAAATAGCATTTAATATACTTTAATTAAAATTTTCAATTTCATCTCATAACTGAAGGGCTGTGTATATGACCCTTTTTGTTAGAATATTTTTCCTTATTTAAGAACTTTTTGATTTAATCCTATATCGTTATTTGCTTTGTTCATTACATTTAGCGAAGTTTTGGCTTTGGTAAGGATTGATCTCATTTTCCTTGTTATTTGTCAATTGCTGATGATTTGGATAGAGTTATGATGCCATGATTGCCTACTAAAGAAGTGGTGTTTTCAGGTTCAATATCATTTTACTTTCAAGTTATAGAATGAAGGAATTACGGAAGTTTGACAACTCGTATATCAGTCTCAAGTTATAACAGATTGGTAACTACTTTCTATAATATGCCCATGCTCTTTATTTTCCTTCCTTTTGGTCATCTACCCAACGCATACACGATGGTGTAATCAATCCGAGGATCGAAGATTTTGTGTCTTGAATGATTCATGGTTCATTGGGTTATCCAAAGAGGGTGTTGGTTGCTTTGACATATTCCTGAAGTTGTCTCCACTCTCCAAGGTATTAGCTCCTAGGGTGGCTCGTGCAGTCTTCTGAGAATCAACAAATGAGGCTTATTTGGGAATTTGTTGTAACTATACGATCTTTCATAATTCTCTTATGAGCACTAATGTATAAGAACTTGGAATCTCTGCCAAGATAGTTTAGCCATCATTTTGCATAGATCTATTGAACACTGTTGTGATCAAACCTTTTTATAAAATTCCTATATTATCCTTATTTGTATGTGTTAATTAATTTCGTGTGAATGAGTGGCATGTTCAACTCCTGTTGTCAAAGGCAAGGCCCCCTTCTGTGACAGGTGCTGTTGTAGTTAGAATTTATTTTCTTTATGCACATAGCTTATATTGATAAAATTAATGCCTTATGCAGTTGATGATTGATTTAATTGTTTAGATTCGGATTTGGGTGTTGATCATAGTTGAATGTGAATGTTTGAGTATTGACACGATTGGATAGTATAATTTTTATTGTCATTGCTAGTGAACAGAGAGGAATGTGTGGATTATGAACATTGAATCGGGATTACTTCTGTGGTGAATAATTTCATTAGAATTGTTGTTGAGAATCTGTAGAAGCAAGTTGTTGAATCAATTTAGCTCTTTCTGATTCATGTACTATAGTTGTTGTTTATTAAATTGCTTTCGTGTGAAATCTCCGATGTGTTTTAATCAAATTTAAGCATGAATTTCTTTCTGTAGCATAGTAGAACATTGCAGCATAACAAAAGGTTTGTTAAATTTGATAGTCAATGCTTTTGATTTGATTACATGGTTCTTCCTGCAAGTTGTGATCTATTATTAGAAGCTTGTTCACCAACAGTTGCATTTTAACTCTATTTCTGTAATCTATAAGCCTCTTTTGTGTTAAAACCATTCCAAGTTACAGTGTTTGACATATACCTTGTCAAGTAGCTCATAAGCCTTTGTAGCCCTGGGTTGATAATTTATGCACAACTTTCGATTTGCATTTTATTAGAAGGTGAAAGAAAAGCTTGTCACTAATCAATCTTTCATTATATTATTTTTGAGAATCTATTGCATATCATGTTGGCCGCTTAGATATGATAAAATATTGCTCAGATCTCATGTATTCAAGACCGTATTCATTATACATTTATTTCCCACTTTGAAAAATCATATGTTAAATAATGTGCCATGTCATTATCAATCTGATTCAAAGTCCTCTTTTTTTCGTATTATTTCTCCCTTTAAAAATTAAATATTAGGCTGTGCGCCATTAATGCCATGAGATTATCAATGCAATGTTGATCCAAAAAAATATTGTTGCAACTACTTGATTATTTGATGTCTTTCGTAGGCCAGCACCCACCATGGACTTTTATTGGTATTGAAATGTCTCTGATTAGTTTAGTTTGAGATGCCACTTCTTATATGAATGGCATACTTCTATGTGGTTTATTGAAAGGAGGAATCTGCAGTGATGGTTTTTTTGGTTTCTCAACAGTTTTAGACCCTAAAGCAGGTCTATCATCAGGACAAGCTTCCTGAAAGATTTCACGGTAGTAAGCTCATCAATTGTTTTTTATTAATATTTATTGAGGTTTGGTTTGTTGTAGGTTTGTCGGTTTGGTTTGTTGTAGGTTCTATGTGGTTGTTGATGAAGTGCACATGTGCTTCACACTAGTCTGAATCAAGACTGAAAAGGGCATACGTCTTTGAGCCTCACATGTCTAGATTTTAAAACTAGAGTTAACAATGTCGATATTTTCAAACACTACTTGTATAAAATATTGCTAGAGTTCAAGGTGTGATGATTTTTTCCAATGATATCCCATAGCAGTGTGGACAACACTTAGTTTAATACATAGGTCACAGCTTAATGATGTTCCATTTCCTCACAAACTTTCATGCTTTTATTGATCCTTGTTATAACATATTTGTTCTTAGATGGCCAATTGCTGAAATTAGCAGAAACTTTGCTGAAATTGATCTAAATCTGAACAAAATCTCAAATAAATATTCCTAGTTCCTTGTATTAAGGGTGTTCTTTACGAAACTTGACTGAATTTTTAAGTACTTCATGCTTCTGCCAACCTTCAATTGAGATATTTCAGAAAGTAAATATTTATGAATAAATTATGCAAACATTTCATTTAATATTAAAATATCTCATTACTCAGGAACAAAAGTCAATTATATTGAGATAAATTTGTCCAGGAGAGGACATTTTCCTGTTCATAAGTTTGTCTACAAAATGTATCCGACATATTAATCCTATGATTTCATGTCACATGAAATCATATTAACTAATTGTATGAATAATTAATTTGTATTTACTCACCACACTAGAGGCTCAAAATATAAATACTAACCTGTCAAAAGTCTCTAATGACTCATAATCATATTGAGGTATAATGCCACCAACATTCAAAATAGTTTAAGATGACTGTCGTGGGCATACTTCAAACAAAATCTGGGAACCAACACTCAAGGGTATTGTTGATATGAGACTGTCCTCCAAAATTTGTAATTAAGTGCAACGTATAATGCCCAACTTCAAGCCTGATTGTAACCTATCAAAATTTAGAATGAAGAATTTCCAACAGTCACGTGTAGTTTGGTTCAATTAAGTACTTTGGAGCCAAGGCCTGGACAAAACCTCTCATATTTTATCTTACATCGCCGAATTTTTCTTAGCCAAAATATCACTCTGTTATGAGTTCTCCCACGACCTCTTGCATAGTCTTCGGTACATTCCCATCCCTTTTCATGCCATGGTATGTAGTTGTAAAGCATGAAATTGTTACATGGGAGATTTTATTTTGGAACCTTTCTTATACAAATGGATTTTTATGATTGTAGGCTCTGAGAAACAAAGGCTAGATCTCTTGTTCCCACAGCTCTATAGTTATGTGGTCGAGTCATGGGCAAACAACTTTTTCAATGGAGTAATGACTATCACATAGCACTAACCTTTAAAGGATCAATTTCTATCAGGATACTTGAGTTGCCCAGAAAGATTTCCCTGCAAGCTGACTGTCCACTGCAAAGACAATGACATCAGATATACTTAATAAGTACGTTCTCTTTATTGATTTGGACATGCATGGCATGGTAACCACTGACTCAATTTATCTTTCATTTGTTCCTATGATTGCTGGTGTGAAGGACTGATATTTAATAATGTCAATTGACATTTACTTTAGTTGCAGACAACTCAGGAGCTTGGAAACCATTATCTTTTCCCATAAAATTGCAGGAGACTTGAGCTAGAAATGACCATCTTATTTACTGCTAGGATACTTCAGCATTATGTTAGTTTCTAACATAAAGACAAAGCAATCAAATAAGAGAATAACTGTCAGGGATGAAAACATAATCATCAAGCCTTAAACCCATAGCATGATTTGTTTTAAACCTCGAATACCAAATCCAGAAAATCACAATCACCAAATGACAAATATAAGCAATATCTCCAGAGCCTATTCCTCAGAACAGATTAAACATTTAGGTATACAACAATGAGAATTTAACAATGGTGCAAGAAATGCCAATGATGTTCGTGAGGTAATGTTTCCTTGATCTTTTCAAGTCTGTTGAGAATATTTAAAAATGTAGGCCTTCGGTTACTGTCTGCGTGCCAGCATTCTTCAATCAACCTTATAAAAGCAAGAGATAGGATATCATGTATAGCATATAACATCAAGAAAAGTAAGTTCAGTAATTAACTACTGCCAGAGCAACTAAAATAAATCTAACTTTGTCCATTGGGATAGCTTACTCTTTCAGTTCCGGAACGTAGGTTTTTGCACGGAAGAATGGCCGATCTCCTTTGGATACAATTCTTGCAGCTTCATATGCATCATAATTTGAAAAAGGAGGATTTCCTTCAAACATCTGACATTCAAAATCAGATAATGATAAATCGAACTGAATTACAAAATCAGATAATGATGAATCGAACTGAATTTTTAAGCAAGGGTGCCAGATATCAAGTGAGTTTCTGAAGAAATCGGACAGATGCTATTTTTAGATTAAAGTAATACCATGGAAAAAAAGATGAAGGCAATGTAGGAATAACTACAGCACCTCATAAAGAATCATCGCAAAGGAGAACACATCAACCTTTTCATCATACCTCCTATGTTTGAAAACTTCTGGGGCCATATAACGGTCTGTGATTTTAAAAATCGAACAAATTAGATGAAAACTGGTTTGCTGCATAAATAATGTGTTTTCACTCTAAGCACCTATTACTTTAATTCAAAGATAGATGCCCGACAGAATCCATAGTTGAGAAATGCATACACTTGGATGAACAATATAAAATTCAAGAAACCCATCTCAGTAAAGGTTTTCCACTCACAGCTTCCAGTTTCCCCAGTCAATTTGTACATATCATGAGAAAACTTGGCACTGATAAGTTTGCTTAGGCCAAAATCTCCAACCTTCAAATGGTTTTCATTGACCAGGAGTATATTTCTGAAGCTCAGTAAAAGAATCCCACCAATGGTAAATGAGAAAAAACTACATAGATGGAATGTACCAACTAAACAAACTGCACCCTAAAAAAAATGAATCTCACCTCTACTTAGGCTTGAGACAAATCCCTCATCTAATGAATGAAAATAAGACAAAAAGTACGTTGTCCAAGCTACGCATAATTATTCATGCCAAAATGAATTTTCTATACAAGCCACACTCCATGTTAATCTTTACCTCGGTTTCAAGTCCCGATGAATAATGACACATGGTTCATTATGCAGGTATGTCATTCCCCTACAAAAATAAATGAATATTAAGTCATTCTCCTGTCCCAGTAACTCTTGTTCTTTAAAGTTTTAAACTGATCGAGCAATCTCTGGCTGGTCAATAATTATTTTAAGTACCTGTCAAAAAATGAATTATAGAGTACCAGTACCGTGACCTATTGATATCCTCTTTGCAGAACAAGTATGGAAGGCATATAAACATCGACCAAAGGTGTATAAACTAAAGTATATGTAAGCAAATAAAAAGTAAAAATAATGGAAGCAGGTGTTAAGAAAACATAAACGATTAAAAGTTTTCTTCATTGCTTTCTTATAAGGGGCAGAGAAAGTCGACATGAAAGTACACTGAAATGATAAGAGCATAGTACCTCCACCCTACATCAGCAATCTATTAATTCAATACCACTTGCACAGGGGAACAAACTGGCATAACTGAGGGGAGAAATGCATGGCAAACTAGGCAAGTCACACAACATGATATAAAATTACGAATGGAACCCAAGTTACATACCTTACTATGTCCAGAGCAAAGTTAACAGCAGTTAATGTACTCAATGCACCTTTTTCTTCAAGAAACTGATGGAGATCACCCTACAGTGAAAAACATCAGGAACATTATTTTTTGGAAAAACATCAGTAACATTATTTTTTTCCAAGGAAAACCTCAAGGGATCCCCTCTTCCCCGAAATATCTGGAAGGAGAGCACCTCAACAGCCAGACACAATAGTGGCTAGTAACCCCAAGGGAACCAGCCAGATTTGAAACTGTGACCTAAGGCCTCCCCATTGGCAACATGCCTTGGACGGATGGTTCAGCAGATTGAACTAACCCTTGGGGCCATATAAGTAACATTATTATTGTATCATTCAAATCCATATGCCATTTGAACCAATTGGAGATAAAAGTTCGTAGGACATTTGTTATTCCCATTCTTTGCTGATTGTTCTTTCATGCTACCTGCTTCAGTTATGTTGTATATTTCAAGGGTTCCTCTAAAGAAGATATGAACACGTAAATACAGCTTCTTCTAGAGCATCTATGAACAGAGTTTCATACCCCACTTAGGTACTCAGTTATCAACATCAAAGGAGGTTCTCTTGTGACTGCACCCAGAAACTGAACAATATTAGGATGCCGTAACTTGACTAGCAAATCAACCTCGTGTCTGAAGTCCTGACTGTCACAGAAGTCGAAATAAGATCATGCAAGTTTTAAATTAGATATCTAAATGAATTCACTACCTCTGCAATACAAAATATTTCTTACGAATAGAGACTTGCTATATAAATTCTCAATTGCTCCTATAATAATTCTATTTTTCAACATCAATAATCTTTCTGCATCTTTTATGACCCATTTTTATACTAGTATTTCATTGGTGACTGCTATCGTTTACTACTGCAAGTACAAAAGCAGTTTTGAAACAAAAACAATTTCCCAATGAATGTCTCAGTGGTGCAGCAATGAAAAAATCTACTCTAGTAGGAAATAAGAAAATCAATATAACAGAGGACACTGCTTTTCATCCACCTTAGTCACACAGAAAACAAAAAGAGCATAGTTTTCTATCCAGGACATTAAAGGCAAAGGTTCATCCCAAAGTAGATACCTGTCTATATTCCTTTCAATAACTATATATGAGCAAAATAAAGAACCTGTATATCGGTACTATGCCTTTTCCCCTGATACCCAATACTCACACATGCCATTTCTATCAAAAGGTAATGGATTACTCCTAATAAAATATAATATTAATGTGCATTATCAGGACTTCGAGATCTCTGAGGCAGTGAGGCCTTATACATCTTTGATAAGCTTCCAAATGTACAGCAACAATGTAATGTTAAAATAATACCACATTCTAAGCAATCTTCTCACATGCCATTTCTATCAAAAGGAAATGGATTCCCCCTAATAAAATAAAATATTAATGTGCATTATCAGGCCTTCGAGACTTCTGAGGCCTTGTACATCTTTGATAAGCTTCCAAATGTACAGCAACAATGTAAAGTTAAAATAACACCACATTATAAGCAACCCTCTGTATAGAAGATCATCCCAGAAAAAGACATAGCTCAACCAATATAGTTCTAACAGTCCTTGCCACTTGGTTATAATTGGACAAAAGTAGCCTGAAGCAAACATAGTGTTGGGAAACTAATCCTTTGGGTTAGCATTTTCCCATATTGTATTATTATTATTCATCATTTTCATGAGAAAAGGAAATGATGAGTCATAGGGTAGACCAAGAGTCACCCGAGAGTCCAAGAGACCACTTGGAACATGAAACCAAGGGTCACTTATCATGTATATATGTACTTTAGTTAATGAGAAGTAAGTGTGACTTAACGACTATCTTTCTGTTTTGTGTGGTTATCCTATTTGCCTAAATTGGCTTGTGTCTGTGTTGAGGCCTGGAAATTCACAGGCGGCAACAGCAAGGGATTCTCCCCAGTCAACGTTCCCAATTAGCCCGTGACTGTTTGGTGTAGGGAATCCGTCCGGTTTGCAGTCCGGCTACCGTAGATCAAGTAACAAAATAAAGGTTTTACCGGTTGCGGCCCGGTCCACCGTGTATATTTTTTGTATTTTGATTTAAAGTATGATATGCAAGTGCCTACCTAACATGCAAAGTAATAAAGAGTGCATGGAGTATTCACAATGTGATGCACAGGTTCTTACCTCTCGTCTTAGACTCCCAAGCATCTAAATCACATAAATTGCAAGAAAATGAATACTAACTAGGCTACCTCTAGAGAGTTGGATATTAATTCACGAGTAATGCAATACCGTCCACGTGTTATGCCAAATCACAGATAGCTGTTCTTGTAACCAAAACATATAAACATGAATAAAAGTATGTATGATAAGATAGCTCATCAACAGTTAAAAATCCCATTACTCACAGTGGAAAACATCACAGAATATACTAGAGAACATTCAGACAAGAACATAGGTTCAGAAAGTTAGAACGCTCTCACAGTCAATGAAACACAGTCGAAAACGAAATAGTTCCCATTCAACATCGTTCATTTAATCACATTGAAACATTCCACATAGCACTTTCTCCAACAGGCAAAATTTGCAAATTCTAGTCGTAAAACAAAATAGTTCCTCTTACAAACAATAGTTTACAAGTTTTTTCCCGGAAAAAAGCCCTCTGTGAGTTCTGACTTTCCTATATTTAAACTAAAATGTCTAACCGCTTCAACTGCCCCCCAAACGTCTGACCTTTCGGTCCCCCAAAACGTTTAATATTCCCGTTTTATCTTATCTGTGCGTATCTGTGCGTATTCATGATCCGCTTAGTAATTAACAGATCTTTCCCGGTTTGGGCTGTTATCGCCGTTGATTCTACCTTCTCCTTTGCTTGCTCTCCTTAGGATCCTGCTGGTTTCGGTTCGACCTTTGCAAACATTGCCCAACTCCCTTCTACCACCTCTGCGCCGCGGTAGTCTGAACAATCTCTTGAGTCCACCTGGGCTTTGTCATCATCCATTCTGCTTTGTATTTTGTTTTCCCCCCTTGAAGTCTCGTTGATTTCAATACGAGCGTCTCACGGTCCAGCCAAAATTGCCGCTACTTCTTCTTCCCAGCTATGCCTTCGCGCAGTAATCGTTTGTAAAAGTTTCTTGAATCCATCTGCAATTAAACAACATCTATCATTCATTGGGACTGTATTTTCAATAAAATCAAACTACATCTATCAAAGCGAGTAATCATCAAGAGAGGCCGTGTACTGCATTCCTGTTCTGGAAACCTTAACAGGTGTCAACGCCACTATCTCGTCCACACACGGGCTTGAAAAACTCACTAACGGCGGGAAGAGGAAACTCATCGGTGGCTTAAAACGCTAAACATCGGCCGGGTAGACTCATTTACAGCCGCATAAGTGGGTCTTAACAGGCGACGGGTACCGCGAAACCATTAAGCCCATCGGAGTCGGAAGAGTTATGACCTAAATTATGGGCGGAAAAGCTTCTAGTCGGAAATCGGAAAGACATCGACATCGGAAGACAAGTGCTTTGCACAGCCGCAACGGTGGAAGAAGAAAGGCTACAGACATGCGACCAGAAATCGACACGCATCGGTGGGCGGAGCGCTTACATTTCGGGTAGCTAGCTGCTTTGGGAGCCGCAACGGCGAAAGATAAACATACAACAGTCTCTGATCAAAACATACTCTGACGCCCGATCAATAAAAATGCTAAGTGTTTGGACCAACTTTTAAAATTTAGCAACAGTCAAAAAACCTGTTTCACCTCCGAAACAGCAGTTTTACAAAGAAAAATTGATCCGATTTATCTTCGACTAGCAAAAGCAAACTCTAAAATCTGCGACCCACAGCAATTACAAACATAAGCAATTTTTGAAAACAGGACGAGAGTTAATCTTCAAAATAATCCGAAATTAAAGCATGACCCAAAAATTCATGGATCCAAACGATTCAAAGAAACATTAAAATCATGAGGGGGACCAAAATTTGAAAAATTTGGGGAAAACAGTTGCAGCTGCAACAGTCTGCCAATAATATTCCTGCTCTAATGGGCTCCTTACAGTGGTATCAAAGCTCATTATGAACCCTTGGCCTATGTAATAATTCCTCCCTGCCATATTCCTATGCGTTCTCCTAGCCTGCACCATTCTTCCCTATGCTTATTTTTGTTGATGTATTTGTTACTTCGGAAGATATTCTGATGTATATTATCATTGTATGTTGTTGTACCCCCATTGGGGATGTGTGTTACCCCTTTACGGGATGTCTAAATTGTATTTAGACCTTGAGGTACAACCATCATTGTAAGTTGGGGCAATAGTCCCCAATGTAACATCATGTAATATGTACTTGTAGTCTCTCTAGGAAAAGTGGACCCCATGTGAGATGACATGTCGGCTCGGGTCTTATATTTGGTCAGTGACTTAAAAGGGTATAAATAGGGAGGCACTATCCCTCATTTATACACACCTAACACACTCTCAAGTGCGCATGAGAGAGAGAGAGAGAGACAGTCAAAGGAGGAGAGATAGATAGATACTGAATACTTCTTATTACTGCTTTTGATCATCTTACTATTCTGAAGAAGTTTGTGGGGTTTTCTCCTTTATGGTTTCCTCGGTGAAAATATTTGTCTCGTGTATCTTTTATATCTTATGCATCTTGTTGTACTTGTTATTTTTTCAGATAAAAATCCTAGATAATCTAATCATATCTTAAGAAAAATTAACATAGTATCAGAGCCTTTGTGAAAAAAGGCACTGTGCAGCTGCGGGAACTAGGGATTCCAAGTTGAAGATGTTCTCTCCACAAATCATCAAGCAAAGAGGGCTAGGCTAACTCACCTCAGTAGGGCGCATCTTTTGGTGGAGACAGTTTCTGAATCGGATAAGTTTCATTTTTTACTCTGGGGCCTGTCACTAGTGCTGGGAGGAACTAAGACATCAAATATCGGAGGCTTCCCACCTTAGTTTTCAGAAAGTAACCTAGTTGAGCAACTCGCCTCAAGGAGGCGCATCTTTTGTCCAAACAGAATTCCCAAACTCCAAGTTTGAAAAAATAGGGTTTCTCTGATGAACCCTAGGTCAGCCTACTCCGAAACCTGGTCAGACACCTCAAATCGGTAAGATACAAATATTTACTATTTCCATTTGAGGTTCTTATTTTGAAAAGATGACTCACCATCCTCAGCTTGAGGACAAGTTTAGAGGGGCTGATAACCTTCGAGCATGGAAGTACAAGATCTCCCTGATCCTTGAAGAAAATGACTTGGATCAGTTTATCTTTGGAGATGTTCCAGAACCAAAGGGAGATGAGGATAAGGCTACTCATAAGAGAAGTGTTATCACCAACCTTGTAGTTGCCTATGTAAGGTGGATCCAGGATGGATGGTAGAGGGACAAGCAACTAAGGAGGTAGAACCAAGAATACATAGACTCCCAAATGGATGGTTGTCACACCAACCAAGGCAGCCTTCACTTTATGTTATATAAGCCCAAGACAACAAAGGGGGAGACCTAGATCTTCTCCCGATAGGAGAGATTAGACCTAGACACCAGATTAGAAATGATTAAAATTATGAATTTCATGCACAAGAAAAAAGCAATCCACGTTGTTGCACTAGATTAAAAGATGAACAATAAATATATCAAGACTTTATAAGATAAAGATGCATTCACAGATAAAGATTTAAATAAGCTAAAGACAAGTGATCCAGATGTAATAATCATGCATAGATTAATAGACCAGTGCCTTTATGGAGTCAAAGCTCTGCAATACTTTAAGAAATAAAACCAAGTCCTGAAATAAAGCTAGTGGATGTAACATTGTGCAAGTGCTCTTGGTATATTTTAAGTGCTTTAAATGGTCTTGTTAGGGCTTCAGCAAAAGGTTTCAATAGCCGAGAAAATCTTCCAAGTTAATCCATTGGAGACATGACAGCCCACCCAGTATCTCAGGCTGGTATCGCGAAGATTGACCAGCTAGCTGAGACTCTAGACAGTGGGGAGTTCCGACGCCTTTACTAAGAAAAACTTAGGAAATTTTCTACAACGCCGGTGCGTTGGTTACGGGGTAAAATTTTATTAAGATGAGTCTTGCAAGATTAACAATCCAATGTCGTTTCTGGGTACTCCGATTTGTAAGTCGGTCAGAGCATACTCAGGCAAGGGAATCAACGAGATAAATTAATTAAGCGGGGAATGTGAGTTGCAAAATTTTATGAAGTAAATTGATTAAAACCCTCCGACAGAGAGCGTTCTTGACTTTGTCTTATGACAAAAGTTCAAGAGACTTAGCTAAGCTATATGCTTGATGCAAGGATATGCAGTGGGAATGCTCTCCGATAGAGAGTGCTCTTGACTTGGATTACGGCAAGTTCAAGAGACTTTAGAGATTAATTAATTAACTTTGCAAAAAAGGTAAAAAATACTAATCTACCCAAGAATCTCTTTCGGGTTTTTAGGCCTTAATCGGGAGAGCATGGGGGTGAGTAAAAACCAAAATAAAAGACAACTCTCCGATAGAGAGCACTCTTGATCCACAAAGTGAGATTCAAGAGATTTCTACCTTAAATAGTTGAATTACTTATTGAAAGATGAAACATTTAAAAGATGAAGTAATCAACTTAGTACTGAAACAAAATGGGCTAATTTAGCAATTAGTATTCTAAGAAAGACAATGAGATTATTCTAAGCAAAAGCACATCTAATCTAAGCACATAAAAATAAGAACACCACAAACCTCTCCAAATGGGGGAGGTTGAGAGTGGGGGCTTAAAAATCCCACTCAAACAAAAAGAGAAACTTTATTGAGATTTACAACTTGCCTTGGGAATTCAACCCTTGAAAGGACTTTTGAAATAAAGCTGGAAGACTAACATAAAACTTTTTTTTTAATGGATTTTATGTAAAAAGGAGAGTGATTTATCTTTTTGTTGAGGAACTTTTCTTCAAACTTGCAAAAAAGGGGAAAAAGAAGAAGATAGAAAGGAGCAAAAAGAGGGCAAAAGAGGGCTGAAACGAAGAGGAAAAGAGGAGAAAAATGGAGAAATAAAAACAGGAAAATGGGTACAAAGAGGGGAAGAAGATGGTAGCGAACTAAACAATCAAAGAGCTGCAAAAAATGGTAAAAACGGGGCAGCGACTTAAGAGAAAAGTGGCTGCAATAAAAATGAAAAAAGACGGCAGCGAAGAAAACAAAGAAAAAAATCACACAATAAGGCGGAAGGAGGCCAAATCCAACCTAGAAGAAGAAGAGAAAATCAACCAACAATCAACACAAGGTGGGATCAACCTCCGAACAAGGTAACCACTAGAAGCACTAGTCTCGAAACTGTCCAGTCTAGCTGGATGTATGCAAGGATGCTAGTGGGGAAAGAGAAGTAGCCACAAAATTATGTGGCACTTGGGATCAAATCCGAAGCTTACTTTCTCAGGTCAAAACGAACATGTGACACATAGAAGTATTGGGAAGGGAGAAACTTAGATCCAATTTGAGAAAAGTAACCGGAAAGAACTTCTTTTACTTGATGGATGAGGCAAAGAAACTTTATGCTTCTCGATTTTCTTGAAAGAAAATGACTCCTTGTGGAACCTACAGAATGAATGTTAACCATAAAAAAGCCCCTGTATATCGGATGATACCTGAAAGCACAAAACCTCAAGAGAAAAGCGTGGATTATACAATATAGTGCTAGATTGTTAGCCTTCAACAATTATACAACCAAATGCTTAAGAATCAAGAAAGAATGTAGCAAAGAAAGGTATCACCTCACATAGTGAATCATGACCAACATAGAGCTTCCGCTTTGACCTCCAAAGTCATCAACTTTATTAAATCTTAATCAAAATATTACAATAGAAATTCTCCAGAGCTTCTATGCCAAAAATCCCATGTTGTAGAGCTCAAAAGAGCCTCTACTTATACAAAAAGGAAATAAAATAGGGCTCAAATCCCTAAATCCGGACTAAGAGTAACACCGAAGTAATTGAATGAGCTCGACATGATGATTTGGAGTTGAATTGAGCTACCACTGAGTTGTAACTGAGTGCTAGAGTAATGAGGGGGGGTGAGGTGGGTGGCTCATCCTCCCTCATAATGATCACCCAACCAATAGATAACCCACACTTCAACCAAAAACGAATTTGACCAAAGAGGGCAAATTTCTGACTGATAGTTCAACTACTACACTCTGATACTTGATCTGAAACTGACCGATATTGATTGGAATCATCATAAATGCTTTGTGCCATGTCATTTAGCCTTTTATTTTATTCAATTTGGCTTATTTTGGAGAGTATTTTATTATCTCCAAAATATTCATTTTTAATATTTTAATTAATAATTTCTCCGTAAATGACTTTTTTGAGAAATTATTAATTATGAGGCCGAATGAACTTCTGAAACTTAGAGATAACTGGTTGGTTGATCATGAATTATTTTTGGCTTAAGGTTAGAGCCTTCAATCACTGAATTCGGGTTCCGAATGACTGACTTATTACAAAATTAAATTTTCCATTTAAATTATGGAAAATTTTAATTAAAAACTCAGGAAAAATTAAAAAATTAAAAAATTAAAAATCCAAAATCTAACGTGTCCGGTAAAAAAATATCAAATTTTTTTCTGAGGGTCCTAGTGACTTAGGACATGACCATGATCTATTCTAATAATGTCTAATAGGTTTATACATACTCAGTTGGGCTCTAATAACCCCCCAAGGCCCAGAATTCAAAATCGAGCATTCCAGCTTTGGAGGAAGCGAGAGAAAACCTCGTCGATTATACTCGGCTATAGGCAAAGCATAATTGACAAGGGCAAAATTAGTGGATAACAAGGGGAAAATCAGATTTGCAAGGAAGAGAGGCCAAAGACAGGATAGCGCTAGGGTTGGAGATTAGTGCCTGTTGGACCTAGGGTAATGGAGTCAATATCTGCCCAACGTTGGAGTGGACCCACCTGGGAAATGCCCTGATCTATGGATGAAGAAGGTTATTTGGTCGAAAAATTCAATCTACAAGGGAAACCAGCAATAAGGTGGCTAGCGCTAGGGTTTGGAGATACAGATCCTCAGATCTAGGACAATTTAGAGACCATCAACTTAGCGTTGGAGGGGAAATGGGATGGGGGTGACTTGATCTACAAACCCAAGTTGGAAAAATGCCGAAAAAAACAGATCTGGGAAAAAGTCAGAAAAATGAAGAGAAATGCTAGGATCCCGGAAGACAGTTTCTCAGATCTAGGGCCACCTATCAACCTCTAGTTCAGCGTTGGAGGTGATTTGGAGTGAGGAGGACTCGATCTACAAACCCAAGTTGTTATTTTTTCGAAAAAATTAGATCACGAAAAAAGTCAAAAATTCAGTGAGGGGCGCTAGGGTTTGAGAAGGCAGTTTCTCAAATCTAGGGAAAACTAGGCCAAACTAGCTCCGTGTTAGGGATGAATTGGTGAGAGGGAGACCCGATCTACAAAACCCAGCAGTGGTTTGTCCAGAGATCGAGCGGTTAACTTTTTAGTATTTTTTGTTTTTTATTATTTATGGATTTTTCAGAAAAATGAAGAAAAAACATGTGTCAATGGGTTGAGATCTAGAAGAAAATGACTAACCTGTAGATCTTACCTAGAAAACCTTGTAGATTCCTTAATGATGATGAACCCTGCTATCCCGATCAATTTGAGAAGCTTTGAGCAATTTCTATGTCCAACGTTTTACCCCAAAGAGTCAATGTGCCCTCTCTCCTGCACAACAAACGTGATCATATCAGATTTGTTGCTGCATGAGAAAAAAAAGCTAAATGCTACAGAAAAATAGCAAGAGAAAATCATAGATCGAAATGACACTTATGAAAACCCCCTGATAAAAAAACGAAAAACCATCCAAGCGAGTTGAGGTCCCCTTGCAAAAACACCCAAGCTGAAGTCGCCCTCCTGTAGACAAGACAAAGATTCCCAAAAATGTATAGATTTTGCAACAATTTCCAGAATGTCAGGAAGCAAAAGACTTTCCAATCACCATCTAAGAACACCAGATGCAAAGGAGATCGAAAAAATATCCACGAGAAAGTTTTTCTATTAATCAGATCCAAGAGCCAAAGACCCCTTACAAATGAGAAGCTCTCTCCTTTAAATAGGAACGAAAGAACAAAAATCCTAACCACTTTCAAAACGAGTGGCTAAGATTAAAATATAAAATGTTCTAATCAATGGTTGAGATGAGCTCAACATACAATACATGGATCAATATAACCATAAAGTACCAAAGTGGACTAAATCACCCATAAAGAGGGTACCCCACTCAACAAGAAATAAATGAAGCACATGGTGGGTCCATGGAGTGTTAACTAACTCCCTCTGGGTGCCCCATGGCATAGTAAAATAATATAATATTTTAATTTTTTGACTTTGTGCCTCCTTGAGGAAATTGTGAGCCTCCCAAAAGCTCCAGAAAATAATATAAAAATGCCCAAAAATAAGTGTGGGCCCAATCAGGTGTTGCAACTGCTGGAGAAGGTGCGGAGGACATCACACTCATCATCATGACTTATCCCAAGTCATTTCCTCGCCTCAGTAGCCCAAATCGATTTCTTCAATAGCCATTTAGTCATTTATTAATCTGCCTCGGGAAATGTGAACTTGCCAAAACAGCCTCCTAGGGTACCTGCATTATCAAACTGAGCCCACCAAGCTCTCTGGGATGGGGGTACTATGGTACAATCAAGTGGATGCACCCCCTATGCCCCATATAGCGCCCTAGGAGATCCAATAAAAACATCTCCTTGCTCAAACACATCATCCTGTGAAGCAAAACTGCATCAGAAGGGTAAAATGAACCTGATCATCTCTGTAAGTGCCCAGAACTGAAAATAAGCTATCTCACTAAACTCAGAGAGTCCAAATCCATCTAGGGTGCATGCTCGTACTCTTTTCAGGTCTTTGCCTGATCATCAACAATATCCAATAAACAATATAATCACCTGTATATGACCAGATGCCAATAATATAACTCAGACTATCATCCATCTACTGCAAGTGTTACAAGGCTAAGACATGCTCTACAAATCATTTCAGTAACAATCATAACAAGTAGCAGTCAACTCACTGGCGGTACATCAACCAAATACATATATAGGGTTTTATTTATTATTACTCATACCAGACTTTCAGGACCTGTGTTGCGAGGAAGCACCCCCCCCCCCTCGCCCCCGCTCCGGAAGCTCGCTTCGGACCAAAGCGCTGCGGGAGCTAAGGCGAAGCACGCTTCCTAAAATTCTCCCGATCCGAAGCTAAATGAGAAGCGCGCTTCCTTGCTAAAAAATTCGCTCCCTGTCATCTTAGGAAGCGTTCGCTTCCTCGTCACTTCCTCTTCGCTCCCGGTCGCGCTTCCTAACCGCTTCCCGTCGCTTCCTCCTTTTTTTTGCTGCCCACGCCCGCGGAAGAGAGGAGAAAGCGTTTTGGAGGGAAGGAGGAGGGCTTTGGGGGATAAATCCCTCTTCTCCTACCTCATTATCACATTCCAAGAGGAGAAAGGAAAAGAGGAGAACAGAAGAGAAGAAGAGAAGAAGAGGAGAGAGGAGAAAGTTGCAGCTTGCCACGGTGCCACCATTAGAGAGAGTGGGAGCCAAAGAGGTAGGTTCTACTTCTAACATTTGTCATTTTCTTTTTGTTAAAATTTTGAAATTTTTTGACCTTTGATTTCTATGATAGTATGAAATTTGAATGCTTGACTCTTGACTCTAGAATTTATATGGCCAAGGCTCAAGAGTCAAGCATTCAAATTTCATACTAGAGTCAAGAGCCATATAAATTTGAATGCTTGACTCTTGACTCTCGACTCTTGAGCCTTGGCCATATAAATTCTAGAGTCTAGAGTCTAGAATCTAGTGACTAGAATGTACATTGTTAAAAACTTAAATCTCTAGTTCCTCCCTCATTCTATTGCAGGCAACAAGTTAAATCTCTAGTTTCATTTGGCATCAACCATGATGATGGGTTTATGGTTTATTTTGTTGATTCCATTTGTTATTTTGATGGTGGTGGTTGGAAATCGAAGGAGGAATGAGGAAGAGGATGAAGAAGTGGGAAGTGGCACATACCATGGAGAGGAGGAGGAGGAGGAGGAAGAGGAGGGGGAAGAGGAGAGGGAAAGCCGAAAGAAAACCAAAGAGGACCCCACACCCTTGCGAAAATATGTCACAAGGCAAGAAGGAACTAGAGGGGGTGGAACCACCAAATTTGTTTGCCACCATTGTAACAAGACATACACAGGTTCATATACCCGTGTGAGAAGACATCTATGTGGGCACATGCCATGTGATGAAAGAAAAACTGTAGGAGTTTGTGTTTGCCCAAATGTGGTATCAACACAAAGAGCCATCTATAAGAAGGAAGAATTTGATGCACAAAACACATCAAAACGATCATCGGATGACCATGACCTTTCATGCTCACCAAGAACTGGAGGCCCATCCACCCAAGGCAGTGGATGCTCTTCCATGCAATCACGTGGCAGCCGCTGGACAATATCAGATTTCCTTGATCAAGGTGATAGGGATGACGTGGATTCAAAAGTGTATCGGTTTCTCTATGCATGTGGCATACCATTCAATGTTCTTCACTCACCCTATTGGCATGAAATGGTAGAGGCCATCCGCACTGCCCCAGTAGGATACAAGAGGCCTGAGTATGACAAAGCTAGAACTGTGGGGCTTGACAAGGAAAAAGACAAGATCCAAGATGCTTTGGGGCAATTCACAAATGCTTGGAATGAGTATGGGGTATCAATTGTATCAAATGGTTGGACCAATGTAAAAGGTAATCCATTGATAAATGTTCTTGGTGTCTCTGCTACTGGTGCAATCTTCCTTTCGGCACATGACTACTCAGATAAATTCAAGACCGGCATGAACATTGCAGAACTCCTACTCAAAAACATTGAAGCTATTGGTCCATACAATGTCATCCAAGTCATAACAAATAATGCTGCTAATTGTAAGGCAGCGAGAGCAATCATTGAAGATAAATACCCCAACATATTTTGGTCTGGGTGTATGGTTCACACACTGAACCTTTTGACGCATGACATTATTAAGTTGAAGGAAAATGAATACAAATGGATTGGTGAACTGTACAAAAAGGGTAAGCACATGATAAGATTTATTACCAACCAGAGCAATGCCCATGGCATTTTCCGCGCTCACTCAAAGTTAGAGCTATTAAAGATAGCAAAGACTAGATTTGTTAGCTATTACCTCACCTTTAGGTGTCTTTTGAAGGTAAGAGAGGCATTGGCTAGCATGGTATCAAGTGAATCATGGCAAGTCTTGAAAGATAGGGCTACATCCACATCTGACAGGCGTGATTTTCAGGACATGGAAGACACAGTTCTTGATGGTCAATTTTGGGCAAGTGTCAAGTTTGTTTTGCAGTTCACAAAGCCCATTTATCACATGATTCAACTTGCAGATACATATAAGCCGGTAATTGGGGAGGTGTATGAGCAGATGGATAGCATGTTGGGCCAGATTAAAGATATTGTTGAATCGAAGGATCCCATCCTGTATGACCATATTCACACACGTGGTCAAAAGGTGGGATCATCTCAACGTTCCACTGCATGCCTTAGCATATGTATTAACACCAAAATATTATTCTCATCTTGGTTGGCCAAACCAGCATCTGGGGGTGGGGTTAGGAGAAAGCCCCACACAGATCCTAAGGTACAGGTTGGGTACATGGCTGCTATAGCCAAGTTGGTCCCCGATGAAGAGTAATGTGCCTTATTGCGTAGTGAATTAAGCAAATACCTCAGTGAGATTGGTCCGTTTGGTACTTTGCATGCTAGAAAAAATCGAGATAGGGCGCCTCCTATTGAGTGGTGGAACATGTATGGCTCATCATCCTAACGCTTGCATAAATTGGCAACCAAAGTGCTTTCACAGGTGGTAAACAGTTCCTCTGCAGAAAGCTGTTGGAGCACCTATAGTTTCATCCACTCGGTGAAAAGAAACCGATTAAATGAAAATCGGGCAGAAAGCTTGGTTTATGTACATTACAACTTGAGATTGTTGACTCATTACTATGAACGGGCCAAAACTGATAGATCATATGTCACTTGGGACAACAATCCGGAGGAGCATAACTTGGAGGATGGAGCCTTAACTTTAGAGTGCTTGGAGGAAGAGCTTTTGGGCGATGAGGATGACCATGCAGCAACAACAACAACAACAATGCCACCACCTCCTTTGCCCCCAGGTTCAACTTCACAACCCCCACCTGCATCAGTGAGGGGGGGTCATGCAGGATCAAGTCTTGGACGTGGCTCGGTCACTACTAGGGATGAAAATCCCACTCTCTTTGTTCATGAACATAGACAACGACAAAAGAAATTAGATATATCCCGTGGCAAGAGGAAACATCCATAAAATCTACTTTTCTTGTCTTTTCTTATTTACAGTACTTTCAAGTTTCTGTACAGTTGAGATTCGAGAACTTGATTCATTGACTCTTAAACTCTTTTATATTTATTATGGTATATTTTGTGAACATTACATGGCAATTCAAGTTTGAAGTTTGAAGTTGAACTCTGAAGCTGTAAGGTTGATAACTTGATGTTATGGATAATGGACCTATGTTTGATGAATTCACTAGTATATGATAATTGATTGAATCATTGATGGTTGATGAATGATGTTATATGGTATTATGATTTATCATGTTATGGTTTATTTCATGTTTTTATGCTTTCCATGACTAATTCAACATTCTACAAGCATTTGTTGGCATATATGCATCAAAATATATTAAAAATATATATTATATAAAAAACGCTTCCTAACCGGAAGCTTCTAAAAATTTTGCTTCCCGCTCCCGCTCCCAAGTAACCTTGTTCAGGACTATACTCACTTCATAGTTGTAGTCAATTTGTTAGTGAGGGGTGAAGGCTGAAATTGACAAGGCTAGGGAAAAGGATGACTACCAACTTAACATCATGACACTTTGGATATGGAAAAGAAATACTCACTATAACCACATGCCAGACAAACAACAACACAGCGAATGGCAATGCCTCACAAATGGTTGAGTTGTTCAGAGAGTGCTTATTCAACTTAGGCATCATGTCTACATCAAGTTTGATCCAGGTTCATTAGGACCATCAATTTTATTTCCATGGCCTTTTTGGCCTATATGACCTTTTGGGGACTTCACCAGTGCTTAAAAGCACAGTTAACAGCAGCTTTCATCCAGGACATATTCAAATTTATAAGGTCAGCAATATTTGGATATAGCATATATTTAACCATTGCTTTTGGGACCTTTCCTTATACCTTCAAGGGGTATTTTAGCATTTCATTGCTCTTGCCCTTTGCTCACATATGTTAAAAAACACATTTTAGACTTTACATTTTCCATGGGTGCATATATAAATATTTCCAATAGAAGTAGTACATGAGCTTTCAATTTTAGCCAACAACATCTCAAGTGACCAATGGGAGTTCTGCACAGTGCCAAACATCGGGACAACCGACCAGAATGATTTAGGCATACAATCCAACTCACCAAAGGCAAGTTCTGTCACCAATTCAGAGCCGAGACACAATATAAACAGGGAGGTTTGTCCAACAAAGGTTCTAGTGGGGAAAGGTCCTCCATGCCACAAGTCAAGTAATAAGTTGGGTTAAAACAAAACTGGAAGGAAATGGATGGGTGGAGACAAATGAACAATGAAGCCAACACTAGCAAGCCAGAGTATGGTGGGAATGACTACCTCTATTCTCCCTAGGGAGGGTAAAACCAATGAGTATAGATCAGGAACTTCCAAGTCTAAGTAGGGACATCAATATATAATACAAATACATCCAAGTCCATATATTTATGATCGCCAGATCATGACACTAAATGCTAGTATATGTCACAAAGATGAGTATAAGAGCAATGATAACCATAACACAATATAATAAATGTTGAGTCGTAACCATGCAAATAATCCATCTGAACCATCATCTGTCCAATGAGAAAACACTAACACCAATCTGGGCATCACTAACTACTTTGCAAATGACTAAATGGCTACAACAGTCCTCGAATTTGAGTGTCCTAAGACTCAATCTTGACATGGGAGAGTATAATAGTCCACTAACAAAATAATGATCTATCAAAACTGCTCATCTCAGCATCTCATATGTAAGAGATCTAGCTGAAAAATGTATTGTATCTGGAAAATAGAATATGGTAGCCTGGCTAGTGATAACAAGAAGCATGGCTAAGGCTAAGAGAATCATTGCAGATTCTATCAAGGATCACCTCATCCCCCATGTGTCTGCATTCAAGACACCGAAGGAAGTATATGGTGGTTTGACAAAGATGTTCGAAGGAAAGAACATCAATCGGAAGATGACTTTGAGGAACCAGCTAAAGAATGTGAAGATACAGAACTCCGAGACTATACAGTCTTACTTCACAAGGGTTGCTCAAATCAAAGAACAACTTGAAGCAGTTGAAGAGAATGTCGAAGAAGGAGAAATTGTAATGACCACCCTGAATGGTCTCCCTAGATCATGGGACTCATTCATTCAAGGGATTTGTGCAAGAAGGAAGCTGATCTCTTTTAGCAGACTTCGTGAAGAAGCTGCACAAAAAGAAGCTAGACTTGTGACAAGAGAAGAAAAGATGGGAGCAACTGACGATCAAGCTTTCGCAGTTTACACCAGAAAGAACTTCAAGAAGAAGGAGAAGAAGCAAAACTTTCATCACAACAAGAATCAAGACAAGAAACTGAAGAAGACCAAAAGAGATCTTTCAAATATTCGATGTTATACTTGTGATGAAAAGGGAACTTGACAAGAGACTGTCCCATCCAGAAAAAGAGACACCATGCTCATAATGCCGAAGATGATGAACCAACAAACAAAATATTCAAACGAGAGAAGGATGATTCGGATGAAGAGTATGTGCTAATCTCAGCACTTACTAGCACTATCACACAGGGAAGCAATGATTGGCTCGTGGATAGTGGAGCTTCCAAACACATGACGGGATACAAGGAATCATTCGTCAATATGTCTGAACATGAGTCACCTCACAAGGTGAAACTTGGGGATGATTATCAATACCCCATAAAAGGGAGTGGTGAAGCTTCATACAAGCTTGACTCCGGGAAATCCTTAAAGATGAAGGATGTGCTATATGTTCCAGGATTGAAGAAGAATCTTCTCTCCATATCTGCATTAGATGCAAAAGGAATTAGGGTTGCATTTGTCGATGGCCAAGTTCTGATGTGGCCCGGAGAAAAGACAATAGAGGATGCAATAGTGATTGAAGAAGAAGACAGAGGCTTGTACAAGTTGAAGGGGCAACCTGAACAAGCATTGGTTCATGAGTCAATTGAACCAAATGAATTGTAGCATAGAAGGCTTGCACATGTGCACTACAAAGCACTACCGATGGAAAGCAAAGTAGTTTCATGATTGCCAGAGATCTAGGCAAAGCATGAGGGCATTTGCAAAAGATGTGCAAAAGGAAAGAATGCAAAGAAGACATTTCCCAGCAGTGAGAGCAAGGCTAAAGGAATATTGGAGATAGTACACTCAGATATATGTGGACCCGTGTCTTCTAGCTCATTAAGCAGGTATGTGTACTATGTTTCCTTTATATATGATTTATCACGTAAGACTTAGATATATTTCTTGAAAGAAAAACGTGAAGTTTCTAGTAAGTTCAAGGAATATAAATCCTTGGTCGAGAACCAGACAGGTAGGAAGATCAAGATTCTACAGTCAGTTAATGGCGACGAGTTTACTTTGGAAGAATTCAAGGAACTCTGCAGAGAATCTGGGATTAAGAGGGAGTTGAGCAGTCCATACAATCCTTAACAGAATGGGGTTGCGGAACGAAAGAACCAAACCATAATGGGAGCATTGAAAGCAATGTTGCTTGACCAAGATCTTCCTATACACCTTTGGGCGAAGGCAGCAAGAACAGTTGTGTATGTACAGAATTGTACTCCTCATAGAGTACTTGACAACAAGACTCCTGAAGAGGCTTTCTCAGGAGTGAAACCCGAAGTTAGCCATCTGAGAATATTTGGTTGCTCAGTGTACATACATGTCCCAAAGGAGAAAAGGACCAAGCTCGATCCTTCTGGGAGGAAGGGTGTATTCGTAGGATATAGTGATACATCAAAGGCCTTCCGAATATACTTCCCAGGATTCAAGAAGATCGACATCAGTAGAGATGTAACATTTGATGAAGACTCGGCATACTTCAGATCCAGGAGGACCCCTATCCAGTAAGTCGAGGAACCTGAAGAGATGAGAGTCCAAGACATGGAAATTGGAGAAGCAATTCCAGAAGACCTTGAAGATCACGACATGACAGAACCACAAGAGCCGGTAGAGACATTCCTTGAGAAGGACTCCCACAAGAGGAAACCAGCATGGGCACGGGAGCTCTTACGAGAAGCTGAAACGTATGGAGCTCTAGAAGGAATACATAGAGAGAGAAAGACAGCAAAGCTGTACAATAGCTATGTGGCCCTGTTGTGTGACATCATTGATAAAGAACCTTCCACCTATGAAGAGGCTACATAAAAGAAAGAATGGAAGGATGCGATGATCGAGGAATATCAATCGATCATGAAGAATGATGTCTGGGAGGTTGTTCCAAGGATGGAGAAGAAGTTTGTCGTGACTTCAAAGTGGATCTACAAAATCAAGCATGCTGCTGATGGCAGCATCGAGAAACACAAGGCAAGATTCGTAGCACGAGGCTTCTCACAGAAAGAAGGTAAACTACGAAGAGACATTTGCACCTGTGGCGAGGTACACTTCCATAAGGACCATACTTGCTTTGGCAACAGTTATGAAATGGAAAGTATACCAGATGGATGTCAAGTCAACTTTCTTGAACGGTGTAGTCAAAGAGGAAGTGTATGTAGAACAACCACTGTGATTTGAGACACATGATAGGAAGACCTATGTGTGCAAATTGAAGAAGGCCTTGTATGGCTTGAAACAAGCACCGAGGACATGGTACAACAGGATGGATAGCTTCCTGATGAGCTTGGGCTTTACTAAGAGTAAAGTAAATTCCAAACTCTACTTCAAGGTGGAAGACGGAAGACCAATGATACTCCTGCTATATGTCGATGACTTGTTTCTAACAGGCGATGAGGAACTCATTACAGATGCAAGGAGGAGACTTGCTACAGAGTTCGAGATGAAAGACCTAGGTATGATGCACTACTTCTTAGGCATGGAGGTGTGGCAAAGTGAAGATGGAATCTTCCTTGGGCAAGGGAAGTATGCAGTACAGATTCTGAAGAGATTCAAAATGTTGGACTGCAAGGCTATGGCCACACCTATGGCATCTAACTTGAAGCTTCTGAGTGATGCTTCATCCGAGAAGGTCGATGTCACGATGTATCGCCAGATGATTGGCTCATTGATGTATCTGACGAATATGAGACCAGACATATGCTTTACGGTGAGCACCCTGAGCCAGTTCCTGACAGATCCAAGACAGGTTCACCTGATAGCAGTAAAGCATGTTCTAAGGTACCTAAAAGGTACAATGGATTATGGCTCAAATATGATGCAAATCAAAAGATCAACCTACACGCTTATGTTGATTTGGACTGGGCAGGTAGCGCCACTGACAGGAAGAGCACCTTAGGTTGTTGCTTCAATTTGGGATCTGGCATGATCTTCTGGTTCAGCAAGAAGCAATCATGTGTGGCGCTGAGTACAGTGGAGGTAGAGTATGTTGCCGCTTGCTCGGCTAGTTGCGAGGCAATGTGGCTGCGAAAGCTACTGTCTGGCTTATTTGATCTCCAATTGGATGTGACTTGCATCTTCTGCAACAATCAAAGTTGCGTGAAGCTGACAGAAAGCTCAGTGTTCCATGACAAGTCAAAGCACATCGAGATCAAGTTCCACTATATCAGGGATATGGTGCAGAGAGGAGCAGTGAAGCTCCAGTACGTGGCGACAAAGGAAGTTCGAGCAGTGAAGCTCCAGTATGTGGACCAAGCCTCTTGCAAGAGTGAAGTTCGAGTACTTCAAAGAAAGACTTGGTGTGATCCAGATCAAGATCCCTCGAAAGAGGGAGTGATGTGTTGTAGCATAGCTAGAAAGACAGGTTGTCTGAGTGTAACATCTTGGCAAAGTTCGTAGGTTGCTCAAACGTAATCAGTCCAGCAGGTTATCCTTGGATGTAACATCCTAGCGAAGCTCGCAGGATCCTTGGATGTAATCAGTCCGGATACAAAGCATATTATCTCGCATGGGAAATGAGACGGGTTATCTGAATGTAAATACTGAGCCCTGGCATGGTACGCAGGTTATTTGGATGTAATATGTCCCGTGGGTTGTCTGAGTGTAAATATTGAGCCGTGGCGTGGTACGCAGGTTACTCAGACGTAATATGTCCCGAAGGTTATCTGAACGGAAAAGATCATGGACGCAGGTTGTTTAGATGTAATTCCTTGAGGTTGACCAGAAGAATGTAAAAAGGTCCTAGTGTAGCAGGTTGTTGGTTAGTAATTATTCCTACCATATATATGAGATATATGAAGTTCCCATGTTGAGATGATAAGGTCATGAAGCACAAGAGATGCACCTAGGCGGTCCTTTAATAGAACACGGTGTTATCACGAATCTTGTAGTTGCCCCGTGAGGGGATCCTATTCAGGATGGTAGAGGAAAGGAAACCAAAGTCATGACCTATGATATCCAAGACTTCTGTAAGAACTCGGATGTCACACCAGTCAAGGATACTGACACTATAGACCAATGAAAACACAAAGCCCAGGGGGTGTCCCTATGACCAAGAAACCCTAAAACAAGGAAAACGAATGAGTAGTTGAGGGAAACTTGGTGGAATCTCTTAGTATGATGGTTAATTAGAGTTTAAAATGAAAACAAAGAAATTTGGGGCATCTAGGTGAAAAGCCCCAATTTTCCCCTAGGGTTTTACGCAGAAAAATGGGATCTAAGGAAAAATGTTGAAAATTATTAAAATTGGATACTCAAATTAGTTGTTGGATATAAGATTCGGAAAATGGAAATGAAACCAACAATATCCAGTTTGCGGTTTGTGAAAATGACCACTTTCCCTAAGGGGGCATTTTTCCCTAGTAGCCAGCTAGTGCTTTGGATGGGCAAATGGAGTCCGATTAAGCCAAAAAATTTAAATCTATGGGTTTTATGTTAAATCTAAAGTGGGTTTTTAGTTTTATAGCTTATTGCAAGCTAGAACTTATGGATCTATGAAACGAGGGTTTTAATAATAAAATGATGAGCAATGCATATACAAAAAATAAAAGAAGAGAAACTTACCTATGAAACGTACTTGGATTTTGTAGAATTCCTCTGGAATGATGAAGAATGCCACTTTCCAGATTAAATAAACATTCTCGAAGTAGATCTTGACCGAGTTGAGCATCAGCCCATCACCCTAGCGCCCTCTTCTACCTGCCAAACCAGAGAAAACCAAATAGTAAGGCAAAAGAATGAGATCTGTAAGATAAAGAAAGGAAAAGGCAATCAAGTTCATAATAAAGAGTTACTCTTTAAACCGGGCACCCGAGAGCGAAGACGAGGTGAGTTTCCCACAACTCCGTCCTCCCTAGCGCGCCTCTTCAACCTGCAGAAAATGGGTAAAGGGAAAAAAACAAGATATGTCCCGAACAATGCTCAGTATAGAAGAGTAGTAATATCAATCATCAAAACATCAAATCAAATCCACAAAGTACACAGAGAGTAGTCCCAGACAGAAATCTCTTTATTCAAATTCCGGTGTTAATGCTCATGAATTACAATGGGGGGGTCACCTCTCTTAAATAGTTTTAGAGAGACATAAACCCTAACTCACTTTATCATCCAACGATTGAGATTAAAACATCATCAACAGTGGAGATCAACAATACATAAATCATCACATAGATCAAATGACTAAGTCAAAGGGGGGGCGCACTTTGCTCAAAAACGCCTATCCTAAGTCAAAGTCACAATATAACATAAGTTGTGACATGGTAGTACATAGGAGGGGGTCACTAGGGGATTAATTCACCCTACACCCCTTTTACAACTTCAAACCATATAATATAACAGTGAAATACATGAATAGCCAATCAGAGGAGGCACCCCTTAAGGGGCTTCCCTCACTTGCTGAGCCATAATAAAATAATTTGGACATCTGCTGACTGAAAGCTGTTGAAGGACTGTCCGGGATGCTAGAAAACATCATTTGTCAAATTTCCAAGCCATTTCGTTGACTGAGGAGGCCAAATCGGTTTTTTCAATGATTTACTAGTTCATTTTTTGTTGGTACAATCTCTAAAAACTGATAAATCCACCATAACTCTATCCAGGGTGCAAACTGGGGCAAACTGACTGCTTTGAATGATCTGGAGACATAGAAGAATGGTATAGGTGACAACTCATACCCCTTGGAACACTGCTCTACTCTAGGAGAACCAATCATACTGCTATCTGGAATAAAATTTGATCATTTGGCCAATAATTAAGTGATAATAATCACTTTTCTAGAGAACCGGGGCCAAACTCTCAAAACTGAAACTGTAGTATTGGTCCTAAGTATGTCTGAAACAAATATAGACCATGTTGTATTTTTGAGTCACTGCCTTGGGAACCGTGATTGACTTGGTCAACTAGGTTGACCAGGTCAAAGTACCCAAAATCAAGGTGAGATATTGTACCAATATGATCCTGCAACCATCCAAGGTAAAATGATCCAATGATATATATCAAAACTAAGCTTAAATCAATTATTCATAATCATGGTGACAAATAATAATAATTATTATTATTATAAGATGTACCTTTGCTTCTGAAAAATCTTAGAATCTTCTGGAAGTTTGCTTGTTCATGCCATGCTTACAAAGTGTAAAAGATGTGCTACAAATGGGTGAGGATGGAGGAACCAGGTTAACACAAGGGGAGATGACTTTTGACTGACTTTGACTCAATGATCTATCCAAATGATAACCAATACACTCTACCAAGGTGACATATACATGATGGATGAACAATAAAGAATGCTGGTGTCTCACAAGTGAATGAGCTGATCTAAAAAGTGTCCATTCAACCTTAACAATCATGTCTATGACTCACATCCAAGCTAAAGAACAAGCTCGGTGAGGATCTTTTCTAGGACCCTTGCGTTCAGTACACCAGAAACTGTAATGAAGAGATCCTAGGGAACACTTAGAATTAGTTGTCCCTTACTCCATTTCACATCAAAACCCTTATAGGCTCCATGAGGAATTAATCATTACATTTCAATAATATGGCCATTAGATTTAGCATTTGTTTATCCACTACTTTATTTGCTCCTTTTACAATTTCATTTCATAGCCTTTCTTATTTATGTCTGTTGCCCACCTATTTCGACTAGGTGGCAACTTCATGTACATGAAGATGTACATAATTGTACAAATTGTACCTTGGAAAAATCTGAGGATTTTTTTCACTTCTGCAGGGCAATTGCCCCTTTGTAAAACGAAATGTCTGCTCCCCTCCGTGGGAAAATTAATGTAATTTTATGTGCTAGTATGGGTCATATGATATGGATGCCACACCATGGAACTGGTTGTTAGGGAAGTCCCCTCATCGAGTGTTTTTTCCCTTTCCAATTAATCTTGTTGTTTAAACGATTTTAATTGGTTAGGTTTTTCACTCAAAATCCTCCAAAGTGGTGACAGGCGTTCTAACAGTCAAGTCCATGAGGTGGCTAAGGCTTCAAAATGTTATTCATGACCATGCTAGACATTTATAGAGAGTCTTGCGGAGTTTCGTTATGTTGTTGTATTTTTTCTAGTTAATTAATTTCACCCCTTGGTGGTTAATTAACTAGATTTTGATGTAATAATGTAATTGCTCAAGCACTGACACTTTGTAATAGGGGCTATGAATGCAAGGTAAATTGCTATGAAACCCCCTAAGCCACTGCTTCGAGTCCCATGTCTTTCTGATAAGGAGTTGGGAAGTTAGACCAATTTTGGTTAAGACAAGGTATTTTTTCCTAGGAAATTAATCTAATTTCCAAGGGTGAAAAATTAAATTATTTGATTTTGAAGAAAAAAATCAAATAAGACCATGGTAATTAAGTTTGGCAGGTGGCTAATCATAGTTAATTTTTATTTAAATAAACCTCCCCATGGTCAAAATAAATGTCTGAAGATTTCCCAAGTGGGGTGCCCCTCGTCTAAATAAAAAGATAAAAATTAAAATTAAAAGATAAAATAAAGATTAAAAATTAAAAATTAAAAATTAAAGATTAAAGATTAAATAAAATATCAAAATATAAAAGATTAAAAAATTAAAGATAAAATTAAAAATAAAAAAATTAAAATTTGAGTCAAAAGGGGGCCCCACTTGAGTCATGGAAACCCTAGATCTAAGGGTTAAGCTTTATTGTGACATGGATCTATCTTTTTGACCATTGATTTGAAAAGGCACCCTTGCTTATGATTGGTGGATGGCTTGCAAAGTCAACAAACCTAGATCTAGTGGTGGAGATCTAATCTAGATCTAGATCGAATCTTGGCCATTGATCTTCAAGGGGTTGGGGTTGCTCCTCAACTATATAATGAGGGTCTCACTCCCTCGTTGATAGGACTTCTCTTAGGCTATTGTTATGCTGCTGAAATCTTTCCCTATTCTCTTCTCATATTCTCTCAAGCATTAGGCCCAAGCCTCTTGCTATTGTTGTATTGAATCTTGCCCTAGTTGGGCTATAATAGAAGAAAGCTTTGGAGGGATATTGTGCCATCATTCTACATTTCATACATCTTTTGGTGAGGTAACTTGCATATGTACTTATTTGATTTGCATTTGTATTAGCTTAGATAGCTCTCCACAGAGTATTTTGTGGAGGGATTTGTAAGTAGAAGTATTTCTGCTTCCATTTGTGAGTTTTTAATAAGATTTATCAAAGTATTTTGGTAGATTTATTGGGTACTCATCTCTTTGCTTACATTTTGCAGCTCTCTCATAAGTTTGTTTACAGGTTTTCCAAGCCAAGGACATCTCTCCAAGGGTTTGTTTTTTCAAAATTTCATTTCGGCCATTTTTCTTTTTCCTTCCTAAAACTGGGTTTTATTCACTGTATAGTGAATATAACCCTTGTTTTAGGGCTTTCATCCATTATATATTAGTATAAAGCTTTAAATCGCGATTTTATCTGGCTGCCGATTTTTCGGCCCAAAAAAATCGGGCATCGCGAAAAATCGGCAAACATCGGCAAAAATCGGGCAAAAATCGGGAAAGATCGGGAAAGATCGGGAAAAATCGGCAAATAGGGGAAAAAATCGGTACGGAAATTTTGACCCTATTGAAGTACAAAATTTGCATTTGTTAATGCTTGCCGTGGTTTGCCGATTTTTTCACCGATGTTGCCGAGAAGATGTTTTCTAGACCCTCGTCGATTTTTTGCAGATGCCGATTTTTTCTACTCTGCAAAAACATTCATTTTTAACCACTAAAATTTCAATTTTTTCCAAATTTTTAAGTTCAGTTTTTTTTTTATAAAATTTCTGGGTTTTACAATAATCTGTGCTAACTTTCTGATTCAGTTTTCTGCAGTAATTTCCAGCAAGTAAAGTTGCTGATGTTTTGCAGGTTTATGCACAAAAGAGAGGGCTATGCCGCCCAAAATTGCCTAAAAAAAACCCAGAAAAAGTTTTGGTCCAAAAAGGACCCAAAAAACCACTTCTTCTCCTCTTCTAAAGGATTGTAAACCCCAAAAGAGAAGTTCTCTTTGGGGTATTCTCCGCTGTAAATCTGTATATGAGTAGTGTAGAGATAGCTTAGAAACTAGTTGTTTAGATTTATGCAAGTTTATTTTTCTGTTTACCCACCTTCCCTTAGGGGATTGAAGTGAGGTTAGTTTAGTCATTTTTATTTCTGTTTACCCACCATTCTCTGTGACAGACCACCATCTCTGTTACAGAGATTGTTGTGCGGTTAGGATTAATAAATTTTTTTACTTCTGTTTACCCACCTATCTCTGTTACAGACCACCATCTCTGTAACAGAGATTGTTGTGCGGTTAGGCATTGTTTTAGCTAATAACATTTTCCTTTCAAGTTTTATTTTCTGTTAAAGGGGTAATCATACAACCCACCTATCCGGTGTATCCTCTATCCACTTGTAATCTCCCTTTAGGGACTTCAAGTTGGGTATGAAAAGCAAGAGAAGTGGGGGCTTAGCTTAATTAGAACAACATTCTTTTTCTGCTACAGTCTTTCACATTTCATTTTTCAGTCCAAGATCAAGTACCAGCACCTCCCATAAGGGATACCGCTTGGTTGATCTTGTAGATAGTATAAAAGTAACCTTGCATGCTCATCACCAAGATTAAAATTTACCCTTAAAATTAACCAACAACAACTTCACTAGCCCCTGTTCCTCTACTCGGTTATCACCCTTCGGGGTACTCACGAGATACGACAGGGGATAGAGAAGTCTTAGTTTAATAGGCATCCATCTAGCTGTTTTCCTGTTGATTAAAAACAGTGTCTCGGAGGCGACTTGGGGTAGAAGACCGTGGGGGGTCTCTAGGGGTTCTACGTCGTCCTTGTTGAGCACCGGGGCATTGGGGTTTGACCTGGGAGCTACGGGTGGGCTTTGCTCCCACTTTGTTGAGCGCACCAGCATTCCCTCTTTGACTTAAGAAGTACTAGATTGGGGTAGTCACACCACCAATTCGAAAACTAAACTTCAAGAGGAAAAACTCTAATAAAATTTATTAAAATTTACAAGAGACATTGCAAAACGTCCTACAAACACAGGTCACTGCTATTTATCTTTGCCTTGCTGTTCAAGGTTTTTACTGCAAGCACTTTCACATTTTATTTCACTGCAAGTTTTTCCTTTCAGTTTTCGCAAAATCTTGTGGTGGCATCTTTAATTCATTTGATTAAGTAATCATATTGTTTAGTAATCTGTAGATCTTGTGTAACACAATTGATTCACTTTGTTTCTACAATTTTTTTGGGTAATAACTTAATAATTGTTCCATTTATTCAATCTGTTCATAACACCTGATACAACTGTGGATATTGTTTATACTGCTTAACTTCTCATTCATTATTGTTTATATTGTTCATAGTATTCATTTGTCCATACTGTAACTTGGTTTGATTGGGATAACTCCTAAACTGTGGGCTAATTAACTTAGATTTCAATTTCATTTGTAAAGTTGCAATTTATCCTTAGACTCCATTTGTTAATAGGCACTAGTCTTCATTTATCTCAAGGTCTGCTTGTCATTAAAAGGAAATCTTTGCATTTGCATGATGCTTGTCATTCCTTAGATAGTATAAAGTCTTAGCTTTACAGTCTTAATAAAAGATCCCTTTAACTAATAGTTAATAAATCTGGAACTTAGTCTTCCGTAGGGACTTCCCCCCTTGGCTATGTTGGGATCTTGCCTAAATGGAGGAGTTGTGGACTGTGGTGACAGTGGTCCCCAGCTCTCGCTTGCCCCCAAGGACACACATAGCAGGTTGTGACTTTCCTGTTCCTTAAAGTGTGAATTAGGCGGCAACATCTTTGGCGCCATTGCTGGGGACAAGTCTTTTGTCCTTGGTCTTGACATTAATTAAATAATTTTAGATCTAATTCTTTAATTATTCAATTTAATTTGTTTTTAAAGTGTTAATAAAAATTTTGAAATAACCTTAAATTTTTTTTCTTTTACCCATATTGGAAGTTTGCTTGTTCTCCAAGTGGTGACTCCACTTCAAAATATATAGTAAGGTATTCTACCTGGAGCCCTTTGGTTTGCTTAGCTCCCTCTTAGATCCTGAAAAGGCTTTTAGAGGAAGATAAACAAACTTGCTCCCTGTAGAATCTTTACAAGTCTTGGAGAAGAAGCCAATTTCTAATATGCCTTTGTTGTTTATCTAAGTAAACCAACCTGAACAATGAATAATTATTATAGACCATGTGATTTCTCTAAAATTGTTGGTTACCCTCATGAGGTTCCAGAGAAAGCTATAGATAAGTTGCCATCTTTTCAAGGAGACAATGTTACAAGTGCTAAAGCCCACATCAGAAATTTCAATTTATATATTGCAAGATGGTGTATGGCACACAACCATGAGGATGTGAAGATGAAACTCTTTGTTTTGTCCTTAGAGGAAGAGGCCATTGATTGGTTTATGGAACATGACGATAACAAGTTTAAAGACCTTAAGGGAATCATTGAAGCTTTTAATGATAAATGGGGAGATAAGAGGGATCACCATTCCTTGTTAAATGCCTTGCACTCTAGCCATAAGGAAGATAATGAAACAGTGGAAGGATTTAACAGAAGATTTAATGAATTGCTTAAGAGTCTCCCTCAAGATATTAAGCCTCCTGAAAAAGCCATCTTAATTTTCTACGTTCAAGCTTTTGAAGGGGAAATGAGATACCAGCTAAAGGATAAAGAGCCTACAAATGTTAGGGAGGCACAAGACAAAGCTGTTAAAATAGATAAGAATATGCAAGATTCAGGGAAATCAAATGTTCTTGGGTTTTCAAAGGAAGTTAAGAAAGTTCAAAACAAAGAACCCCAAGGTGACTCTATCAAAGAGCTCGCCCGATTGATTAAGCAAATGGAAGAAGTCTATATTAATCAATTATCATCTATGCATAATAAGATAGTTGCCATGGAAAAGGATAAAGGTAATAATCATAAGCCAAATGATAGATGGCAAAAGGGTCTCCCTAAAGGACCCCCTCATCAAGAACAAAAAAGACCTCCAGAGCCTATGGAAGCAAACAATTGATTTGATGATCCAGTAATCCCTTACTGTAGGGCTTGTGATGATTCACATGAGGAAGGGACTTGTCCCATTTTCTTTCAGATTATAAAGAAAAAGTTAGCAGCTAGAGAAAGAATGGAACATGTTAATATGGTTGGTCATAAATGTGTGTTTGACAATAATGAGGATTTATTGGATTCAGTAGAAGATAGTAAGGACATGGTTTGCATGACTAGAAATATGGACAAAGTAGAAGAAACATGTGACCATGAACTTACCCCTAAACAAAGTGTATTTTCAAGTAATAATTTGAGTATAGATTTAGAGGGTTGGATCAATAATGTAAAGGTATCAGTTCCTGTAGCAGAGAATGTAAAGGTTCCAGCCCAAAAGGATAAGCCACCCAAGGCTTTAGTAAGTTCTCCTCAAGTCAGTAAAGTGTCGGATCATTTTCAGAATGTTTTCGAAGAAAAGACAGTCGAGGCATGCCAGAATGAATCAGTGCTTTTTCAGAATGTGGACAGTGTACATAGTGTAAAGGATCATGTTATTTTTGTTATCTTCCCGGAAAATATAAAGGATGGAATCAGAATAAAGGAAGTTCACAAAATATGGCATGAGCAGATTTTTGATAGTGTGGACTTTTGGCAAATTTTCAAGGATGTGAGGCACTATCAAAGTCACAAGAAACAGGAAGGGTCAAACGAGCCACAAATCAGGTTTTTCTTCAAAAAGATAAATACTTAGTGTCCTAAGGGACACTTAGGACACTTTCTGTAATGTATCTCTAACCCTTTTCCTTGCATTCTTTTAACAGCTTTGTATTATTTCATTTGTTTATTATTTATGCATATATGTATAGCAATTTCATTTATTTATATTGTTTATTGTTTATTTATTGGTTTTGCTGGAGGTCTTATGTTGGTTATTGGTGAGAAATTTGTGGTTGCAGGATTCTGGAGTTCTCATATGCTCTCCGATGATCGAACACATGTCCCCTAGTTGGAGCCAGATGTTGCCCACCTATTTCGACTAGGTGGCAACTTCATATACATGAAGATGTACATAATTGTACAAATTGTACCTTGGAAAAATCTGAGGATTTTTTTCACTTCTGCAGGGCAATTGCCCCTTTGTAAAACGAAATGTCCGCTCCCCTGCGTGGGAAAATTAATGTAATTTTATGTGCTAGTATGGGTCATATGATATGGATGCCACACCATGGAACTAGTTGTTAGGGAAGTCCCCTCATTGAGTGTTTTTTCCCTTTCCAATTAATCTTGTTGTTTAAACGATTTTAATTGGTTAGGTTTTTCACTCAAAATCCTCCAAAGTGGTGACGGGCATTCTAACAGTCAAGTCCATGAGGTGGCTAAGGATTCAAAATGTTATTCATGACCATGCTAGACATTTATAGAGAGTCTTGCGGAGTTTCGTTATGTTGTATTTTTTCTAGTTAATTAATTTCACCCCTTGGTGGTTAATTAACTAGGTTTTGATGTAATAATGTAATTGCTCAAGCACTGGCACTTTGTAATAGGGGCTATGAATGCAAGGTAAATTGCTATGAAACCCCCTAAGCCACTGCTTCGAGTCCCATGTCTTTCTGATAAGGAGTTGGGAAGTTAGAACAATTTTGGTTAAGACAAGGTATTTTTTCCTAGGAAATTAATCTAATTTCCAAGGGTGAAAAATTAAATTATTTGATTTTGAAGGAAAAAATCAAATAAGACCATGGTAATTAAGTTTGGGAGGTGGCTAATCATAGTTAATTTTTATTTAAATAAACCTCCCCATGGTCAAAATAAATGTCTAAAGATTTCCCAAGTGGGGTGCCCCTCGTCTAAATAAAAAGATAAAAATTAAAATTAAAAGATAAAATAAAGATTAAAAATTAAAAATTAAAAATAAAAGATTAAAGATTAAATAAAAGATCAAAATATAAAAGATTAAAAAATTAAAGATAAAATTAAAAATAATAAAATTAAAATTTGAGTCAAAAGGGGGCCCCACTTGAATCATGGAAACCCTAGATCTAAGGGTTAAGCTTTATTGTGACATGGATCTATCTTTTTGACCATTGATTTGAAAAGGCATCCTTGCTTATGATTGGTGGATGGCTTGCAAAGTCAACAAACCTAGATCTAGTGGTGGAAATCTAATCTAGATCTAGATCTAATCTTGGCCATTGATCTTCAAGGGGTTGGGGTTGCTCCTCAACTATATAATGAGGGTCTCACTCCCTCATTGATAGGACTTCTCTTAGGCTATTGTTATGCTGCTGAAATCTTTCCCTATTCTCTTCTCATATTCTCTCAAGCATTTGGCCCAAGCCTCTTGCTATTGTTGTATTGAATCTTGCCCTAGTTGGGCTATAATAGAAGAAAGCTTTGGAGGGATATTGTGCCGTCATTCTACATTTAATGCATCTTTTGGTGAGGTAACTTGCATATGTATTTATTTGATTTGCATTTGTATTAGCTTAGATAGCTCTCCACAAAATATTTTGTGGAGGGATTTGTAAGTAGAAGTATTTCTGCTTCCATTTGTAAGTTTTTAATAAGATTTATCAAAGTATTTTGGTAGATTTATTAGGTACTCACCTCTTTGCTTACATTTTGCAGCTCTCTCATAAGTTTATTTACAGGTTTTCCAAGCCAAGGACATCTCTCCAAGGGTTTCTTTTTTCAAAATTTCATTTCGGCCATTTTTCTTTTTCCTTCATAAAACTGGGTTTTATTCACTGTATAGTGAATATAACCCTTGTTTTAGGGCTTTCATCCATTATATATTAGTATAAAGCTTTAAATCTGCTGTTTATATGTCATTTTCAGCTCAAAAACGTTCATTTTTAACCACTAAAATTTTAGTTTTTTCCAAATTTTTAAGTTCAGTTTTTTTTTTATAAAATTTCTGGGTTTTACAATAATCTGTGCTAACTTTCTGATTCAGTTTTCTGCAGTAATTTCCAGCAAGTAAAGTTGCTGATTTTTTGCAGGTTTATGCACAGAAGAGGGAGTTATGCCGCCCAAAATTGCCTAGAAAAAACCCAGAAAAAGTTTTGGTCCAAAAGGGACCCAAAAAACCACTTCTTCTCTTCTCTTCTAAAGGATTGTAAACCCCAAAAGAGAAGTTCTCTTTGGGGTATTCTCTGCTGTAAATCTGTATATGAGTAGTGTAGAGATAGCTTAAAAACTAGTTGTTTAGATTTATGCAAGTTTATTTTTCTGTTTACCCACCTTCCCTTAGGGGATTGAAGTGAGGTTAGTTTAGTCATTTTTATTTCTGTTTACCCACCATTCTCTGTGACAGACCACCATCTCTGTAACAGAGATTGTTGTGCGGTTAGGCATTGTTTTAGCTAATAACATTTTCCTTTCAAGTTTTATTTTATGTTAAAGGGGTAATCATACAACCCACCTATCAGGTGTATCCTCTATCCACTTGTCATCTCCCTTTAGGGACTTCAAGTTGGGTATGAAAAGCAGGAGAAGTGGGGGCTTAGTTTAATTAGAACAACATTCTTTTTCTGCTACAGTCTTTCACATTTCATTTTTCAGTCCAAGATCAAGTACCAGCACCTCCCATAAGGGATACCGCTTGGTTGATCTTGTAGATAGTATAAAAGTAACCTTGCATGCTAATCACCAAGATTAAAATTTACCCTTAAAATTAAGCAACAACAACTTCACTAACCCCTGTTCCTCTACTTGGTTATCACCCTTCGGGGTACTCACGAGATACGACAGGGGATAGAGGAGTCTTAGTTTAATAAGCATCCATCTAGCTGTTTTTCCTGTTGATTAAAAACAGTGACTCGGAGGCGACTTGGGGTAGAAGACCGTGGGGGGTCTCTAGGCGTTCTACATCCTCCTTGTTGAGCACCGGGGCATTGAGGTTTGACCTGGGAGCTACGGGTGGGCTTTGCTCCCACTTTGTTGAGAGCACCAGCATTCCCTCTTTGACTTGAGAAGTACTAGATTGGGGTAGTCACACCACCGGTTCGAAAACTAAACTTCAAGAGGAAAAACTCTAATAAAATTTATTAAAATTTACAAGAGACATTGCAAAACGTCCTACAAACACAGGTCACTGCTATTTATCTTTGCCTTGCTGTTCAAGGTTTTTACTGCAAGCACTTTCACATTTTATTTCACTGCAAGTTTTTCCTTTCAGTTTTCGCAAAATCTTGTGGTGGCATCTTTAATTCATTTGATTAAGTAATCATATTGTTTAGTAATCTGTAGATCTTGTGTAACACAATTGATTCACTTTGTTTCTATAATTTTTTTGGGTAATAACTTAATAATTGTTCCATTTATTCAATCTGTTCATAACACCTGATACAACTGTGGATATTGTTTATATTGCTTAACTTCTCATTCATTATTGTTTATATTGTTCATAGTATTCATTTTTCCATACTGTAACTTGGTTTGATTGGGATAGTTCCTAAACTGTGGGCTAATTAACTTAGATTTCAATTTCATTTGTAAAGTTGTAATTTATCCTTAGACTCCATTTGTTAATAGGCACTAGTCTTCATTTATCTCAAGGTCTGCTTGTCATTAAAAGGAAATCTTTGCATTTGCATGATGCTTGTCATTCCTTAGATAGTATAAAGTCTTAGCTTTACAGTCTCAATAAAAGATCCCTTTAACTAATAGTTAATAAATCTAGAACTTAGTCTTCTGTAGGGACTTCCCCCCTTGGCTCTGTTGGGATCTTGCCTAAACGGAGGAGTTGTGGACTGTGGTGACAGTGGTCCCCAGCTCTCGCTTGCCCCCAAGGACACACATAGCAGGTTGTGATTTTCCTGTTCCTTAAAGTGTGAATTAGGCAGCAACAGTGTCTAAAGACACAGTTTGCAATTTCATTTGCAGGCTTGCATTTCATAATATATATAGCATCTAATTCATAATGCATGTAATGATGGTAGACATATTGCTTCAAGTTTTCGCTGACAACTTCTCAGGTAACTAAGGGGAATATCCACAGTCAGGACCAAACATCGAGGGAAACCGACCAGAGAGGTCAAGGATTCAAAACCCAACTCACCTAAGTTCAAGAACCAACACCAGCGGGTTCTCCTGGCCCAAAAGAATCAAGGCTTCAACAAGTTTTGCCACACAACTCAAAGCCGAGACACAAGACAACATGGGATCCATCATGCATAGGGGTCAGAATGGGGAAAAGGATCTTCAATCTCACAAGTCTCCATCAGTCTAAGTCATGGGATAAAAACAAAAGTGGAAGAACTGGATGGACGAGGACAAATGACATGGAACCAACCTAGCACTAAGGTTTACACTTTGTTCAAACATGGCATGAGCAACAGTCTGTAATATCCCAAATCCCGATATTTTCTATTTCTAATCAATTATGCGGATACAACTGGGCATGTAAACTGCCATGCAAAAATCCCTATTTTATAGGAAAAATTAGGGTTAGGGTTTGTGAGATAGAATGCACACTTACCACTGATAACTGGCTGGACTGCTTCAGATAAAGTCTGCAAGTATTGAGAACTGGATCGGAGAGGAACTGATCTCTCCTGCCTCCGGTGAATGCCCCAGCAGCAAGACGCCCAATCAGAGAAAAAGGTGACGCCCTCAAGGAAGGAGGTGTCCGATGGATCCGCCGTTTTGCAGGGCTGATAGCCTTGCTATGCCGGAGAGATTGGCTGGAGTATGCTGAAGTTCTGACACCTCTAAGCAGGATAGCGTCTATGTTCAGTGAGGCAGCTGCTCACGCCCCTGGGAGTCCGGAAATGCTGATAACAGCTTCGGATGAGCTCAGATGGAGCTGATAATCACGGAGTACCGGAGTATGTAGCTGATGATAAGACTGGTGCTGAGTTTCGGAAGGAAACTGAGGTCTGGAGGCCCCACAGCTGATTAGGGCTTTCTGGCTGAAAACCCCCCCTTACGGCTGCACCGTGCCCCTGCAACAATCTATACCCTGTGCTATATAACTGATGAATGAATGAAGAGCAAATGGTGAACCAGTATGGCTTACCCGGAATAAGACTAGGACAGATGTTTCACTGCCGAAATCCTGTTAGTTGAAGACTCCGTCTCCAACCCCAACTGCTGTGTTGCATGCTATGCTGCTATCCAAGAGCTTCCCAAAATAATAATAATCATAAGTGAGGTCTCCTCTTGCTTTATCCTCTATTTATAAAGTTCAACTGCGCAAAACCTAATCTTTGACCTAATTAGGTCACTTTATCTTCTAATTTGCCGTTGACTTGCATGCATGCGGATGGAGACCTAAAAAGTGCATGCATCATTAAATAATGCTTCGGATGGCATGCATGAAGGTGGCCTTTGGCCCAGGTGGCCCTTCTTGAGCAAGTGAGGATGCCCTAGATCTTCTATGGATGGCATCAGTCCTGATCTGATTCCCTAGCTATCAGTAATCGCTCGAACCCACAGGAATCACATAGGTTAGCGGTTTTGGGCCTCAAGGCCTAAAAGGAAGAGGACATTACAGTCCTCCCCGCTCGAGATTGCTTGTCCTCAAGCAACTTCAAACTGGGATGCTGCAATACCTATTCACCTTCCCAAGTGGCATCCTCTGACGGTAGTTCTTTCCATTGAACCAAATATTCCCTGATCACTCTGTTCCTGAGCTTCCTCTCTCTGGTCTATATGATCCGTTCAGGAATCAGTATCAGCAATCCTTCATCATCTAAAGGGGGCAATTCGGTAGATGGAGCAATCTGTTGCCCAAGGGTCTTCTTCAGGCTAGACACATGGAACACATTGTGGATTTTGCTTTCTAGGGGCAGCTCTAGTTCATATGCCACCTCTCCCACCTTCCGAATTATTTTGTATGGTCCACAGAAGCGGGGTTTTAATTTCTCTGCTCCTTTCTTTTTAAGTGAAGACTGTCTGTAAGGCTGGAGCCTTAAGTAGACTAAATCCCCTACCTCAAAGCTCCGCTCAATCCTGTGTTTGTCGGCATACATCTTTTGTTGATTTTGGGCTGTCCGTAAATTCTCTTTCAATACTTTCAGGATGTCCTGACTGTCTTGTATCCAATCCTTCGCCTTAGGAGCCCTACTGTCTCCAAATGCCAAATCTGCATAATCCAAGGCCTCATAACCATATAATGCCTTAAAAGGAGTCATCCTAATAGACATGTGGTAAGTAGTGTTGTAGCAATACTCTCCTAGGTGTAGCCATTTGATCCAGGTTCGCTGCTGCCCTGCTACGTAGTTCCTGAGATATGCTTCGATCCACTTGTTGACTATTTCTGTTTGCCCGTCACTCTGGGGGTGATAACTCGTACTAGTAGCCAGTTCGGTCCCCACCAATCTGAACAGTTCCTGCCAAAAGGCACCCGTGAACCTGCTATCCCGATCACTGACAATGGTCTTAGGCAACCCGTGTAACCTGAAAACCTCCCTGAAAAATAACTCCGCTACTTGAGCTGTCGAGTAGTCTGATGGTATCGAGAAGAAATGTGCAAACTTGGTCAGTCTGTCAACTACTACATATAAACAATCTCGCCCTTGGACCTTGGGCAAGCCTGTAATGAAGTCCATGGAGATGCTCTCCCACTTCTGTTCTGGAATTGGTAGTGGCTGGAGTAACCCTGCTGGATGGGTGTTCTCAATCTTGTTCTGTTGACAGATGCTACATTCCCTGACATGCTGCATAATCTCCCCCTTGAGGCCCTTCCAAGAGAACCTCTCTCTGATCTGCCTGTAGGTCTTTAAGAAACCTTGATGCCCTGATAAAGGAGAATCGTGGGTG
>LPNX011030574.1:0-24589 GCA_001517045.1 Pseudotsuga menziesii | reverse complement strand
TTTGGCGCGGGCCAATCTCTGATAGCTCGGATTTTCTCCATGTCAACCTGTACTCCTTCTGCATTGATCACATGTCCTAAGTACAGCATTTCCTTCATGTCAAACTCACACTTGGACATTTTCGCGTAAAGCGACTGTTCTTCTAAAATACTCAACGTCTTGTCCAGGTGTTTCAAGTGCTCTTCCCATGTTTTGCTGTAAACCAAGATGTCATCAAAGAATACAAGCAAAAACTGACGTAGCTGTGCCCTAAAGGTGTGGTTCATGCATGACTGGAAAGTAGCTGGAGCATTGGTAAGCCCGAAGGGCATGACCAAAAACTCATAGTGACCATAGTGACAGCGAAAAGCTGTTTTGGGAATGTCCTGGTCCCTTACCCTGATCTGATGGTATCCCGAGCGAAGATCGATCTTGGAGAAGTATTGAGCTCCCCGAAGTTCATCCATGAGTTCGTCAATCCTGGGAATGGGATACCTGTTCTTGATGGTCTTTTTGTTAAGTGCTCGATAATCGATGCACATACGCAGAGTGCCATCCTTCTTCTTAACCAGAACTACTGAAGATGCAAAGGGGCTAGAACTGGGTCGTATATAACCAAGCTCCAATAATTCTTTTATGGTTTTCTCAATCTCATCTTTGTACCTCTTGGGATGCCTGTAAGGAGTGGTGATGACTGCTTGTGTTCCCTCCTCTAGCTCGATGATGTGTTCAAAGCTCCGTTCATGGTGGTAATATCCCAAATCCCGATATTTTCTATTTCTAAACAATTATGCGGATACAACTGGGCATGTAAACTGCCATGCAAAAATCCCTATTTTATAGGAAAAATTAGGGTTAGGGTTTGTGAGATAGAATGCACACTTACCACTGATAACTGGCTGGACTGCTTCAGATAAAGTCTGCAAGTACTGAGAACTGGATCGGAGAGGAACTGATCTCTTCTGCCTCCGGTGAATGCCCCAGCAGCAAGACGCCCAATCAGAGAAAAAGGTGACGCCCTCAAGGAAGGAGGTGTCCGATGGATCCACCGTTTTGCAGGGCTGATAGCCTTGCTGTGCCGGAGAGATTGGCTGGAGTATGCTGAAGTTCTAACACCTCTAAGCAGGATAGCGTCTAGGTTCAGTGAGGCAGCTGCTCACGCCCCTGGGAGTCCAGAATTGCTGATAACGGGTTCAGATGAGCTCAGATGGAGCTGATAATCACGGAGTATCGGAGTATGTAGCTGATGATAAGACTGGTGCCTGAGTTTCGGAAGGAAACTGAGGTCTGGAGGCCCCACAGCTGATTAGGGCTTTCTGGCTGAAAACCCCCCCTTACGGCTGCACCGTGCCCCTGCAACAATCTATACCCTGTGCTATATAACTGATGAATGAATGAAGAACAAATGGTGAACCAGTATGGCTTACCCGGAATAAGACTAGGACAGATGTTTCACTGCCGAAATCCTGTTAGCTGAAGACTCCGTCTCCAACCCCAACTGCTGTGCTGCACGCTGTGCTGCTATCCAAGAGCTTCCCAAAATAATAATAATCATAAGTGAGGTCTCCTCTTGCTTTATCCTCTATTTATAAAGTTCAACTGTGCAAAACCTAATCTTTGACCTAATTAGGTCACTTTATCTTCTAATTTGCCGTTGACTTGCATGCATGCGGATGGAGACCTAAAAAGTGCATGCATCATTAAATAATGCTTCAGATGGCATGCATGAAGGTGGCCCTTCTTGAGCAAGAGAGGATGCCCTAGATCTTCTATGGATGGCATCAGTCCTGATCTGATTCCCTAGCTATCAGTAACCGCTCGAACCCACAGGAATCACATAGGTTAGCGGTTTTGGGCCTCAAGGCCTAAAAGGAAGAGGACATTACAGACTTTCCTATTCCTTAAAGTGTGAATTAGGCGGCAACAATGTCTAAAGACACAGTTTGCAATTTCATTTGCAGGCTTGCATTTCATAATATATATAGCATCTAACTCATAATGCATGTAATGATGGTAGACATATTGCTTCAAGTTTTAGCTGACAACTTCTCAGGTAACTAGGGGGAATATCCACAGTCAGGACCAAACATCGAGGGCAACCGACCAGAGAGGTCAAGGATTCAAAACCCAACTCACCTAAGCTCAAGAACCAACACCAGCGGGTTCTCCTGGCCCAGAAGAATCAAGGCTTCAACAAGTTTTGCCACACAACTCAGAGCCGAGACACAAGACAACATGGGATCCATCATGCATAGGGGTCAGAATGGGGAAAAGGATCTTCAATCTCACAAGTCTCCATCAGTCTAAGTCATGGGATAAAAACAAAAGTGGAAGAACTGGATGGACGGGGACAAATGACATGGAACCAACCTAGCACTAAGGTTTACACTTTGTTCAAACATGGCATGAGCAACAGTGTTCACATTGAATTACTTGATTAATCATAACAAAAGTTAGAGATATATAGAACATATAAGCATAGGTCACCATAATCATCCTAACATGACAAGCATAGGTGTTTGAGACACATCAGAGCAAAACTAAACCAAGGAAATATACCTGATCTCACCATGTATACCTATCTCCAACCGATAAGCCCCTCTATAACTGTGTGTACCAACTCATGATCTGCTGCTCTACTCTAATGAACTAGATCATCACCGAAAACATCTCAATGGAGTTATGAATCTCAGTACTAGCATGGAAAGTCTAATGAATAAGGCTCTGGAATGACTGAAGTTGTAAAGATCCATGCTAATACCCCATGTGAAAGATAGCCCGAAATAGAATAAGAGACAAGTCTGTATGCTGCATCATGGTATCCCAGCTACAAAATGTATATGTGATAACACAAAGGTCGGCCGTAGATGCTTTGGTTGTTTGTTGTTTTGTCTTGTGCAGGACAAAAGAGATGATCTGGATATGATGAAGGTAGAAGACACAGGATATTGCCGTGGCAATGTGAAGAAGATCCTGAACAGATTCTATGTGAAGGCTTGCTCGAGATGTGATGAAGACCTAGTAGAGGACTAGGCCTACATCTAGTATGAAAAGGGGTTGGCACTGTAGAAACTTCTGATGACAGATAGTATGGTACGATGATCAAATTATAAGAAGATGATAGTAGTAGCTATGATGAAGACTCTATGACTCCGTGATGATGATAATGCAATGAAGAACTGACCAGATGTGTTGATGACTGTGTAGAGAGAATACCTTCCTTGTTAAGAGGGAGTGTTGATGTATTTGTAACTTTGGAAGATATTCTGATGCACATTATCATTGTATGTTGTTGTATCCCCATTGGGGATGTGTGTTACCCTTTTATGGGATGTCTAAATTGTATCTAGACCTTGAGGTACAACCTCCATTGTAAGTTGGGGCAATAGTCCCCAGTGTAACATCATGTAATATGTACTTGTAGTCTCTCTAGGAAAAGTGGGCCCCATGTGAGATGACATGTAGGATCGAGTATTATATTTGGTCAGTGACTTACTAGGGTATAAATAGGGAGGCGCTCTCCCTCATTTATACACACCTAACACACTCTCAAGTGTGCATGAGAGAGAGAGACAGTCAAAGGAGGAGAGATAGATAGCTGCTGAATACTTCTTATTACTACTTTTGATCATCTTACTATTCTGAAGAAGTTTGCGGCGTTTTCTCCTTTATGGTTTCCCGGGTGAAAATCTTTGTGTCTCGTATATCTTCTATATCGTATGCATCTTGTTGTACTTGTTATTCTTTCAGATAAAGATCCTAGATAATCTAATCAGATCTTAAGAAAAACTAACAATTTCTGCATCTGCCAAGCCTATGGATTAATTATTCTACGCAGACATTACTCTCCATCCTGCCTGCTACCATCCCTGACATATTCTCTTTCTTGCTATCATACATCTGTTCTCCTCAGTCTGCCTGGTTTGGCATATCATTGCGGATGTCGTCCCTCAGACCTACTCATTGTTTTCCCTAGTCCGTATTGTCTGCTGGATGCGTTTCAGTCAATCTTGTACATTTTCTGGGCTACCTGCGAGCTTGCAGTGTGCCTCAGCTGCAACCCTAGTGCATGTTCCTTCGCTGGTGGTCTCTACGATATGCCTATACCTAAACCGTGGAGTGAGTCGTTGCTAAAGCTAGAATTGGAGAATGAGTTTGGAATCGTTGCTTTGAAGTATTGATGTGTTCGAAAAAGGAAAAAAAAAAGGATGCACGCCAACTCTCCTTTGAAGCCGTTATTGGTGTGCAGAAACCCTAATCCCTACTGAGTGAGAATGAAGAGTTGCGGTTGAGCTGTGATCTATGCATGGAATTTCTCATTGGAGAAAGCAAAACTTGAAAGTGAATACTTGCGGCATTCCAAACCTCCTCTATCTCTGCGTTATGAATTTGTAAGATTCTTCCCTTGGTTTCTATTGCATCTCCCATAGAATTGGTGGCATTGAAGCTTGAATCTTGAAGCATGTTCCTATAGAATTGTTGGCGTTGACTGAGCAAGCTTGAAAGCTTTTTCCTTTGGTGCCGAGGTTGAATTGTGGGCATTTGAGATGATTTGAGATGGTGTTTTTAATTGAACCCGTGATGAGTTATTTGGAGTAATTTGAAGAGTTGCATGTACAATTCACCATGCATGGATGCCCTCTTCCTTTTCTATGTGGAAGCTTGGATGTGCGGATGCACCTGTGCATAGATGCTTGCTGTTGGTGGTCGCGTTAACAATGGCACGAGAATTGGCTTGTTATTCCATTTTTAAAAGAGTTGTGTTTGGCTTTTTCATGTTAAATTAACAAGTGGAACAATACCGACTGTGGTTAGAGGCTTGGCAACACAGGATGCAAGATTCCAGTCTCTCTTGAGCTGAAAAGATCCCCGCGCAACTACCACATTTGTTAGTTCGCCATCATAATGTTGTATGTCACTCCGTTTCGAGTAATGTCAGTTGTAAGAGGATTGTATATATTGTGCCACCTGAGGTTTCGATACAAACTTCCCTCCATTCTGCTAAATTTCTTCATGAGGTTGTGTGCACAAAACAGTTTGAGCAATCAATCATTTCTAAGGAAACACATGATGTTATATATGCTCAAGTTTCGAGGGAGATTTCCAGCTCTTTTGGCTGGCGTGATGAATTTTCATTTGACTAACTTGAATTTCAGGACGCGAGCTCAAACTCGATGAGAGTTGTCAATGGTGACTTTCTATGTTATAAGGGGAAATCGCTTGGGGGTGGACTTGGATTCAAACCTGCCCTCCATACTGGAAAAGCTCCAATCCTACAGAAAGGTATTGTGCCATCTTTTGGGTGAGAAAGCTGGGATTGATGCCAGATTTCTCCCATTGAGTTTTTCTTACTGTAAGCAACCAAGCCAACTGTATGTTATCATGATTTTATCTGGCCGTGGCAATGAAATCACTAATTTTTGAGTTATTATAAAAATAAGATGGAATGCTTGTTAAGATAATATGAGTACGAGCACTTTTAAATGAGCTGTGACTTGTGATCCGCGACCTCCTTTGAAGTGGAGCTAGTGCAAGATGCCTCTTGTTATCTCTGTGTTAATATTGGTGAGCTAGGCTGCTGTGTTTTGTGTTGGGAGGAATGTTGACCATTCATGCGTGCCAAGAGATCTGTTGAATTGCTCTTGTTGAACGCATCAATTCATTGATGAGTGAAGACTGCTGCTGGCACTGGTCAATACCTCAGACATCTCCTCTATTGTGTTGTGGACTCTATGACTATTCTTATACTCTCTACTGGTGAGTGCGTGACTCTCTTGCATAAAGACTCCTCAATCGTTGTATTGTGGAAACTTTCTTATGCACCTGAGTGAAGTTTGAACATATTTCTGTTGTGAAGCTGCGCCAATGAGAAGTGTTGAGAGTAGGATATGAACCCACGGCTCGTGATGCACCACTGTAAAAAGAACATCACAATGAACATGACACCATCGTCACCATCATCATTGGTCTCACGAACTGATTGCTAGCGGATCAGGAAGCTCTTTATTCAATCGCAAGCATCTATGTGGAGGCTTTTTTTGCATTGCAAAGGATGGCTTTGCGGGCTCAAGAAGATCAGGCTGTGAGAGTTTGTGAACTATGCCAGTAGCTTGAAGAGGTTATCCTCAGATTTCAATTCCATCGGTATTAAGAACTTGGCGTTGAACAGGTTCAAGAAGATGAAGACTTGCGTATGGGCTGCATGACCACCTTTTGTTGTGAAGAACTGCCACAACAATCCGAGAATATGACTTATCAGAACTGGATTTATTTGCTTCTGGAAATGTTGGGTAGCCCCTAGAAACACTGCGACCTTCTACCTCCTGGCATAATGTCTGCATTGATGCATTGGACATGAAGGAATACAACGCCTGAGAAAATCCACTGAAGAGTTGTGCCTCATTCAACGGAGTATGGAGGTAAACTGTCTCTGCAAATTGTTTGCTGCTTGTTGAAGACCGTTGGAGAATATTAGGGGAAATCCTAAATTTATTAATAAATCCTGTAGCTGCACTAAGGTGACCTCCAAAGAGCTGCAACCACTCTTTTGTTGAAGAGATGAAACCTCTCTTAGTAACCGCGACCTCTCTCAAGAAACCGAAGATGCATTGAAGTGTGAAGAGATCGGGTTTGTTTGGCACAAAATCTTGTGAAGATCATTGTTGAAGAGATGTGGATACTTATGTGTGAAGTTGCCATCCTCCTTCACGTTTAATGAATGTAGACTATTGCTGTGTGCTTATGATAAAGCCCGTTAGAGCTCAAAGAACACTCTGAATTGCAGACAGTGGAGCTGCACATCATTGTTGAAGATTGCCCATTCAAGGAAGAGCGGAGACCTGTTCCAATCTGCCTCAAAGAGCTGCATTGAACCTCAGAAACTTGAAAACCGTGGTGTACTGAAGTCTACCTTGCATGCTATAAAGGATTTAATATTTGATTTGCCTTTTTGCTAGTTTTATGTCTGTTCATGAAGGCAGTGATGTGAATAAGTGGATATGCATTCTGAAGAGTTGTGTTGAGATGCAGCTCGATCAATTTGAATTTTTGCTTCCTTATATGCTTGAAACATTGCAGAGACCATTGTGATTGCTCATTGACAAGACTGAGATTGCACCCTATTTCTACTACTGCAGAATTGATTTGCAACTGCTGCAGAATTGAATAGTGCTATAGAATCGAATGAAAGCTGCTGTAGAATCTAATTGATCGCTGCAAAATTAAATCGACTGCTACATAATTGTGTTGCACTGAAGTGAAGCTTGCAAAATGTTGCAGAAAGTGTTGGCTAACTATTTGGCTGCTGAGTGATAGTATTGGGAGTGATTGTACATATTGTATTGCAGGTGAACAACTGTTTCAGAAGAAATTTGCAAAACAAGATCCACATCATTCAGGTATAGCAGATTCCTCAATTCAACCATCATATATGTAACTTACAACTGTGTCTGTTTGTAAGTTCTTGTGTAGTTTTGGCACTTGCTTGTGTTTTGTAAGTATCAAAATATTCGAAAGGAAATGTTGAATTGTGTATTGTATATGGGTGCATTTTCGGCTGTGACCGACGCCCTTCACCTTTTAAGATTGAATCTGCTGAATTGTATTTGTAAAGGGTGGAGTTGCAAGAAGCCCTATGTATTCTTCTCTACCCAGACTTCACATCTTGCACCTGACAGGGGGGAACATTATGTCAGCTTCAAGATTCGAAGCCTTCTTCTAATAATGAGCAGCCATGGCCTTCTTCAAGCCAAAGCAAGCGAGCCTGAGCCACAAACAGATTCAAAGGCCAGATTCAGTACAGAATCACATAGACAAAAGGGAACAATTTCGAGAGTACTCATGTGTTTGTGTCTAGTTGTGACACCTTGAGACTCTCCTCACTTTCAAAGTTCTCATGTGTTTTGTGTCTAGTTGTGACACCTTGAAACTCTTCTCTCCTCACAGTGTTCCTGACAAGGGGAAAATCAAGACCATCAGTAACAAGTGAGCAAGATCAAGCGAGCAAGATCAAGCAAGCCAAAACAAGCGAACGTGTGAAGAGCTATGTTCGATTGAGCTCCAGAGTTGGTGGTCATCCTAAAACCACCGGTATCGAGAGCACCTTCATGTAGCAGAAGCAAGTGCAAGCTTCTAGCTACCTTACTTGGCAAAAGATTGTCAAGCTGAAAATATTCAGCAAGATACAATTGTTCACTTCCTATTTCAGCTCTCTAGATGGTTCATGGTCATCCTTAAACCACCAATTCAATAGAAGACTTCAACCACCTGTTGCTTCAACCAGACAAAACCTCTGATCCTAGTGCCAAGTTCCGAACAGAACCTCTGAGCCTCTACACCAATTCGAGAGTTTGCAGTCATCATCAAACCACCCACATAGTAGAATATTTCAGCTTCTGCTAGCCATTTTGGTTGGTGGTCAGCCAAAACCACACCTTCAGAGAGCTCTTTTATTTAGTAGAAGATAGTGCAAGCAACTGCTAACTTGCTTGGCATAGTTGTTTGTCGAGCCTTTGTTTCAGCTCTCTTCTTTTTCTTGGACTCTTATACACCCTTCAGATTAAGGGGGAAATTGTTGGAAATCTAATCCTTTGGGTTAGCATTTTCCCATATTGTATTATTATTATTCATTTTCATGAGAAAAGGAAATGATGAGTCATAGGGGAGACCAAGAGTCACCTGAGTGTCCAAGAGACCAGTCGAAATATGAAACCAAAGGTCACTTCTCATATATATATATGTACTTTAGTTAATGAGAAGTGTTGCCGCCTAATTCACACCTCGAGTCACGTGGCAAAAATCTTCAAGCCACTGGGTGCAACCTTGGAGGCAAGCTCGAGCCAAGTGCTGTCATCTGATACTCAGCTCCTCCATCTAGGAAAACTCCTAAAAAGCCAAGGGGGGTAGACCCTATGTGTTACTAAGGTCGATTAAGCTTTAGATGATGGTTTGTGATTGAGTAAGTTGTTTACGAGTTTTTGTAAAACAGCACAAGAGATTACAATAATGATTAAGACAACAACATGAGCAATATAATCAATCAACACATTGTGAATTAAAGAAAAATGATTATCCGATAAAAGCAAAGACCAGTGCTGAAATGGAGTGTTGTTGGAGTACTAAATGTATTGCAATTGTTCTTGGTCAATTTTAAGTTTATGAATTATTGAGTGGATTAAACACAGGGGAAGGGGACTCCAAATATACCTGACGGTACAAGGAGTATGTCCAAAACCCTTATTCGATGTCGTTCCATGCAAAGAATTTGTGGGCTAGATCAAAGTCTCTGAGATGTGTCCAACACTACACCAACGAGGGTGTAGCCTGACGGTATCCCGAGGTCACTATCCAATTGTTCTCACTTCCTCTGTGAACTTTCCCCGCAACAGATTAATTCGAGGTGTTGGATTATCGCCTTGGGAGGTTAATTTGAAAGCGAGACTATCTTAAGCTAATCATCCACGTTGCTTTTGATGCATCCAACTGGTCGGTCAAACCGCAGCAATGCAGAGCATACACAACGGAGCCTTGGTAAAAAAAATTAAAAATTTTAATGTAAGGTGTTTGCTTGTTTATTAAATCCCCAAGGGTCTCTTTCAGGTTGTAAACTCTAATAGGGAAAGCAAAGGGAGTAAATTACTGGAAAAAAGTAAAGGCCGTACAAATCAAACAAGTGTTATTTAATTAATACTACCACGCATCTCTTTCCCCTTTCGGGTAACTTGGGAAGTCGTGGGGTTAGTTCTTGTATTACTTTGCAATGAATGAAATTGTAATTTAAAATAGCAAAGTAATAAAACAAAACTACACTAGCAAAAGCAAACCATGAAAAAGGGCACCGACGCAAATTCCCCCAGGGGGGATGGGGAGTGGCCTCTGAGGATCCTATTCAAATCTTTATTAACTTTTTACAACACGGAAGAAATGCACTTTGGTCCTTATATTTTGGATCTAAAGGCTTACAATTTATTGAAAAAATGAATATTTATGCAGTGTTACACAGGGACGCGTTTCGGCGTTTCTCGCGTCCCCGGGGACTCCGAAACTCCATCCGAAACGTTTTGGGACGTCCCCCTTTTGGTGAAACTTGGCAAGACGCGGACCGAAACGTTTCAGTGGGCTGCGAAACTTGGCGAAACTTGGGGGGACTTCCTGGCGTCCCGGCCGAAACTTCGCCAAGACTTGTGAACGTCTTGCCCCGAAACTCCGAAACTTCCCCGAAACTCTGAAATTTTTTTTCTTCTTAATTTAAAAAAAAGTAAATAAATCATTAAAAAAAATTAAAACCATTTAATAAAACTTAAAATTTTATTATTTATAAAGTTATAAAGTTATATATTAAAATTTTAAATTTAAAACATAAAAAATATTAAAAACTAAATAATAAAAACTAAATCTAATTTACAATGTCTAACCTAAAGTATATTATATAATTCTAAACTATCAATGGTCGTGAAACAAATACAGTATCATACTATCTAGTATCATTGATTCATTTTTTCAATCACTTAAAAGTCAAATCTGAAGATTATCAAATATGATGTGCATGTTAATCATAGATTCATATTGATATATAATATAGTTATAAATTATTATTAATATAATGATAATCTTGATGAATCCTGTAATGTGTTTGAACTTTGAATTTTGCATTTACATTGCATGATTGCAGATTCCAGAATGATGAATGTTTGTTATTGTTGGGATTTATATTTTTCATATTTTTAAAATTTTTTATGACTATCACGTCTCGCCATCCCGTTGTCCTCATTGAATTTCTCTAAAATTTGGGGGCGGTCTCCACACGTTCCGAATGTGTGTCTCCTCGAACCTACGTCTTGCTGTCTCGGAACCTTGGGGGAACATTGTATTTATGTGAGAGGAAGCTCCGTCGAACTCCTTTTTACTCAATTTCCCAAAAATTCGCCAAAGTTTACTCCTCTTTTATCGTAAACCTGCAAAAAACAACAAGCAAAGATCAATGGAATATGCCCCAAAACACTTTAAGAGTGCTTTGGGAGAACCCACAAAAAATTCTAAGTAAAAATGATGCAAAACTAGGTGAAATCAACTGAGAAAGTAACCTAAAAAGTTGCTTTGTCAAGGTCTTTGTTTGCTTCTTAAGGATAGCAAACAAATTCAAAGCACTTAGTTGCTAGATACACAATTAAACATCAACTGCTAACTTACTAATCAAGACTTTTGCTTTTACGAGGTAAATGACTTGAAGCAAGAAAGCTTAGTAATCTAGATCTATACTAGGAAATGATAACTCTTTGAAATCCTAGCTAGATGTGTAATGGAAAAGCAGTTAGGATCTACTTATGAAAATAAACATTAACTCTAGATCTTGTTGTTTCTTTTCACCAAAGTGACGAGATTATAAAATAATGTAAAAGTGATGAGAAGGAGAAACAGGAAGCTTGGAGAACAAGATGATCCTTGAGGCTTCACTTGTGGGGTACCGAGGGACTTTATCTGTAAACAAAAGACGTTAGAAAACAAGATAGATCAAGCAAGATCTTCTATATGTCTAGCTAAGATAACCTACGCATTACACAACTTACAAACAAAGATCAAATCCAGCAGCATATATACTTAGAAATCCATATGAAGACATTCATAAACAAATGAAATATTCAATGAGATATTTAAACATCCATACTAAATAAACTAGAACAGTAAACAAACTGTTTAATTTACCTTGCAAAATTGATGCCAATCCTTCAATCAAGCTAAACTAGATACTGAGTAAACAAGATGGATCAAGCGTAGATTACCTACACAAAGCTCAGTGTTAATTCATCCACTCAACACAGAACCACACAATTTGACCTTCGTTGCCTCCTTACACACACCTAGGGGGCAACGCAGCATATATATTCAAGCTGCTCGATGTGTCCTTGGGGGCAAGTCTCGAGTCAAGTACTATCACCTGCTCCTGACTCCTCCGTTTAGGCCACTCCTAAAGGAGCCAAGGTGGGTAGCCTAATTCACACTTTAAGGAACAGGAAAGTCACAACCTGCTATGTGTGTCCTTGGGGGCAAGCGAGAGCTGGGAACCACTGTCACCACAGTCCACAACTCCTTCGTTTAGGCAAGATCCCAAGAGAGCCAAGGGGGGAAGTCCCTACGGAAAACTAAGTTCCAGATTTATTAATTAATTACGAATTAAAAGGATCTTATTAAGGTGTGAGGCTAAGGCTTAGAGAGATGACAGTCAAACCAACGCAAGATGAAATATTTTAATGACAGTCAATCCTTTTAATATAACCAGTGCCTAAGTAATGGAGTCAAAGAATGCAACTTTCAATGGATGCAATCTAAGTTAATTATCCCACAGGTTAAGTTATCTAACAATGAGATGAAAAACGAACTATAAACAATATACACAGTTATGAAAGATTCATGAACAATATGAAAGATAATAAAATCACAGTTGAGTAATATGAACAATATTTAACAGTTGAGTAGCAATATCATGAATAAACTTGATGCTAACAATACTCAGATAAATAACAGAAAAATGTAAACCATTTGACTAATATCCACAAGTTAGAAAATTATTATGTTTGCTTTGCAGGTGCAACAACAACTGAAAGGAAACAAGTGCAATATTGGAGCGAAATGTTGCTAAAATGAAAATGTTATAGAACCGGTTTTGCAATGTCTCTTGGTTCGTTTTAGGTAAATTTTATTAAGGTTTTTCCTCTTGAAGTTTAGTTTTCGAACCAGTGGTGTGACTACCCCAATCTAGTATTTCTCAAGTCAAAGAAGGAATGCTGGTACGCTCAACAAAGTGGAAGCAAAGCCCACCCGTAGCTCCCAGGTCAAACCCCAATGCCCCGGTGCTCAACAAGAAGGACGTAGAACGCCTAGAGACCCCCCACGGTCTTCTACCCCAAGTAGCTTCCGAGGTCACTGTTTTTAGTCAACCGGAAAAATAGCAAGATGGATGCCTATTAAACTAAAACTCCTCTATCCCCTATCGTATCTCGTGAGTACCCCGAAGGGTGATAACCGAGTAGAGGAACAGGGGCTAGTGAAGTTGTTGTTGGTTAATTTTAGGGGTAAATTTTAAGTCTTGGTGATTAGCATGCAAGGTTGATTTTATACTATCAACAAGATCAACCAAGCGGTATCCCTTATGGGAGATGCTGGTACTTGATCTTGGACTGAAAAGCAAAATGTGAAGAATTGTAGAAGAAAAAGGAAGTTATTCTAACTAAACTAAGCCCCCACCTCTCCTGCTTTTCATACCCAACTTGAAGTCCCTAAAGAGAGATGACAAGTGGGACAGAGGATACACCGGATCAGTGGGTTGTATGGTTACTCTTTTGACAGAAAATAAAATTTTAACTTAGCAACTTTGAAAGGAAAATGCAATTAGCTAAACAATGTCCTAACCGCACAACAATCTCTGTTACAGAGATGGTGATCTATAACAGAGAGGGTGGGTAAACAGAAGTAACAAAATTTATTAATCCTAACCGCACAACAATCTCTATAACAGAGATGGTGGTCTGTAACAGAGATGGTGGGTAAACAGAAATAAAACTTGCATAAAAATAAATCTAAGCAAACTAGTTATCTAGGCTACCTCTACACTACTCATATACAGATTTACAGCAGCTTTTAAAGCTTTAGAGAATACCCCAAAGAGAACTTCTCTTTTGGGGTTTACAATTTTGTAGAAGAAAGAGAAGAAATGTGGTTTTTTGGCCCCTTTTGGACCAGAACTTTTCTAGGGCTTGTTTAGGCAATTTTGGGCAGCATAACCCCCTCTTATGTGCATAAACCTGCAACAAACCAGCAACTTTACTTGCTGGAATTTACTGCAGAAACACTAAAACAGAAAGTTATGACAGATTAGTATAAAACCCAGAAAATTTACTGAAAAAAAACTGAACTTGAAATTTTGGAAGAAAGAAGTTTTAGTACTTTTAAAAATGAATTTTTGGGCATCCAAATGATGTATTAACAGCATATTTATAACTCTATACTAATCTACAATAGAAGAAAGCCCTAAAACAAGGGTTTTATTGACTATACAGTGAATAAAACTCAGTTTTAGGAGAGAGAAAGAAATATGGACGAAATGCAAATTTGAAGAAAGAAACCCTTGGAGGAGCCCTTCTTAGCTTTAGATTCCTGCAAAACAAATCTATTAGAGCTGCAACAAGTAAGCCAAGAGATGAGCACAAAAATAAATCCTACAAAATACTTTGTAGAATCTTACCAATCTACTCACAAATGAAGATAGAAGTACTTCTACCCACAAGTCTCTCCACAAAATACTTCGTGGAGAGCTTCCAAGCTAAACAAATGCAACAATAATTGATAAATCCACAAGGTTACCTCACTAATCCAAGCATGAAATAAGAGATCCACACCAACAATTTTCCTCCAAAGCTTTCTTCTATTATAGCCCAACTAGGGCAAGATTCAATACAACAATAGCAAGAGGCTTGGGCCAAATGCTTGAGAGAATATGAGAGGAGAAGAGGGAAAGATTTCAGCAGCATAACAATAGCATGAGAGATCTCTCAAATGAGGGAGTGAGACCCTCATTATATAGTTGAGGAGCAACCCCAACCCCTTGAAAATCAATGGCCAAGATTAGATCTCCACCACTAGATCTAGGGTTGTTGACTTTGCAAGCCATCCACCAATCATAAGCAAGAGTGCATTTTCAAATCAATGGTCAAAAAGATAGATCCATGTCACAATAAAGCTTAACCCTTAGATCTAGGGTTTCCATGACTCAAGTGGGGCCCCCTTTTGACTCAAATTTTAATTTTTTATTGTTTCTATTTTTTATCTTTTACTTTTTATATTTTATTTAATCTTTTATTTTTTATCTTTTATTTTTAAAATTTCTATCTTTTTATTTTTTATTTTTTAATCTTTTATCTTTTATTTTTATCTTTTTTATTTTTTAATCTTTTAATTTTATTTTCAAGTTTTAATCTTATATTTTTTATTTTTATCTTTTTATTTTTTATTTTTATTTTCTATTTAATATTTTATTTTTTAATTTTTTAATTTTTTATCTTTAATTTTTAATTTTATCTTTTATTTTTATTTTTTATCCTTTATTTTTTATTTTTTATTAAGACAAGAGGGGCACCCCACTTGGGAAATCTTTAAAAATTTATTTTGACCATGGGGGGGTTTACTATGATTAGCCACCTCCCAAACTTAATTACCATGGCCTTATTTGATTTTTTCCTTCAAAATCAAATAATTTAATTTTTCACCCTAGGAAATTAAATTAATTTCCTTGGAAAAGAAAACCTTGTCTTAACTAAAATTGCTCTAACTTTCTAACCCCTTGTTAGAATGACATGAGACTTGAACCAATGGCTTAGGGGGTGTCATAGCATTTTCATTTGCATTCATAGCTCCTATTACAAAATGCCAAGGTTCAAGAGATTACATTATTACATCAAAACTTAATGAATTAACCACCAAATGGTAAAGTTAATTAATTAGAAAAAAATCAAAATAAAATTAAAATCCTAACGAAATTCCGCAAGACTACAAGATATGGCTAGCATGGTCATGGACAACAACTCGAAACCTTAGCCACCTCATGGGCTTGATTATCAGAACGCCAATTCACCACTTTGGAGGATTTGTGAGTGAAAAACCCAACCAATTAAAATTGTTAATTAACAAAATTAACTGGAAGGGGAAAAAAACACTCGGTGAAGAGGACTTCCCTGATAATAAAGTCCATGGTGACATCCTTAGAGGAATGACCCATGATGACATATAAAGTTACATTAATTATCCCACACAGGGGAGCGGACATTTCGTGTACAAAAGGGGCATAATTGCCTGCTGAATGAAAAATCCCCAGATTTTTTCCATGGTACAAACTGCACATAATGTACATCTTCAATGTACATGAGGTTGCCACCTAGTTGAAGTAGGTGGGCAACAGTCCCTAAGAAAGAGTTGCTAAGGCTTTTGTTTGTTAATGTTTGAATGACCAAAGTGCTTGTTAGGAGTTTTGATAAAATCACCAGTAATGCAATATTAAAACATATAATTCACCAGCATGATAAGAGCATTCACAACAATAATGACTTAAAGCAAATGATAAGCAATGATAATATAACCAATGCCAAAATGGAGTTGAAAGTAATGTTGCTGAAAATGAAATAATGTTGTGCAGTGTATCTTGGTTGATTTTAGATTTTTAAGCAATGATGAGTGAGTTAAGGGGAAAGGGGATTCCCGATATACCGTGAGGTACTAGGAATAAGTCTGAATTCTGAGAAGAGTGGCTCTGCACGAGAAAATGTGGGCTAGATGGAGTCGTGGGAGGGTGTTCAACACTACACCAACAAGGATGTAGCTTAACGAGAAGCCACGGTCACTTTCTAGTTGTTCCCGCTTTCCCTGAAGAATTTGCCCACTACTTCTTAGCCTCATTATATCAAATTTTTCGTAATGTTTGAGGGTTGTAAATTTTATTAATGTGAATTGATTAATTAGATGTGAGGGATTAATAAATGCACAATACCGCTTTTGATATCCCCAAGTGTCAAACTAAGCTACGAGGGATAGAGCATACACGATAGAGGCAAAATGTTTATTCCAATTTAGTAAATAGTGAAAGTACTAATCTATGCATCCCTTTAAGGACGGATTGTGTGCTTGTGTTGCAATAAAGTAAACATGCAAAAATATGAGTTTTTCTAATTACTACAGCCAAGAATCTCTTTCCAGCTTGGATGTTGTATTCGGGAAAGCAAGGTTGGGTAAGTATTTAGTTACTTTAAAATAAATTATAAACTTGGAAGAAACGATTATTGATCTAGAATGACTAAAGCTAACCTACATAAAACAATCACACCACTTCAAGTACAAATATGGACTTACCCCAAATTGGGGGGAAAGGGGTGTAGGAGCCGTAATCCCACTTTCTTTTTATTAACTTGTATTACAATCTTTTCTTTTGGAAAAGCTTTTTGTCCTTTGAAAATAGGAGAAAAAAAGTTTTTAAGTTTTTGAGAGAAGGGGAATGAAGAAAGGGGGAAAAAGGACGTGGGTTTGGAAGAGTCTTTTCGAGTGGTTCAAGCCTTCAAAGGGCCTTCTAATCGTCCTCCTTCCTACCAAATAAACATAAAAAACAACAACTAAAAATGGAAGATTAGTGGATTAGTCCAAAATATTTACAGTGAAATTTTACACTACTTTAGTACTTGCGCATAATGGAAATGATTGAAACTTCTAAGTACTAAAGCAATTTATTTTTAGATCTAAGCCAAAAGATGAAAGTTGAAGATTTAAGATCTAAACCAAGGCAAGCAAAATTGAAAGATAAACTTGATAGGTCTAATTTAACTCGCCACAAAAAGCAACCAAGAGGAAAATATTGTAATTTTTGTAGAAAGAAGAGAAACAGTTGCTCAAGCCTTGAATATTTTAGAAAGCTTGGAGATTTGACCGTAGATAACAAAGAATGCTATGCTTTCATTCAACCAACAATCTAAAGCAAAGGACGATGCAACTTAGCTCAACCTTTAGCTCGGGAAAGGCAACCAAACACTAATTAAGCTTGCACAAAACACATTAGATCTGGTACACCCCACAATTAGAAAACCAAAAGATCATGATATATAGTTGAATAAAGCATGAACTCATAGATCTCTAATAACAAGGAAGTAAATAGGAAAATTGAAAGCCTCAAATGCTCATCCTATGTGCTACAAAGAGCCCTCTAAGCCAGATTATTGATCTATGCAAAGCAAAATAGATGAACAATATTACGTCATACAGAAAATATCACATGCACAACTTGCCACAAGATCTCGAGCCTCCAAATCCTTCGATTTTATTAATATATAACAATGGACAATACAACATGAGTAGAGGTTCGTTGCTTCCCTCCCAAATGGAGGAAGAGGCCTCGCTTTTATAGAGTTTACAAACCCCTGGGGGTGCACCAAACAACTGAAGAGGACATGAGTTAACTTGAGATAAAGTCGAGTGTATGGAGCAATTGAAGGAAAGTTGATTGAGTTAGAGTGGAGTGTAACTCCGAGGGATGCGCCACCTCTCATAAGAGAGATGCGCTCCCATCAAAAGATCTACCTACCAAATCTTTGTTTTTCCACATAACACACGTTGCAAATTTCACGAAGGATGGCGCACTTTAATATAAGATGACTCACTAGTTTCCAAACCAATCTATGCCAAATGCATGATGCCACCTAATCCCCCACGTGAGAGTTTATGAGGTGGGGCAGACTCTTCACCATAACATATTCGCTAGCTTGGTCGGTGTTGGCGTGAAGGTTCAAGATGGTTGACGTCATACTTTAAACCACTCGCTACCTCAAATTTATCCAAAGTGTGAAGTACATATAATATACCACATAACCAAAGTGTTTAGAACCCATGAGATGGAGAGGGGTGATGTCATCCCCTTCTTAAACAATTCGTAAACTCCACTTTTACCCAAAGTTTTAAGTGCACTAAGCTTGGAGAAGGGTCGCTAACCCATATGGCCCACATGCCTTGTCACTTTCTCACTTTTTTTTATTGATTTTTTACTTTTTTCAATTTTTTACTTTGATGCATTTCGTCATAATTTAGCATTTTTTTGCCACTTTGTAGCATTTTCAGTGATATAATGCCATACGGGATGATACAGTCACCTGGAGCACAGGAAAAGTGGGTCCTATGGTAAAGGAAGTGCTCTAAGCTTAAAAACGAGCCCATCCACACCAAAAATGGACTCCGGATCACACTTTTTTTACATTTTAAATTTTTCCATTTAAACCATTAAAAAATGGCTTAAAACCGGAAAAATGGCCTAGAATCGGACAAAACTCTAGGAGGACCTAGTACATGTCCATATGACTCAATACTGATGCCTAAGAGACTTATATACATCGACATATGAACTTTAATAACCTCCTAAGGCCTAACCACCAAGACAAAAATTCCAGCGTTGGAGGAGTGGTGAAAAACTCGAAAATTATACGTCGCTTATTCGGCATTGCATAATTGACAAGAGAAAAACCACCTTGGAATAATCAGATTGATAGCCAATTCCTAGGAAGCCAAATCGTTTACAAAAAGTTTGTCGTGTTAGAGCATTTATAACAACGCCCCCAAGGGGTATGACCATGCATTTTTTTTTTAGAAGGGACCACAACTGGTCCAGATGTAACCACGGAACTTCCGAGCACTAACAATGAACAATTGACTTGTTCAATACTCTGGCAGCTCACTGGAAATCCCCTAAGTGCAACTTAGGTGATAACAACCTCCAAAGTCTCTTTATTTCTCAAATGAACAATGAATACAATGTGCATGCTCTTCCCACTAAATTCCAACTAACTTGAATGGGAGAGAATTGCTTTATTTATAGCAAAACTGACCCAAGGGGTGCATCCACCACTAACAGAGCAAGGTCAAGTCGTGGAGTAATTCGAGGGATTAAGAGTGAGTTAGGAATCAGGATGAAGGGAGAGGCGCCACATCTCCCAAGGAGATGCGCCCTTGCCTAATAGAATCCATTCGCCAATCCTGAAGATGCCACATGCTCAACACGTCAAGCATGAGGGAGGGGCGCATTCTCTTGCCTTCATGGAGTCGCCACCTCTCCAACCTACTTCGATCACGTTGCTTTAATCAAGCGAACAACTCGCTGTGGACTGGAGGAAAGTTTTGCTCCTTACCTTTGGTTACAACCTCCAATCAAAACACATTTCAATTGCCGCATGATCTAATCGCTAATCATGAAGTGAAAGGTGCATTTACCAAATTATAATGGTTTGCTAGACTCCAAATCTTAATAACATATGGCGCCTTTGATTATGAATGAGGTCGCCTTTCATGGGGGACATGATTGCCACCTCATCCAAATATATTAAACATGTGCTTTTTGACTTTTTATATCTTTGTCTTTTTGTCAAAATGTCGCATCTTTAACAATTTACTACCACTTTAATGCCCCTTTAGCGAAAAACGGCTTTAAGTGACATTTTAATCACTCGAAGCATATGAAAAGTGGATTTCGGGGTAAAGAGTATGCTTTGAGCGTTAAACCAAGCATCCCCGCACTAAATTTTGCCTCCGGATTAAGTTTTATGCCATTTACAAGTTTCTTAATTAAACCATTAAAAATGGCTTAAAAAAGCAGAAAATTTTATTTTCTTGGAATCGAACAAAAACCTAAGGGGACCTAGCACATGTCCATACGACTCAATTCAAATGCCTAGCATGTTTATAGACATTGACACTTAGGCTCTAATAACCCTCTAAGGCCTAACCACCAAGACGACTACCCCAACTTTGGAGGTGTGAGTGAAAAACTCATAAATTATTGGTCGTTTGTTCAACAACAAATAATTACCAAGGGAAAAAACACTCTAGGCTAGTCGGCTTGATGTCTAAGTCTAGGAAGTCGAGTCTTTTACAAAATTGACTATCACATTTTTTACAATTTCCCCAAGGGGGTATGAACATGTGGTACAAAGAGAAAGGGAAAAGAAGGCCTCATGGACCCCAAAGCTCTAAGTTTGAACAAGTACTTTGTTCATCTTTGTCGGCTCACTTGAAAATCTGACTGAGTGCAACTCGGGCGATAATAAGATGTAAGTGTGATTTGACGCATATCTTTTTGTTTTGTGTCGTTATCCTATTTGCTTAAAATGGCTTGTGTCTTCTAATAATATTTCTACCCTAATGGGCTCCTTACACATAGAATACACAAAGGTGTGCTGTGGTATACGGGCATTCTTTTACACCACTCGATTTGTCCTTGAGGGCAAGTCTCGAGTCAAGGTTGTCACCTTGTTCTTAACTCTTCCGTTTAGTCAAACTCCTAATGAAGCTAAGGGGGTAGACCCCAAAAGAGTTGCTAAGGCTGATTAGGCTTTAGTTGTGATGGATTTGGATGAGTAAGTTCTTTAAGAGTTTTTAATCAATGACGGAAAACAATAGATTTGAAAGATGAACTGATTACAACAGCATAAATAGCACAAGGAATTATAAAATTACTCAACTCATAAATCATGTAGATAAAAATAAAAGACCAGTGCCCAGTTAAAAATGGAGTCGGAAGATTGTGCGTGCTGAAAAAATGTTGAAGTAGATGTTTTGCAATTGTCTCTTGGCAAGTTTTAAGTTAATGTGGAAAATGAGTGAAGTAACTTAGGGGGAAGGGAGCTCCAAATATACCCAAAGGTACGAGGAGTATGTCCAAAACCTTTATCTGATGCAACTCCCCACAAGGAATATGTGGGCTGGTTGTAGTCTCCGAGACATGTTCAACACTACACCAATAAAGGTGTAGCCTAATGGTGTCTCTAGGTCACTACCCAGTTGTTCTCGCTTCCTTTGTGGATTTTTCCACCGCAATAGATCAAATCGAGGCATCGGATTTTCGCTTGGGGAGGTTAATTGGGGTGTGAAAACTAATTAATCTAGTCACCCACATTGCTTTTGATGCAGCCAACTGTTGGGACGAACCGCAGCAGTGCAAAGCATACACAATGGAACCTAAGTAGATTTTAAGGATTTTATGACTTGTTTGTTTGTTAAAAAGGAAAACAATGACCTCCAAGAGTCTCTTTCGGTTCAAATGAAACTCAATCGGGAAAGCGAGGGGTAATTTTTATTATGTTAAATGAGATAAATTGAAAAGCAAGAAAGAAAGACATGTTATCTAATTATATCTACCACGCATCTCTTTCCTATTTTGGGTCAATTGAGAAGTTGTGGGGTAAGTATTGTTGAATTTTTAGCATTAGAATAAACTTAAAAAAATTTGCAGATCTACTTTAACAAATCAGCAATGCAGTAAAAACACATTCATCACATCAACACACATTGACACAATATTTTTCACTAGGGAAACCTCCAAAGGACAAAAACCCCAAAAGCATTAATAGCTCATCTTGTAAATGAGAGAGCTTGGGAAATTCTTCAAAAAGTTCCTCAAACCCAAATCTGCGTTTTACCACTATCATAATAAAAATTATCAGTAAAAAACTCAAACTGATAATTCAACCACAATTTCCAGAAATACATAAAATTTCCAATTTAGGGCTTTTTTCAAGAAAATAGAGATTTCTCTCCTGCCCAAAAAGTTACAAGTTGCCCGAAAATTCACAGACTGCGTGAGATGGCCAGATCTGCCTGCTGTCAGTTCGTACACCTGCCCGAATTTTCGAGTGTCAACCTGATCTGCCCATTGCCCATGTTTCAGCCTGCTGCCCGTCTTTTTCTGCTCGGATTTGGACTGTGTGGCTGCCCGGCTACCTTATGTGGCAGCTCTTCTGCTGCCCGAGAGCTCACAGCACTGACCGAGGCCCTAAAGACCTGCCCGTGGACTGCCCTGAGGTTTTGTACAGACCCGGGAGCTCCAGGACCCTCACGGGTCTGCCTATAGGCTACCAGAAGGTCCTATGTAGCGACGGAAGCCCTACTAGGGTATGCCCTAGGCTGCCCGAGGGTTGGCCGTGGGCCAAACCCTTACGGGTATGCCTGCAGCAGGCTTCCCGTCGAAGCCGATAGGGCAATGCCCTAAAGTGGCCTGCCCAATGAAACAACTAGCCCGTGAAGAAAAGACAAGCAGCCCGTGAGAAGAGAGAGAGAGAGTGTGGGCTGCCCAAAAAAATTAAGATGTTGAAGCTGAAGATGACTGTCAAAACTTGCTGAAGCTTGAAACCCTAGCTGAGGGTTTGCTGAGACAAGATGAATGCTCTAGCTGAGGCAAAACAAAACTTCTTCAAGAAAAATAGCAGCTCCACCTATGAGATCAAAAACTTGTGTGTATAATGAGAAGACTTGATATTCTTTTATAGCCTTCATTCACCTGTAAGTGGACAAGATTAGGAAAGATAAAAATAATAATATTTTTAATCTTTTCCTAATTTCACTTTCACTTTTACCAAAAGGGTCCTTTTATTTTTCCTTAGACTTTTATAAGAAGTCTTTATTTATTTTGACTTTGGCATTTTTCCAAGTGCCCCTGTGGTCATTACCTGTGGTCTTTTTTTATTTCAAAAGTACATCATCAGAAACCAAGAGAGTTATTAATGCTTTTATCTCACACACTATGTAACACTTAGTTCTGGTACTAGGGTAACTTAACCAAGGGTAGCTAATCCTTGGAGAAACACACCAAACCCATTGATCAAGGGTCAAAGTGCAACACACATGCCCAGACCCAATCTAGGGCTTACAGTGTCTTCATTCTCCCAGAGAATGGCTACTCAAAACTAAGCTGAGTCTACCAGTCCCAAACTAGTCTACATTGTTGTCCCGGACCAGATGTCTACTCAACACTAGGTTGAGTCTATCCAGGGCAGATCTAGGTCTATATCATGGTCCTAGACCAGATATCTACCATTCAACAGAATGGTCACTCAACAGAATGGTCACTCAACACTGGGTTGACTCTTCACTGTGGTTGTGGACCAGGTGGTCCCATTCTCCGAAGAGAAGGGCTCTCGATGCTGCTCAGAAAAATCAACACTCCCTCTCAGCGAGAGAGGCATTCTCTGCCATACCAAGCTTGTCACGAAAGTACACGAACTTTGATGTTGTCAGAGGCTTGGTCAAGATATATGCAATCTGTTCATCTGTACAAATGTACTGCAACTTCACAGCACCTCTCTGCACTCGGTTTCTGATGAAATGATACCTCATTTCAATGTGTTTCAATCTGTCATGAAACACTGGATTCTCTGAAAGCTTTATGCAACTCTGATTATCGCAATGGATGATTGTTGAGTCAAGCTTTCCCTCAAATAGATCAGATAACAACTTTCTAAGCCAAGCTGCTTCCTTGCAGGCATCGCTTGCAGCGATATACTCTGCCTCAGCTGTACTCTGAGCTATGGAACCCTGCTTCCTGCTAGACCAAGAGATCATTGTTGATCCCATTCTGAAGCAATAACTAGAGGTACTGTTGCCGCCTAATTCACACTTTAAGACGCAGGAAAGTCACAACCTGCTATGTGTGTCCTTGGGGGCAAGCGAGAGCTGGGGACCACTGTCACCACAGTCTACAGCTCCTCCGTTTAGGCAAGATCCCAACAGAGCCAAGGGGGGTAGTCCCTATGGAAAGACTATGTTCCAGGTTTATTAATTAATTGAAGGTTAATTAATGGGATCTTTTATTAAGATTTACAAAACTATAAGACCAGCGCCTTATCCTAAATGGAGTCAAAAGATGCAATGTGTCTTTATAAAAGAGAAATGTTAATCTACGATTAAATTATGGGTTCAGTGTTTAATAAAGAAATATAAGGATAAACAATATGATTATAAACAACAATGAAATAAAACAATTGTATGGACAAATGAAATAAACTTGCGAAATGGCGGAAAATCGTTATGAATACAGATTACTAAACCAGCAGTAAATGTAAAGTGTGAAAAAAGATTTAAACAGTTAACATCCACCACATGCTCATTTACGGAATCGAAAATAAATAAATGTGCTGAGAAAAATGCTGGAAGTAAAATTGGAGTATTGTATTGTAATAAGAGAATGCTTGAAATAAATGTATTGTAGTGCTTGCAGTAAAAATTGTAGAAAACGATTGTAGTAAAAGAATGCTTGAAATAAATGTAT
>LPNX011030567.1:224877-243398 GCA_001517045.1 Pseudotsuga menziesii | reverse complement strand
AAAAATTTTTATAAGTAGCTTCAAGCCTATGCAAAACCGGCTGAAGTGAAACTCATAAAATTGTTCATTAAACCAGCAAGCAGTTAAACTCAGTTTTTCTACAGATACAGTCTAATACCAGAACTCTGACGCTTTCCATGCAACCAAAAGTTTGCCTCTTTTATTTAAATCAAAAGAAATCTAAACTAAAAACAAAACCGAGATGAAATAAATCAAAGTGGACAAACAAATCAATTTATTTATGTACAACAAAAATAAAAACAAAAAATCAAGAAAAATAAGGTTTAAGAACTAAACCATTTACTGGTAAGTTCTCCTCCCACCCTTGTAAATATTGCAATTTATAGGTTGAGGGGCCAAGTTTTGCTGCAATCTGGAAAGGGCATACCCATAACTGTTGAAACTTCGTGTGCTTTCCCTTCTCAGCATGCGGGTGATCCCATTTAAGAACCAAGTCTTCTACTTCAAATTCTTTTGTTCTAGCCTTGTGCTTATCAAACCACCTTTTCACTACCTCTTGTTGTTGCTTAAAACGTTCTCTAGCTTTGGATCTAGACTCCTCCTCCTTTAACAGATTATAGATTCTAAGTTGCAGGATTTTGTTAACTGTACCTCTTGATTCTTGGGCTATTATGGAAGAGGGTAGCATAATGTTAGGAGGAAGTATAGCTTCTTTTCCATAAACAAGGGTATATGGTGACACACCTAAGGAATTCTTGGGTGTGACCCTATCAGCCCAAAGAGCATTTGGTAGTGCTAAATGCCAACTTCTCTGGTTTTCAAAATCCTAATCAAAATCTTTTTCAAAATCCTAATCAAATTCTTGTTCATAGATTCTGCCAAACCATTTCCTTGTGGGTAGTAGTTGGCAGAATACTGCAACTTAATTCCTTTTTCATGAACAAATGCAATTAATCTAATGGAAGAAAAATAAGCAGCATTATCGAAAACCAGGGAAATTGGAACCCCAAACCTAGTCATAATATGATCCTGCAAGAAATCCATGACCGCATCTTCATTGACTTTTCGTAGCGGAATGGCTTCGACCCATCTAGTGAAATAGTCAATTGCTATTAAAATATATTTGTGCTGCAAGGAAGAATTTAGTTTTATTTCTCCAATGATATCAATTCCCCATTGCTCAAATGGTTCCATTATCATAACTAACTTCAATGGTCCTGCTGCTTTGGCTTGTCTTCCCCCACACCTCTGGTAGATATCGCACTTTCTAACATGGGCATGAGCATCCTTGAACAACGTGGGCCAATAGTACCCGGCTCTGAGAATCTTATGGGCGGTCGTATCTCCGAAAAAATGACCTCCAGCAGGCCCATCATGCAACTCAGTTATGACCTTTTTTGCGTCCTCCTTCTCTAAACATCTGAGAAGGATTCCATCATAATTCTTCCTAAATAAAATTCCATCAATGATCTGATACGCAGCTGATTTAAGGCGCAACGCTCTTCGCTGCTTGGAATTCCAATGTTCTGGCAACACACCTTCCTGAAGGTAATGAACAAGGTCTCGGTACCAGGAATCTAGAGCTGTGAAAAGAGGACATACATCCATCATATGTAACTCTGCTTCATTTTCCCAATTGTTTTCTTCACTGCTATTACCTTCAACCATTAGTCTGCACAGTCCTTGCCCTCTAACTATGGAGGTTGGCTTGAATTCAAGATCATACTCTTGTAAAGCTATTACCCAATTGCCTCTTCTTTCTCCCAATTCTTTTTGCACGAAAAGAGACCTCACAGCTGGGTGTGGAACTATTACCTTTGTCCGGTTCTTCAATATGTCAAGCCTGAATTGTTTTACTGCTTTGAAGACTGCATAAGCTTGTTTGTCCACAGCTGGGTAATTTAATTCGGCCCCCTGCAAACCAGTACTCATAAATGATATGGGGAACTCATCTCCCCCATTTTCCTTCTGAGTAAGCACCGCTGCTAATGAATCGTTAGATGCGAAAGTGTACAGAATAAAATCCTTCTCATAATTTGGACTTTTGAGAGAGGGTGCATGAGCAATAGATGTCTTTATTTTACTGAATGCATTCTTCTCTACGTCAGTCCACTTGAATTGTACCATTTGCTGCAAAGGCTTAACAATTTGGGCGAAGTCCGACACAAACCATCGCACGAAATTTATTATGGGGTAAGGGGATCTGTTCGATAGTTTTGATCATTTCTAAGTCTATGGAGATCCCCTTCTTAGAAACCATGTGACCTAGTAGCTTTCCTTCTGTAACAGCAAACACACACTTCTTGGGGTTTAATGAGATACCATATTTTCGGCAACATTCGAAAATCTGTTTTAGATGGAACGCGTGTTCTTCTCTTTTCTTTGAGAATATTGTGATGTCATCAAGGTATACCACCACACTGCGACCGATCAGTCCACGGAAAGCTATATCCATAGCCCTTTGGAAAGTAGCTCCAACGTTTATGAGTCCAAAGGGCATCCTTCTGTAAGCAAAAGTCCCCCATCTCGTTCTGAACGTAGTTTTGAGTCTGTCTTCTTCAGCTACTAACACTTGATTGTAACCAGAGAATTCGTCTAATAAAGAAAATAACTCAAAACCAGAGACCATCTACAATATCTGTTCCATGGGTGGGACTGGATAATTATCTTTATCTGAAGCGCGATTTAAATTTCTAAAATCCACACACAGTCTAATTTCTCCAGATTTCTTCCTTACTGGTACCAGATTTGAAACCCATTCCGAATGTCTGACTTTGAAGATAATTTTAGCATCCAACAATTTCTTTACTTCATTCTGAATTAGAGGCTCTAGTTTTGGATGCATTTTCCTCAAAGGCTGCTGATAAGGCTTGACCCCGGTCCTAATAGAGATGACATGCTGAATAATCTTGGTGTCATATGTTTTCAAATCTTCATACGTCCAGGCAAACACATCTTTGTATTGTTTAAACAAACCGATGAACTTATTTCTTTCAACTGGGGAGCAACACTTTCCCAAATTCACATGTTTAGGCTCAATTTCAGTCCCTAAATTAATCAACTCGAACTGTAGAGACGAGCTATGAGTCTTAACATTTACTGGCCTTCTAAATTTATCGTTTAGATTAAACATCCGCTCTAAAGTCCTGACTCCTTTGGGAATAAAATTATCGAATTTTAGCTCGGCTTGATGTTCTTCATCATCAATGATTGCCCCTTTGAAGGTGTCGTCATTTGTCAAACATTCCAGAATCTACTGATCATCATCAAAAACTCGTAAATTGGTAATCATATCCGAAACCGAAGGTCTAAAAAACAATTCAATAACACACCTGTTATTAGAGGGTACAAGCCTCGCAGCTGAGGTGGCTAACAAGTAAGCTGCTGCATTCTTAAGTCTAGGAATCGATACAATATTAAATGCATAAAAACCTTTAAGCAAATCCCACACTTCATTTTGATAAGCTTTTAAATGAGGGGAAATGCAATGTATTTGATTTCGAATCTGTTTTACAATTATTTCAGAATCCCCATACACTTTCAGATTTTCTACTTTTAATTCAATTGCTTTTCTTAGTCCCTGAACTAATGCTTCATACTCGGCTGTGTTATTGGTGCATTCAAACTCTAACCTACATGAAAGAAAATGTTTATTTTTCTTAGGATCAATCAGGACACAGCTAGCTCCTGATCCTTCCAAAGTTTTAGATCCATCAAAAAAGAGTGTCCAAAAACTATCTATTTTTGCAGTATCTGAATCAAATTCTACATCTAAAGCTAAGTCTACTATTTTACAATCAATTTCATCAGCCTGAGAAAAATGAAGGAGATCGAATTGGGTTTCTGATGTATTGCTGGCTTCTTCCGCTTGTTAGTTTCCTGGTTCTAGCTCAATGAAGTAATTCCCTAACACAGGATTCACTGGTTCATTCTTGCCTTCTAACTGCGTGACATTGTGTTTCATGTGGGGCTCTCTCGTAACCTTAATTTGATTTGGGCTTCCTTTATAAAGTAACCACAGGTGTGACCAGTCGGAAGAAAAATATCCATTCAACTTTGCTGACCAATCCCTAATCAAAACAAGTCCATATGCCTCAGGTATGTTTGCTACTACAACATCAATGAACTGACATACCTTTTCATTTGAAGATAATCAAATTAAAACATCCTCCATTTCCCCAATTACCTTCACATTTGTTCTGTCTAACTGAATGACCTTCCAGGTAGATGGTTTAGGCTGTCCATTTATCTTCTTGCAGACTGACAACGACATAACATTTACTAATGCCCCTGAGTCTACTAAACAGTTGTGCACGTTGTGATTGAAAATTTCGAAAGTAAGGGGAAACGGTGGAGTTTTGCATTTAGGCTTACCTCCCACACTTGCTTCACCGATTTCTTCTTCTTGAGGTTGATTGTCAGTGGGCAGCTTTTCTTCTGGCATTTCAAGCGCTTTCAATAACTTTTCTTTCTGCTGCGGCACATTACACATCTCAAAAAGTGAAATATTTGCCTTTACCTTTTTGATATCCTCCACAATGTCATACTCCATCTTATGTTCTGTGAGATTCATTTTTACATTATTTATTTTTTCTTCAATGGGCTTAGTAGGCATGTTGGTCTGTTTCGGATTTTGACTGGTAATGGTAAATTCAAGAATCTTAATAGCTGTGGTTTTTTTTGAAAATTCTTTACATTCTTTTGAAGTCTCTTAATCTTCGGGAGTATAAGACTATTTTCTTTATTCAACCCTTGGCTTCTCGTTGTCACATTCATTTCCGAGATATCTTCATGTCTCAGATCCTTTTCTTCTTCGGTATCAAACAACGATACACAGTCCCATAAAACCATGGCAGCGTCCTCTTGTTTTTCTGTTAATTTATTGTTCTCTTTTCCCTCTTCATCATTATCCTCAGTTAATTTGGAATCTAACAATTGATTCATTACCAATGTCATTGAATTTATCCATTGAGGACAATTTTTTTCAGAATGGGGTTGTTGGTGGAAAGTGCAAAAGTTATCCATCCCCACCTCTGTTAAGTTCATCGATGCAGGACTGTGCGGAGGGGGTTGGTATTGATTGTTATCCTCTTTTTTCTTGTAATAAGGCTTATAAAACTTCTGGGCTTCCTTTTCCTTTTCCAAGTCTATTATTCTATTAGAGAGTTTCTGCATCATCTTTGCCATTCCTTCGAAATCGTGTGATTGCTCCTCTTTAGGCTTAGTAAATAACAAAGCTTCTCCCAACATTTTTTTCTCCTGACTGCTCAGGATAATCTTCGATGCTTTCCTTTTCAGCCTCTACTCTCTCCGCTTCTTCATAAGTCTCTGCTAGCGTAGGTTTGGCTTTCATTTTGGCAAACATGGCCAAATCGGGCCCTAGAGCTGAAGTATAATACTCAATCAGAACTTTATCCGAGGATTTGTCAGTTTCAGAAAAATTCTTAAAATAAGCTGCAAATCTTTGGGTAAAACTATGCATCTTCTCTTTTCTTTCTTTCTTTAAAACGCACAGTCCTTTCATGAGAGCCGCATGAGTTCTTTGGGTTGCATATTTGCTTCTAAATATCCTTTCGAAGGTATCCCAATCTGGGATTGAGTTTGCAGGCAAACCAAAATACCATGAGGCTGCTACTCCTCTAAGGGTATGCGAAAAAAGTCTACAGACTACATCCTCGTGTTCTCCAGCTCTTAGTCCTTCTATGGCCAAGTAGAAACTTTGCAAATGGTCATCTACTAAAATCTTCTCATTTGGGTCAAACTTGGGCAGCATCTTCTCAAAAGCTTGAGGTAAGTCATGCAACGGAGGTGCTAAGTTTAGAGGTGATCTGGCTTTCCAAGCAGGTGGTGGATTTGGTGGGTTAGGAAGCTGATTTGCATTTACGCCTACTATGAGTCTAGGTGGAAAATGAGGTGGTGATGGAACAGGAGTATGCACAGGAGAACAGTAAAATGTGTTTGGGCCTACTTGATTCAAAGGCTGAACAACTTCCTGTAATGCTACTTCCACTAATTCTTCCAAATCTCCAACCAACACTGAATCTTCCAAAATAGAACAGTCTTTCTTCTTCTATTCTCTTCGGGGTAAATCAGGGATAGTGGGTAATCCTCCAATACTCTTTACATAGGCCCGTGTATGTCTTCTCAGATCATTAACTGCTTGGTTGTCCACAGAAAACAAATGTTCTCTATTCTCTTCAGTATTCGGATCAGGAAATAAACTGCTTTCAAAACTATCACTGGTGGAGTAACTTCGAGGAAATGGATTTCCCCGGCCAGCCATGCACTGGTGGCCCTCCTTCTAGCGCCAGAAACTGTTGAGGCCTGGAAAATCGCAAGCAACAACAGCAAGGGATTCTCTCCAGTCAACGTTCCCAACTAGCCCGTGACTATTTGGTATGGGGAATCCGTCCGATTTGTGGTCCGGCTACCGTAGGTCAAATAACAAAAATAAAGGGTTTTATCAGTTGCGGCCCGGTCCACCGTGTATATTTTTGTGTTTTTAACTTTAAGTATGATATGCACGTGCCTATCTAACATGCAGATTGATAAAGAATACGAGCAACGGTCACAATGTGATGCGCAGGTTCTTACCTCCCATCTTAAACTCTCTCGCATCTGAATCACACACACAAAAAAGACTAACTAAGCTGTCCCTAGGGAGCAAGATTATCAATTAATGAGTAATGTATTACTGCTCATATGTTAAGATAAATCACAGGTAGTTGTTCTTAGAATCAAAACACATAAACATGAATAGAGATATGCACAACAAGATAGCTCGTCGTTTGTTAAAACATTCATTACTCATAGTGGAAATTATCATAAAATAAACCAGAGAACATTCATACAAGAACATAGGTTCAGAAAGTTAGAACGATCTCACAGTTAATGAAATACAGCTGAAAACGAAATAGTTCCCCTTCAACATTGTTCATTTCACCACATTTGAACATTCCACACAGCACTTTCTCCAACAGGCAAAATTGTAATTATATTATTGCAAAACGAAATAGTTCCTCTTACAACAAGTTTTTCACAAGTCTCACTAGGAAAAAGCCCCCTTATTCTATCTAATTCTCCCATACTTATACTACAAGCAAAACTCTTGGGCTGCCCCTCGGTGACCTTTGGGCTCCCCCAACCGTTTAATCTCACAATTTTGTCTTTTTGTGAGTGCTCATGATTTAGACAATACGTTACAAAAAGTTAATAGCATTTTTATAATGAGAGATTGGCTTGGTAACTGATGAACCGTTTCCAAGCCTGGGCCTCTGCTGCTATCTATCTTGCTCAATAATCCATTTATCTTTTTAGATCCTGTTGATGCTTAAACCTTCACTACCTTCTTGTTGAGCAACATCTCTGCTACTTACTTTTCCTTTAGCTACTTCTTCTTTGCAGCAGCAAGCATCAAACTAGATCTGCAGTCAAAACGAAAAACTCATCATAAATACGGACTGCATTCAAAATCATCTAACTTTCAATAAAATGTAAACCATACTGTCAAGAAAACTAATCACAAACGTGCGGCCCGGCATTGTGTTCTCAGCGTGAAAATTCTAACATGATAAAATAATGAGAAACCTTCGTCGCCCATAAAATAGGGTAACAACACACACCAAACGGCGGGAAAAGAACTACGCATCGGGCAATCCATTATGGAGCCGCAACAGCGGAAAACCATCAGGCTATGGTTTCCGCGATCAAAAATAAATCATCGGCGATCAGAAGCTCAAGTGCTAAATATCGGCGATCCAAAACTCCAAGGTACCGCCATATCGGCAACACAAAAGACTAGCCCTCCGATTCACTCATCAAAACCGTTCCGATAGCAAAACAAAATCAAAACATCATCGCAAGGCAGAAAGTTCGAACCAATTAATACCATGGAATCGGCGGAAATAAACTTATCCATTGGCCTGATCATTATTTACCCTCCGAAACGGCGACAGCATAGACAACTAAAGTTCTTATTCAAACTTCGATTGCCCTTCCGATAGCGATAAAACCAAACATCGAAAATTCAAAGAAAAGTTAAGTGTTTAAAATACCCTCGGCCGGGAAGCGTCAAAAATAGTTTCTTTAACCTTCGAAACAACGGTGGCATAAAGGACTAGAGTTCCGACTCAAACCTTAACTGTCCTCCGATAGCGATAAAAGAAAACAATCAAATCAAAAGGACAATATTTCCAAATCAAAACCTTTGACTCCACGGTCAAAAGTATTGGCGGATGAAAAGCAATTTTCCGAAAGCGTGAAAACAGTTGACCTCAATTCAATTTCAAGCAACCAAAAATTGTAGCAGAGGGACAAACAAAGTTCAGCAATCCAAGTGATCCCTGGCAAGATAAAATTAAAGGAGGGTCCAAAAATTTTAAAAAATTTGGGAAAACAGTTGCAGCTGCAACAGAAAGATATGTTTAAGGACTACATCCATAAATGGCAAATATCGAGTCCGGAACAGACTCATATTTGCCTGACCATTCGATGCTGAAAAAACGTCGTTTAGGACCTCAAAACGGCTCCAGAAGTTTAGGACCCGAAACACTGCCAAAAATAGTAAATTGTGCTACAATTAAGGAAACTGGAAAACTGAAAGAACAATGGTGGGGGAGTCCAAGAGGAATAGGTGGGTGGACACCAATATCCTCCTGGATCAGTGATTAACTTAAAAATAAAAATAAGCAAGATTGTAACGTCCCCGACCCTTCGACCGGACAAGAGGACGCTACTATACATCACATCATCCGGGCATCTAGCCCAACGAACATGGACATACATACATTTACTGCTGAAGCATGATGCTTAAAACATCAAACATATTACGAGGCATTATCATTCATATACACAACGGAAGCAAAACATATCAATCAATACTCATGCATATACAGATCAGCATTTAACATGTATATCATCATTCATCAATGGTAAACAAAATTGCAGACACAAGTTAGGCAAGAATACTTATCTTATAGAGAACTTGTTCCGCAACCAGCTATGTCGCTGCAACGTTCCACCCAACCGTAGGCCCGCGTGCTCCTTAATCTCTCAGCAACGCTGCCACCCCCAAGCCAGGCATGATTCCCCAAGGAATAAGGAACTAACAGGCTTACACATAGCCAAGGATAACTCCACCACAACGATACATAGTTCAGCCAAGCCAACACAGTTGGGTTTATCACGCGAACAGCAGATCGACCAAGCCAACAAAGTTGGGTTTATCAGGCCATCCAGGAGTTGGAAAAAGCTAAATGCTAAGTTGGTGAACTCATTGAAGAGCTAAGGACACCTACACCAAAACTAGTCTGACTTCTAGGACACCCACACACACCCAACACAAGGAAAACAATCATTTCTCTGCAACGCAGTCCCTCAGACCCTGATTCCCCTTCCAATGCTATTCAGGGGTTGTGGAGAAGAAAGCCAGCCCACTAGCTCTGTCTGTGTGGTTCCCAAACACATCAGGTTTGTCAAGCACATCAGGCCTTCATCACCACTCCAATGCAGTCCGAAGACCAACCACTGTGTTCATGCAGCAAACCAGCAACCAGAGCTTTGACGGGGGAAAACAGCCCTTGAATCGTTCTTGGCCCTATCGTGGCCAAAACGATTCAACAACGATCTACAACAGCCAATTTACAAGGGAAACGCAGCCAACAAAAGTGGGAAACAACGGCCAACGAATGATGAAGATAACCACAGTCCACGTTCAATAACGAATGTCTGGACAACTACAGCAGGAATGCGAGCAAGGGAAAAACCGCCCTTAACATAAACAGGAAGAAAACATACCACCAAGGAAACCACGGGCAAAAACATCCCCCAGTGAAAACCACGACAATCCTTCACAATTTGGCAATGGTGGAGGCAAAAACCCAGACTTCTGCGTGAACAGGAGGAAGAACGTCTCTCCAATTAGCAAGGCGATGTGTGAGAGGAATGGCGAACCCCCAAACAAGAAACCGCACCCCTTCTTAACTCAACTCTGCGTGAGGAAGATGAACCCCCCCCCCCCCCTTGCGCGTCCCTGCGTGAGTGAACCCAATGGCCAAGAGAGTGGCGTAGTGATGGTTCCCTTACCCACGTGAAGGTGGAGTGAGCGTGTGGCAAAGACTGACAGTCCTGCCACCCTCCACTTCCAGCAATAACTACCTCAACAACTCAGCAGAACATTAAAGTGGTGGTTGGATGAGACAAGGGAAGGTGAGCAAAATAAACAGGGTGATGACACATGGCTTTTCCCCCCATGGGCTCAAGGTTTAGCATCCCCCCTCCTTATCCTTAGAAATCATGCCCCTTCTCAATTTTAGTTCCAGTGAACATAGCTGGTTGGGTTATTTAATTAAAAATGCATAGTTACATGATGCCACAATTTAATATATGCCGTGTCCCGATATACCATCGATGACCATTCCAATCCGAATCATAACATAACTAAATCGATGGTGGGGCCTTTGCTCTTAGCTCCTCACCATGATTATTTACAACATATGTATTAATGCAAACGGGGTCAAAACCGGGGTGTTACATTCCCCTCCCCCTTCAATAGCACTGTCCTCAGTGCTTTTACAAAATTTGAACAAAATGCTACACTGGTACCCCCTCAGTGTTCCGCAGGATTGAACAAAAATGGATGTGCCAATCGCATGGCATCTTCTAGCTCCCACGTAGCCTCTTCAGGTCCGTAGTGCTCCCATTGCACCTTTACCTGCCCTATGGCTCGGTTCCGGAGCATTGTAACCTTCCTGTCGAGGATGCGCATTGGCTCGATTTGGAACTCTCCCTCGGGTTCCACCTGAACCACATCCCAATTTATCACATGGTTAAGATCATGTACATATTTCTTAAGCAAGGAAACATGAAAAACATTATGAGCTCTAGTACTAGCAGGTAATGCAAGTCTATATGCAACAGGCCCTATTCTTTCAAGCACTTCAAACGACCCACAGTATCTAGGTGACAGCTTGGCACAACTTCCAAGCTTCAAGGAACTTTTATTTTCTTTCACTCTGACGTAAACATGATCCCCAACACTAAACTCTCTGTTCATCCTATGCTTATCTGCATAGCTTTTCTGTCTGTCCTGTGCTGCTTTCAGATTCTGCCTAATCTTTACAACCTCTTGCTCCATTTCCTTGAGCAACTCTGGTCCAAGCACAACTCTGTTCACTGGGTTATCCCAAGTCACTGGTGTCCTACACCTTCTTCCATACAAAGCTTCATACGGATTCATCCCCAAGGATGCCTGCTGCCCATTGTTGTAAGCAAACTCTACCAAGTGTAAGCAATCTTCCCACTTTGTTGGTTTGTCCATCACATACATGTGAAGCATATCTTCAAGCACCTGATTAACTCTTTCTGTCTGCCCATCTGTCTGAGGATGGTATGCAGTGCTAAAGTTTAGCTTTGTACCCAAATCCGCAAACAATCCCTTCCAGAAATTGGAAGTGAACTTGACATCTCTGTCAAAAACTATTGCCTTTGGCAATCCATGCAATTTGAAAATCTCCTTCATGAAGATCTTTGCAATGTCGTCAGTCTTGTGCGTAGACTTCATTGGTATAAAATGTGTTGCTTTTGTCAACTTGTCTACCACAACCATGATGGACTCATGTTGTCTCCAAGTCATCGGCAATCCTGTAATAAAATCCATGGAAATAACTTCCCATTTCCATTTCGGGATTGGCAGAGACTGCAACAAACCTGCTGGATGTTGATGTTCAACCTTTACCTGTTGACATTTCATGCACCTTGAACTGTACTCAGCCATGTCCTTTTTCATTCCTGGCCAAAAGTACTGCTTTATAGTTGTAGCAATTGTCTTCTGGTACCTTGGGTGACCAGAATACGAAGCTTGACGGATTTCATCCATAACAACTCTCCTCAAATCTGCTACATTCGAAATATAAATTATGCCTTTATAAGTGAGAAGTCCATATTTTTCCAATTTATATCCTTCATACTTTTTCTCAAGACTTTGCTGCTGCAATTTGTCCTTTACCTGTTCGTACAATTCATCTCCGGCAACATGATTAACAATCTGCTAGCTCAAATCTAATTGGCAAATACTAAGAGATGCCACATGCATTTCCTGTACCTTCTTGTTGAGTGCATCAACTACCTTGTTTTCTTTTCCTTTTATGTGCTTGATTTCAAAATCAATCTCACATAAAAATTCCAACCATCTCGCTTGCCTAGCATTCAGAGTAGGCTGATCAAACAAATACTTCAGTCCACCGTGATCTGTTCTGAGTTCAAATCTTCTACCCATAAAGTAATGTCTCCACATCTTGAGAGCATGTACTATAGCTGCAAGCTCTAGATCATGAGTGGCATAGTTCTTCTCATGCTCCTTCAGCTTTCTTGACTCATAACATATCACGTGGTTGTCTTGCATAAGGACTCCTCCAAGCCCTTGTCCGCATGCATCGGTACATACCACAAAATCCTTCTATGGGTCTGCAAACTTCAATACTAGTGCACTGGTGAGAAGATTCTTCAACCGCTGGAAGCTTTCTTCACACTTCGAAGTCCATTCGAACTTTACTCCCTTCCTTTGCAAAGAAGTGATGGCATGTGCAACCTTGGAAAATCCTTCAATGAATCTCCTGTAGTATCCTGCAAGTCCCATAAAAGATCTTATATCCATCACATTTCTTGGAGAAGGCCAATTCATAATGGCTTCAATCTTTTCAGGGTCCACTGATATACCCTCTTCTACGATAATGTGACCCAAGTACTGAATTCTATCCCTGTAGAAGTCACACTTGCTCAGTTTTGCATACAGCTGATGTTCTCTGAGCACTTGTAATGTCAGTCTCAAATGCTCTTCATGTTCTTCCTCACTCTCAGAATAAACAAGAATGTCATCAAGGAAAACAAGAACAAACTTGTCCAAATACTTACCGAAGACGCTGTTCATAAGGCACATAAATGTAGCTGGTGCATTTGTGAGACCAAATGGTACCACTACAAACTCATAATGTCCATACCTTGTCTTGAAGGCTGTCTTATGAATGTCTTCATCCTTGATTCTCACCTGATGGTAACCAGACCTCAAGTCAATCTTGGAAAATACCTTTGCTCCTCTCATTTGATCAAAGAGGTCATCAATCCTACGCAAAGGGTATTTATTCTTCACAGTAACCTTGTTCAATTGTCTGTAATCAATACATAACCTGAGTGTACCATCTTTCTTCTTTACAAACAGAACCAGTGCTCTCCAAGGAGACACACTCGGTCGGATATACTTCTTTTCCAACAACTCTTGCAGTTGCATTTTCAACTCTAGCATCTCCGGTGTACTCATCCTGTAGGGTGCCTTGGACACTGGTGGTGCTCCTAGCACAAGTTCAATGGTGAAATCAATGTCCCTCTTTGGAGGAAGCCCTGGAATTTCATCAAGAAACACATCCTTAAATTCCTATAACACCTGATAGTCCTCCAACCTAGGAGTCTCATCTCCTGTTGGTTCCAAAATATGAGCTGCATACAACTGGCAACCTTTCCTACAGAACTTCTTCAATTGCATTGCTGAAACCTGTCTTACTGAAATTACCTTCGGAATAACTTTCACCGCTACTGGGTTTCCTTCTTCATCCATGCATTCAAAAGTCTTGTTATAACAATCAAGCTTCACTCGGTGAGCTTCTAACCAATCCATTCCAATGAGAATATCATAGGAACCAAGCGGTAGAACATTCAGATCTACACAAGTGATCAATCCATTCATAACCAATGGACACTTCTCTACCAATTCACTGACCCTTCTCTTAGTCCCAATGGCCAGCTGAACTAACCAAGGTTTCCTATTCTTGTCCTTCTTAAAAGCACAAAGCTCCACTACTCTAGGAGTAATGTAATTGTGAGTAGAACCAGGGTCAATCAAAATAGAAACAGATTGTTCAACAATCTTACCTGCAACTTCAACCACAGTTGACTGGTGATCTGCCTGGTGGTCCTCCAGTGCTGCATAAATTCTAGGGACTGCTCTTGCTACTTGACCCACTGTTTCTGCTCCCTGAATGTTATAAGCTGGTCTTACACTTTCATTCTCAAGTGGACAATATCTGCGCAAGTGAGCTCTTTCACATTTCCAACATTTGAGTGGACCTTTATTCTGATGTGGCTCTTTAGGCTTTCCACCTATCACTCCAACAGGATTACTCGCAGCTTGGGATGGTTACTTCTGTTGATTCCTGAGTCTAGAAGGTTTGAAACCTTTCCTTCTTTGGTCAAACTTCTCATTCTTCTTGTCCTTCCATGCCTTATGGTAATCAGGTTTACCTTTTCTTTGCTCATAGCAATATTTAGCCTTCCTTATTCCTTCTTCAAGAGTTCTCGGCTCATAGAACTTAATTCTATCTTTGTAAGCTTGAGGCAATCCACTTAGAAACCACTGGATCTTCACTTTTTCAGCTCTGATGTACCGGACATACCTCAACAATTCCAAGAATTTATTCGCATATTCATCAATGGTCTGCTGTCCCAATCTCAGCTCATGGAACTCTTTAATCTTGTCATTGTAATACCTGTCAGAGAGGTATTTCTGCCTTAAATACTTCTTGAACTGTTTCCACTTCAGTTTCCTTTCACTGATCTTCTTTACTTGCTTGAAGTGTTCCCACCAAATGGATGCTCTTCCATTCAGATTGAATATGGCAACTCTTGCCTTGATGTTTCTTGAATAATCCTGCACTTGAAAGTACTTATTTATCCCAAGAAACCAAGCTTCAGCTTCTTGTCCCGTCTTTATCTCGCCATCAAATGTAGGAGGTTTAGCTTTCCTAAATTCATCTCGAGAGCGATCCCTATGGTGCCTTCTTCTTTTCTTTTTATGTGAAGTTGAACTTGTATCTCTGCTGGATTATTCAGAATCAGATGATCCACTAGAAGTTCTTCTCCTTCTCCTAGTGCTGCTCTTACTGCCTTCCGGTGTTGATGTACCTCGTCCAGAATCTATCTTTTTCTGCAAGTTTGTCAAACTCTGCAATATGGCAGCATTCAACTAATGTTGCTCTTCCTGGGCTTTAACCAAGCTTCTCATGGTGGCTGCAACTTCGGACGGTGTCCTCTGGAATCTCCTTCCATTAGACTCTATGTCATCATTTCCATTACGAAGATTTTCTCCCATGGCATCTTCTGCATGCTCGTACGAATCCCATCATACCAATCATGGGTTCTCATGACTGAACCACCTCTTCCTTTATTACACTGTTCTTTCTGGAGTACTGCCCTTGGAAGTTGTTTATGTTTCTGCAATGTGTTAGCAGCAAACTGTTAGATGCATGTCATTTAATATAAATCAAAACTACTTACCTTCCTCTTCTGGAAATTCATAAAACACAATTTTGCTTAAAACACAAAGTTTTTCTCGCTTTCTTTTCAGCCCTGTGACCGCTGAAATCTGCTGAAAACCTACTAAAAGAAAGTTGAAAACTGCTTGAAAAATCACTGAGAAATTCTCTCGAAAACCCCAACTTCCTTTGGCCCAATCGGACCTCCTCCCAACTATCTTTCAGGTACTTCGGTGGTCAAAACACCTAATTCAGCGACGGTCTATTTGCTTATTCCTTTCCAACGTTTCGGCGGCTAGAACATCTAAATGTCTCCGCTATATCGGCAAGTCGCTTGTCTATTTCCTTCCGCCATATCAGGACTGAACTGGTCTATCATTCCGCAACGGCAGCCAACAATCCCGTTATAATTTCCACGGACCAAAGCTTTGTCAGCAGTCGGAACGGCATCTTACGGTGGCATCGGACACTTAGTCCTCTAAGCGTCTGCAACGACGGTTCCACCGACATTAACTCTTCCGAGCAGCATTTCTATTCGTTTCCGATCGGTGATCAGATCCGTTGTTTCATCAGACGAGATTAAACCCCCATACTTCTGCAGTGTCTTAATCGGAATCATAATTCACTAACACCTCGGCATTGGCAAGTGGAAGACTAAGCAGCCACAACTGCGGTTCATCGGCGGTCCAATCTCCTATTATTTTCCGATGTTTTCTTCACTTACGCTTTTTTTTGCAAATTTTCCTTCTTGTCTTCCGCCGCGTCGGCTGTCGGAGCAACTATCCGTCGAGCGGATATTCCATTACATAGCCGCAACGGCAGACACATCATCAGCTAATTCTTGCCGTTGTTCATCGACGATCAATACCACTAACATCCGTCGATCGCCGATGATTTTCTTGCCTTAGAAAATTTTCCGAAAACTTTCACTCCGCCGTCGTCGGCGGCGGTTCAACCAACTAATTTTCGGCGATCCTTCACCTTCTCTCGCCATCGTATCGGCTCAACCAACTCTTATCCAACGCCGATCAAATCAACTGTTCGTTTCCGATTGGCGAGCTAAAACACATCGGTCATCAGCAGTCGGAACTTGTATGCGTCGGAGGTTTAGTGCACTAGGCTTCCGCAACGGCGGGCGCACGAACCACTAACGTCTTCCGACGCATACAAGTTCCGACTGCCGAGGGTCTGCAGGTGTTAGAAGGGACATTTCTAGATTTAGAATGCCAGATACTTATAGAAATTCTGATTTTTTACCTTGAAATGCATGTAACTGAAGAAATCTGCTCCTAGTTGAATGATGACAGGAAATGGATGGCCTGGATGTGCAGCGGAGGAGATCAAAGGCCAAAAATCGCTTCCGCCAAGGAAAAATCGAGAGCGAAAAAGCAGAAAAGACAAGGTTTCGGGTTACTAAACTTGGAAAACCCGACTTTCACTTTCCGCAGTCCAATATCTATGGCTCAGAACGTTTCCACCGAAGATCAACAGTTCAGAAAAGCGGAAGCGAAAAGATCAAAATCAAACTTCGGAGAAGTTAAAATCCAAATTTTTGTTCTCAACAGTCCGAAGATCTGACGGCTCAAAGTGCTTCCGCTAAAGATCAACAGCTCAAAAAAAAATAAAGGGCGTAGATCGGAAAGCAGAAGACTTAAGAATTTGATCATGAAAGGTCGAAGTTCCGCATTCCGCGATCCACCAGATCGACGTTCCGAAAAGTTTCCGCGAAGATCAACGGTCTGGAAGAGAGCAGAGGGGTGGAGATCGAAAAGCAGAATACTTAAGAATTTGGTCGTGAAAAGTCGAAATCTCGTTTTCCACGATCCGCAATATCTATGGTACAGAGAGCTCTCGCATAAGATCGACGATGCAAAAAGAAAACAACAGAAGCGAAAAGGCGGAAGCGGAAAAGGTAGAATTGCGGTCGCGAAAGTTGGAAAATCCGCCTTCGCTTTCCACTAAAGGCGAAAGTAGAAAGGTCAAAACCGAGCTCCGAGAAAATTGAAAATCTGCTTTCCACATTCCGTTTTGCGCGAAAGGCGGAAGCGGAAGCGGAAATGCGAAGGCAGAAGAGGAGTAGCTTCAATGAAGAAAATCGGAGGATCTGCGTTCCATTTTCCGCTAAAGGCAGAAGCGAAAGGGCGGAAACATAAAGGAGGACGGAAAAGACATAAATTTGGTCCAAGAAAGGTGCAAATCAGTGTTCCGCGATCCGCAGGATCGACGGTGCAGAAAGCCTCCGGCATCCCTGATCTCAAATCAACGGTAGAGATTGATTTCGATGGTCTAACTTGCACAAAGAAAATAGCTTTCCAGATCTGCGGAATTGCTTAAAGGGTTGCATGTTTCAACGGTCAATATTTATGGCGGGGTAAGATCAACGACAGAGGTGAATTTCGTTAATTCAACATGCACAGATTAATGTGTTGAAATCAGCATCAGTAGGCATTCTCCAAGGTCTGAGGTCATAAGTGACCACCCTGAAGCTAGCCAGGGAGACTTGGAGATTAACCAGTTCTGTGAGTCATGGCAAAAGTCAAGGTGAACATACAAGCCTTGTGAGCCAAGACAAAAGTCAGAACGAAAGTGATAATGCCTTCGTAAGTCTTGTGAGGTCATGGCAAAAGTCAAGGCGAATGAACAAGCCTTGTGAGCCATACCAAAAGTCAAGTCGGTAAGTCTTGTGAGGTCATAGCAAAAGTCAAGGCGAAAGAACAAGCCTTGTGAGCTACGCCAAAAGTCAAGACAGGAAGCCTTGTGAGCATTTCGCAAAAGCCAAGGCATCTAGCAAAAGTTAGGTTGAATGTAAAATTCCTATGAGCTAGAAACAAACAATCTTCCTTATGCAAATAAATATATTGATCTAGTGCGTTGGCACGAATAAATTCATCCACCATGAATATGTCTATTTGAGTCTAAGTCTTAAGTCCATGTTGAGAGCATCTTTCAGTTAAGTCATGACAAGTCGAGTTGTCTTCCCATGCTTTAGTCTCGTGGAGTTTTGAGTTAGTTAACTAAAGATCTAAATTAATTTACAATTAATTATTTTAAGTTAACTAAAGTTTTTGAGTTAGTTAACTAAAGATCTAAATTAATTTACAATTAATTATTTTAACTAAAGTTTTTAAGTTAGTTAACTAAAGAAAATTCCAGATCTAATTTAACTTTCAGTTATCTATTTGAGTTAACTAAAGTATCTTTTCAGTTAACTGCCTAATCTATTTTTAGAACTCAAAGACTCTTTCAGTTGAGAACTGAAAT
>LPNX011030567.1:168210-224644 GCA_001517045.1 Pseudotsuga menziesii | reverse complement strand
CTATCTGTTGGTTTAAAGATCTAAGTTTTGTTTAAAGAGGAAGAAAAGTAAAAGAACAGTAAACACTTTGCTCGAATATATATATGCTTGAAAAAACTAACATAATGAACAATTGAAATCAACGAAATTGGGTACAAAGTGCAGGTTTTGACGGCCCAGATCAACGACATGAAGAGATCGACGGCCGAGTTTTATTTCGAAGGCGAAAGATGCAAGGCAGTTTTGAATCTGTTGCAGATCGTTGAAGGTGCTTTGAGCCATCGTTTGCATCCAACAGACGTGGCTTCCAAATGTCAAAATTTCTTGTTTGATCCACCACGCCCATCCTAGCATGCTTTCCTATTTTGTTTTATGATCATGGCAAATCTGCCAGATCAGAATTTGTTAGGATTGATTCCCGATTTTGTAACTGATTTTAGGTTTTCGAGGTTGGTCTCGAGAGCCTGTTAATTCTATAAATATACCTTCAATAGAGGAAGAAAGGGTTGGAACCTGTGAGGTTCTGGGTTATGTATTTTGAGATCTGCCCTTAATAAAAAATAACAGAGTCAAATGTTGGCTTGTTGTGGCAAAGATTCCTGCGTATCTCGTAGTTACAGTCTGTAATTTCCTTTCTTATGTGCATGTCTTCCTGTTAAACTTGCCATTATGTTTTCTTTCATATCTGGAATGCATCTTTAATAGTTCAGAATTCATACATGTTTATGCTCTGGCTTTTCATTTCAGATATTCACAAACCCTTTCCAACCAAAGTTGATGCAGAATTCATCTCTTGATGCTCTGTATCGATGGACTGTCATTCTTTCTTCTTTATCACCAGACAAACAGCATTTTGACTGTAACCGAGTGCTACCTTGCCTTCATAGAATTTCACCTACAAACAGTTCTGTGAGTCATAAAATCTTTGTGACTCCATAGTCCAATGTATGCTTGCTTTGTTTCACCCACAAACTTAATCTGAATTTTCTTTTGTTTTTATATCTGGCCTTGTTAAAAATCTAAGAGATCCCTCTCTAGAAAGGAAGAAGCCAGCTCCCTTTCTTAAAGTGGTTTTGTTGTTACCTTGGGATTCACCCTCCACAACCTAGGGTGCAATTTTGAGTGCTAACAAATGGTAATGTCTGAATTTTTATGTCTCATGGTTTTTTTCTCTTATTTTTCAAAAAATGATAGAGGCTTACTTTTGGTTCAAAAAACCACTAATTTGTGGACATTTTATTGCATCGAATGCTTTTCTATTAAAGTGTTAGTATCACAACCTAGTGTAGAAGTACAATGATTGTTTTAGTCTTTTTTCTCATCTTTATTGACATTTCCTCAACTTTGTTACAAATAAACCCCAATGACTCGCATATGTAATAAAACAACTTGCATATCAAAATTTTGATAATGGCAATTTCAACCCTACAATAACATTTGCATTTTTGAAGGGTTACATGAACCAACATGTATTTCTAATAATCTTCCAATAAGCAAATTCGGCATATGGTATACATGTGATATTTTAATCTTATTTCAAGAATTTTTATCAATATAAACCATAAAAAGTAAACAACATATCCAAGGGAACGCAATGGGGTCTAGAGATAGTGTTATACAATAGAGTGCTATATTGCATGTCATCACACATTTTATCATATGGCTCAACAGAAGCTCACTTGTTTATACTCAAGTGTCCAACCAATCCTCTTAAATCATGGTTGATTAAGTCAACTTTGATCATCCAAGTTGATCCCAGAAAGTTAGACAACCCTATGAATTTAGGACCTTTATGCACCAGTCAGTTGGTCAACCAACCCCCACTCGCGTGGTTGATTATCTAATTAGTTAGTGGATCAACCCAAATACACCTCAATCGAGTGACTAACTTACCTCCAAAATTGTGTTTAATGATTAATCACAAATTCCAACACTTTTCTATAGTTGTAATTGGTGTATTACTTTATTAGAGATGCTAACACTTGAATTCAACCTTCAAGTCATTTTTGCCTTTGATATGATGTTTAGAAGTAGTTGATATGTTCTTGATTAAATGTTTGACAAAAGTTGGCCTATCTATGGCACTCAGGAGTCAAGATATAACAATATTGTCTATGACAATATTTGAGTATGTTAATTTCAATTGTTTTAAATGACATGACTGCCTCTAAATCTAATTAATGAATGGTAATTTGAGTTATGTATGTCACGTGGTATTTTTGAATATATATATACTGTCGTTTCCTTGTCTTAAATTATCCAACGTTTTTGAAAATTTGTCGTATATGTTTCCCTCCCTGTATCCATATCCGTTGTCGTATCTGTTTCAATGCAACTTAGTTATGAGGACGCAAAGATGAATAAATCATATGTAACTCGAGACCTATGTTGTGTGGGAGCGCACCCCTGTCCCCGCTTCCGAAGAAAGTGTCCAGTAAGCACTAGGAAAGCACGCTTCCTAAATGCTCATGTATTGGAGCATTTTCAAGAAGCTCGCTTCCTTGCAAAAAAAACCACTCCCTGCTTTTTCTTTCAAATTTTCTTAAAGAAAAAGCAAAAAGTTAAGTAATGGGTGGGGGAAAACTAACCCTAGTCCCATAATAATGCTATATAAAAGAGGAAAATCCTACTCTAATAGAAAAAAACTTAACCTTACTAATCATCGGTAGCATTAAATGGTAATATTAAATTCTTGAAGTAAAAGTTGACATTCTCGTTATCTTTCATTTCCTATCCTTTTACTTAAATTTTTAACATTACCATTAACTGTTTCAGGATGTTTGAGAGTGGTTCCAGCCTCATCGGACTTCAAACATAAAAAGTAGAATTTTTTATCACATTCAAAATTCAACAAGCTTAACAGTTTTTAGGATTTTAGGATTGCAATGCTTCCACTAAATTCTATCATGTATGAGGCTGCTCAACAGTAAAGTTGCAGCAGTGTTATTAAGTCTGAAATTTATGTTTATTTCCAGCATTTAAATTTCTGGGTTTGCAAATAAACTGAGACAAATTTTTTAACTTATAACCAGACGCTGAAAACTTGCAAAAACTTACAAAATATGCATGTTTTCGTATTTTCTACAACTAATTTGGCGTTCTGCAAGTTTTTTTACTATAAGCATTATAATATATAAAAAAACGCTCCCAGGACACTTCCTTCTTGGGTCTCTTGGGAGATGGCACTCTCACTCCTATTCCTGCCTGTGCTTCAATTTGTGCTCTAGCAACAGTCCATAGAATCAATATATTTTAATTTTTTTGCTGGTGGCGAGCCAATAACTGAACTCCCCAAGATCATTCATTCCATTACCATGGTGTAGATAAGATTATGTACTACACAGGCTAGCTGAATATAGCATTTAGAGAAACCAGCCTTTTACTAACTGTTATCACCTCTATTTTGAACAACTGAGGAAGAATATGATGAAGGAATAATAAAAAAGATACATGAAACTGGGCTAAGTTTGATAGTTTAATTCTATTATCAAATGGCGCGTAATGGTCAATTTGGTACGTAATCCGATGGTATAGAGTGATTGAGGTGAAAATCTACGGATTAAAATAGATCCGCAAGATAAAGATGCGCATGAGATAAGGAAAAGTAGAAATGGTTAACGAAGTTTGAAGATCAACGGTGATGGAATAAAGCGGATGAAATCTACGGTTGAGAAATACTCCGCTGAGTAAAGATGAACGTTTTAAAAAATAAAAAGGGCTAGCGGAATGTGTACAACCAATCTCAATCTAACGGCTTAAGAAAAAAGCGCAACTCATCGACGGCTATTACCGATTCCGGAGGATAAAGTTGCAAGATAGTTAAAACGGAAAGGTGGTAGCGGAATAAAAACCACGGTACACGTGGTGACTCGAGGTGAATTCCACAGAGAAAAGCAGTTAAGTGAAAACCGCTTAGTGGAGGCTCCGGAATAGACCATTATATAAAGGTATAGTTGACTTGGTTTTAAAAAATCATTTTTATTTGCATGCTGCAGATGAGCAAAGGAGACAGCCCGCCATCTTTTTGAAGTCAACCTTACATATCTACAGTCACAGTTATAGTCACTGGTAAGCCTTAAAACACTTAAGCTTCGTTCAAAGAATTATCGCTATTGTCCGTTATGGAAAGAGAACAGGGGTTAGGAAGTTTAAGCAGGGTTCCGGATGAAAGGGAGGAGTTTGTTGTTGACAGAGACAGAATTGTATGTGACACGGTCTTATCAATTGGAAATGTATCTGTCTCTAAGGAACGGTTGTGGCATTATAATTTGCAGGGAAATGAAGTTTTGAGTTTCTACAAGTCTTTTTCGTATTATTTCGCCATTGAACAGACTTTACCATTTCCAGAGTTTGTTGAATGGTGTTCAAGCAGTTATTCACCTTCTAAGAGAGTCATCATGAGTCATACCACATCCAAAATACTATGTAAAATTGATGCTAAAGCCATTCACGGAATACTTAATTTACCTGATAGTTTCCCTAACAATTGTGAGTCTGTAAATGAGTCTGTCTTAGCCGAAATGTACAAAAGTTGTAAAACCGAAATTAGATGTGAGTTTCTGTCCAGTATCCTTAATGAAGGTCAGTCATTAGAGGGTCTTTTTCTGTCATATAAAGTTCACATTTTCAAAGAAGAAGTGCAATTGCTTATGTCTTTGGTCTGTCAAATCCTGGGTTTAGACGATGACATTCATATCACTGAAGTTGTCTTAGGTTTTTTACTGAGAATAAGTTCAATTAGTCCTGAGTCCCATTTAGTCCATTATTTCAGTCTAGATGAGTATTTAGCGGAAGTCATCCATCTCTAGTTAGTCAAGTTTCCAAAGGTCAGGTTTTTCAAATATCAGTCATACCTGTTGAACATATTGTTGTGTTCAAATGTATCAGACTTACAATTCTTGTCCACTATTTTTTCTCTAGATCTTCCAAAGCAAATCAATATGTTTGAGTTTGTAAATTCCATTATGTCCGAGATGTACAAGTTGCTATTTGATGAAGTGTTACCAGGGGTACTAGAAAAAATGAAACTCATGCTGCAGTCATCCTCAAATGACAGAATAGGAGACTGGTTCTTATTCAAAGATTTTACTGTTTTGAGGGTGTATGGTTTCACAGGGGAACCGTACAGGTTACTTGTTTTTCTAACTCCTAGAATTTTTGCACTTGAATTCATGAGGCAAATATTATGTGCAGAGGAAGAGCATTTTGGAGCATTCAAGAAGTCTTCTAACATTAAATTTCCCCTTAAAGTTGGTCCATTTATATTCAAAAACAAAAGTGCCTTGCTGATTGTGGAAAAGTTATTAGAAATTATGAATTTCCAGAAAGAACAAAGAATCAATTATGATCCACATCATATAATTTCTCAAAGGAAGCAATAAAAAAAAAAAACCATTCGATCATCAAGTTGTTGAAGGTTTAGAGGAAATAGCCAATTTGTCTTGTTATGTAGAAAGTTCAGGAATTGATGAAAGTAGGAGCAGTGGGTTGATTACAGCAGTTCAAGCACCTGAAAATCCTAGCATTCTGAATAAGAGAAGTCTTTTTGAGCTAGAGGATATGGATGTGGATGAAAACAGTTCATATAAAAAGATTAAAACACATTCTCAGGATAATCAAGTTTCAGAAGAAATAGTCTCAGAAGATTCAAAGAAAATAGTTTTGTTCCCGAAGAAGTCAGTACAAATGCATCAGTTTTCCTTTGGAGGAGAGGGTAGTGCAGAACCCAATTCAAGTTTCAAATCCAGGGCAGAGTTCGTGTCAAGCTACGCTGAGAAACAGATGCAGTCATCGGAGGAGACCAAAAATCTACTTCCTCGAGTTAAAAGTCTAGTCAACCAAAAGACATCACTGATTTCTACTCGGGATGTGGAGAGGAACACCTTGAAGTTCGCTATGTTAAGTGATAAAAAAGTGTCTGAGATAGAAGTAAAGCTAGATAAAATCAGTGTCCCGGACAAGATTCAGCTCCACAAGCAGACAGAAGATATTATTTATTCAGATTTATTAAATGCCATTATGAAAATTAACAAATTGCAAGCCCTTGTAGATAAATTGGAAGTCCAGTTGAAACATGAAAAAGTAGAGAATAAAGCAAATTTGATCCAGATCAAGAAGTTGCAGACAGATGTTATAAGCTTGGGAAGTGAACCAAGAAATGCACAAGCCACCAAAAAGCTTTTGGAAGAAAAAGACATTACCATCCAGGTATTGAAAAAGAAGCTGAAAATTCCAAATTCGGAACATGCTCAGTCCTCAGAGTTATTTGCATTACAAAAATAAAAAGATAAGGTTTATCAAGAGATGATGGATTATAAAGGCAAAGCATTGAAATTACAGGAGGAAAAAAGCAATTAGGAAATGGAGAGAACTGAATTGATGACCCAGATTTCAAAGTTGAAAAATGATCAAAACGACGAAAAGGAAATCATGGAAGAGCTAATGAGCCAAACTTCTGCTGATACAGATCTATCTCTTGTAAATATTGAAAAACCTTTAAGTGAATTTTCTGCTGATGATTTGTTAGTGCCAATGTCACAAGTCAGCCTGAAAGATATAGAAATCAAGGAATTGAAAGAAGAGAATGAGAAGATTAAATCAGAACTGGCTAGAATGATTGAAAATAAGAATAAAATATTAAATGATAAAAGCCAGTTGCAGAAAAAGTTTAATGAGTTGAAAGAAAGAAATACAGGAAAAACTCCTCTACAAGGAGCTAAGCATATAATCTGGGATACATTATCTGTGGAAGTTACTAAGTTTAGACATTATCTAAATTTTATTGATGATCAGAGTGCATTGGTTAATTTAGCTACCCAGAGATTAAAATTGGTAAATGAAACCATGGAGAAGAAGCCCTTAAACACAGCTCAAAATGCTTTAAATTTTCTGAATTCTCTAACATATCAAAAGTTGCAGGAGATCGGGATTAAAGACAGAGCAGCTATTGTACTATGGTTGAAGAAATTTATTAACAAACATCAGCTCATAAAGGTGGTGCAAGATGGATCAAATGCAATGTCTTCACAAATAAATGATTTCAAGCGTGCTTTTAAGGAGTTATTTGAAAACGGCCTCCCTTCTTTCTGGGACGACGAGGGAAGACTATTTTCTTAGGAACATTATCATAATCTGTTAGTACAAAACCACATGGACCATTCCAAGTTTAAAGACTTGGTAAAAGGACTGATTGGGAAAATCAACGTAGAGAAATTAACAGAAGATTTCGAAATATTGCAAAAGTTTCTAATTGTTAGAGGAGGATTGCCCACTGTATCTTATGAGGCCTATGTGGATCTGGAAGTATCTATCAGATAAATGACAGAGTATGACACGCCCGGTGCAGAACAATGGAGGACCGTAGAAAGATTCAGGAAGACCAAGTATATTCTTCATCCTTAAGAACAGGTGTTGCGCGTCGTGGAGCTGCTTATTCAGGCCTTGCTGTCACCAAGTTGATTATAATTAAACGATTTGTTACCAGAATCGAAGCATGTAGTTTATTCCTAGTTGTTAGGGATATAGTTACAAAAAACTTTGATTAACAGATTATTCAGTTATTGATCTTCTTGGGAAGAAGCTTATTTGTGTATATATTTGAATTTACTTGATGTATTGGGGGTTGGAACCCATATGTTTGTTCGATGTGTTTTTTGAGGACATATAATTTTTGAAATAACAAAGCCGAATGTTGGTTAATCATCAGAGATTCCTGTGTCATTTATGTTATAGTCTGTGCCTTTCCTTTCTATGTGATTGTCTTCTAAGTGCTTACATTCCATTTTGTTTTCTTCATATCTGAAGCTCAGTGTTGAATAGTTCAGAATTCATGCTTGTTATGCTCTGGCTATTGTTTCTGATATTTCATAAATATTTCTGCTAAAGTTGATATGGAATTCATCTTATGATGCTCTATATTGATGGATTGTTCATGTTTCTTTCTCATTCGCCTAAAATCAATGAATGACTGTAACTGGATGGTTATCTTGCCTTTGTTGAAATTCCATGTATGAAAGCTTTGTGTTATCTTTATCTATTTGACTCCATTGCCCAATGGTTATATGTGTTGTTTCAACCATCTACATAATTTTAAAGTATTGATTCCAATATCTGGCCCTGCTAAATTTATATTTGAGAGATCCCTCTCTGGAAAGAAAAGGCAGTTTCTTTCCAAAGTGGTTTTTGCTATTACCTTTGGGATTTACCTTTTACAACTTGGGTACATTCTGAGTGTTAACACTAACTATGAACCACCAAATTCTATGACAATAAAGATTTAACAGTAATTTACTAAATCACTGTTAAACAAACTAGCACTGAGCTAACCAAAACAATATGGACTAGTTGCATGTATATTGTTTCTCACATATATATTGTTTTCTCACATGTAGACTAGACTAATATAGTTACATGTATTGTTAATTTTGTACCTAAGAAAGTGTTCCCCTAAGTGACTTTAGCCTTAGTCACTTAGAAAGGGAAAATAAAGTGACCCTTGCATTAAATAACTTAAGTGAGACATTTAATTTGACTTTAGAGACTAAAGTCACTTTTTGATAAATTTAAGTGGGTGAGTGAAATTAATATTTATGATAAATAAATGTGAGCATTTTATCTCATCCACCGATCTAATCTAATCTCCACCGTTAGATTAGATGAACCCTAGGGTTCTCTCAAAAAGGCAAGGGAAGGTCATTTCCTTCACTTTTGCAGATTGAAGTGAAGGAGAGAGCCAAGAGAGAAAGTTTCCATTTTTCTAAGAAAGAGAAAAAAATTTGCAACACGCAAATGGAGGGAAAAGACAGCAGCAGAGAGGGCACAGAAATCGAGGAGAGGACAACAACATTTATTGCTGGTCCGTACAGTACGATTTTCAAAGAAGCGGGCACAATTTTCGAGACAAAATCATGGGCACGGATTTCGAGGTCTGTACAGTGCGTACAGCAACACGAAAATCGAGGCAGAAAACAAAAAGAAAAAACTGAGATTGATTTTTTCCTGTTTGGCACGGAAAACGAGGCATCAATTTTCTCTTCCGGGTTGAGATAAGTTGGTCTAAAAATTTTTGAGTTTTGCTGTAAATTTCATGATAATAAAAATCTCTCTCTGACTAGTTTTCCCCTTGTGGGTTTTTCGACGGCCATTGGCCAAAAATTTCTAAGTACTGTGTGTTGAATGGCGTGCATTTTATTTACTTTATGTCCTTGAAAAAGTGAAGTTATAGCAGTGTTATTAAGTCTGAAATTTATGTTTATTTCCAGCATTTAAATTTCTGGGTTTGCAAATAAACTGAGAAAAAAAATTTAACTTATAACCGGAGGCTGAAAACTTGCAAAAACTTACATGGTATCAGAGCTAAGTGGGGCAAAAAACTAAAAATTTGCAGACAGAAAGTCATTTCCAGAATTCAGAAAACTCTTGTGACAGTAGTACATTTTTGTTGAAACTTGTTCTTTGAGAAAAAATGACTTCCGTTGGTTTGAGAACAGAGAATAGGCTAGATGGGGCACCGAAATTTCTCTCATGGAAGGCCCGGATATTACTTGTGTTGAGAGAGAATGAGTTGTGGGAGGAGGTAGTCAGAAACACTACAACAAATACCATTGCTATTCCCGCTGCTACCGATGCAGTAGCATATGCAGCCTTTAATAAGAAGGATATTAAAGCCATGAGGATTATCTTGGATGTTGTTAAAGACCATGTTATACCACATATTTCAGCAAAGGATCATGCACATGAGATGTGGAGTGCTTTGACCGGATTGTTTGAGAGTTCCAATGAGAATAAGAAGATGGTTATGAGAGAGAAACTAAAGAGTATCAAGATGTTCAAAGGAGAAGTTTGTATGGCTTATCTTACTAAGATCTCTCAGGTGAGAGATGAGCTTGCAGCTATTGGGATGGTTGTTACTGGCCTTGAGCTAGTGCAGATAGCCTTGAATGGGGTGACTGCACATTGGGCTGTGTTTGTACAGGGTTTGGTGGCTAAAGAGAACTTACCATCATGGGACGGGGTCTGTGATGATTTTGTTCAGGAGGAGACTCGAAGGGGTCTTCTGCAGTGCAGTGCTACTACTAGTAGGCAGGATGAAGAGGATGTGGCATTGACAGCAAAGGGGAAGAAGAAGAACAATAAGGGTCCCAAGAAGGGTGGGGCCAAGCAGCAGGATGAGCAAAAGAAGGATCTGAGCATTGTAAAGTGTTTTGCATGTCACAGGATGGAACACTGTGTTGGGCAGTGTTCGAACAAGAAGAAGAAGCAGCAGCAGACAGCAGCTTCAGCGGAGGTCGATGACTTTGCCGCGAGATTTCACAGTGAGTTTTCATTGTGCACTGGGCATGTTGAGAGAGAGAGAGCATCTATTCTCACCAATGCAGATGTTGATAGACAAAGGGAGTTTTCCCTGGTGACAGACCATTCCTACAGTGCATCTACTTCCAGCACTTGGTATATTGATAGCGAAGCCTCAAGCCACATGACAGGTGCTCGTGAGATGTTCTCTGAGCTTTCACAGACAAAGACAGATGTGGAGGTGGTGTTGGGAGATGACTTAGCAATCAGAGCTGTTGGGCGTGGGACCATTACCTTTCAGAGGGAGTCCATGAGACCCATGGTGTTGAAAGATGTATTGTATGTACTTGGGCTGAAGAAGAACCTACTGTCAGTTTCCATGATCGAGGATCAAGGTTTTGGGGTGTCCTTTCTAAACGAACATGTGCATATGTTTCCCAAGACTGCAGGACCATCTACTTCAATTGCTATTGGAGTTAGATGCAGGAAATTGTATAGGCTCTTGTTTCAGCCTCGGCATGCCTTGGCACATAGCAGTGATAGTGAGTTGTGTGAGCTTTGGCATAGGAGGATGGCTCACTTGCATCATCCAACCTTGGGGTTGTTGAGACAGATGGTTACAGGTTTATCAAAGTTCAGCACAGGGCAGAGTGATGTCTATGGGGGTGTGCTTTGGGAAAGTACACCAAGACTGCTTTTCCGAGCAGTGATAGCAGGTCAGCAGGGGTCCTTGACTTGATACATTCAGATTTGTGCGAACCAATGTCTAATGTTTCCTTGAGAGGATACGAGTATTATGTGACATTCATTGATGACCATTCCAGCAAGACCTGGATTTACTTTCTGAAGAGCAAGAAATCCGAGGAAGTTTTGCAAAGGTTCAAAGAGTTCAAAGCTCTTGTGGAGAACCAAACAGGAAGGAAGATCTGAGTTCTTAGATCAGATAACGGGGGTGAGTATACCTCAAAGGAATTTGATGGATATTGTAGACAAGAGGGTATTAGGAGACAGTTGACAGTTCCATATACTCCAAAGCATAATGGAGTAGCAGAGAGGAAGAACAGGTCCATTGTTGGAGCAACCAAAGCTATGTTACATGACCAGTCTCTTCCTTTCTTTCTCTGGGCCGAGGCTTGCAGCACAGCTGTATATCTTCAGAACAGGAGTCCCCATCGTGTTGTAGGGAACATGACACCTGAGGAGTGTTTTTCAGGCAAGAAGCCTGAAGTTAGCTATTTTTGGATATTTGGTAGTTTGACTTACTCTCATGTCCCTTCTAAGAAGAGGACAAAGTTGGAGCCCACTGCAGAGAAGGGCATCTCTGTGGGCTATGATGAGACTTCGAAGACCTTCCATATTTACCTTCCCTCTCGAAGGAAAGTTGTGGTGAGAAGGGATGTGAAGTTTGAGGAGCAGGCCTTCAGGAAGTCAAGAGAGTCAGAGCAGGGAGAGCAGCAGGTTCCAGCACCTCAAGCTGTTACACAGGTTCTATCAGTGCAGCAGTCAGGATCACAGGTTTCTGGGATTATGGGACCACAAAGTGCAGGAACAGGCTCACCAGCATCAGTGGTTCAGCCAGCAGGGTATTCGGGGACAGGTGATGGATCTACAATTACACGGACACCGTACAGGGGATCAAGATCAAGATTACAGGGTACACCTAGTGTTGGTACACCAGCTTCAAGTTCACAGGTTACTAGGGGTACTAGCTCTGGTCTTCAGATGAGGACAGACTAGTGTGGGAGCAGTCTTCAAGGAAGAAGAAGCCTAAGTGGCTTCGAGAGACTTTGAAGAAAGCTATGAAGGTTGGGACACCCAGGGATCCAGTGAGGGCCATCAAGATGCCTGACAGATTGGGCATGTTGTTGGTGGCTAGTACACGTGATTCTGAGCCTTCTACTTTTGAGGAGGCCTGCCAACATTCGGTTTGGCGAGATGCCATGATGGATGAGTACCATTCCATCATGAAGAACGATGTATGGGAGATAGTTCCGAGACCCGAAGGGAGGTCAGTGGTGACTTCTCGGTGGCTTTACAAGCTAAAGCATGCAGCGGATGGGAGTGTGGAGAAGTACAAGGCCGGGTTTGTAGCACGGGGATTTTCACAGGTTGAGGGTATTGATTATGATGAGACATTTGCGCCGGTTGCTCGATATACTTCTATCAAGGCTTTGATCTCCATTGCAGCGGAAATGGGTTGGAAGATCCATCAGATGGACATGAACACCGCATTTCTCAATGGGATCATACAGGAGGAGATTTATGTTGAGTAGCCTCGGGGCTTTGAGATTCATGTGAGAGAGTCTCATGTTTGCAGGTTGAAGAAATCCTTATATGGGCTGAAGCAAGCTCCTAGAGCTTGGTACTCCAAGATCGATTCTTACTTGCTAAGTATGTGGTTTCAGAAAAGTGAAGTAGATCCGAATCTCTACTTCATTATCGTTGGAGATGATCTGCTTATTCTTCTACTATATGTTGATGACTTGTTTATCACAGGGGGAGAGAGACCCATTGCAGCTTGCAAGAAGGATCTTGCAGCAGAGTACGAGATGACAGATATTGGGTTCATGCATTATTTTCTGGGATTGGAGGTTTGGCAGGAGCCTGGACATATTTTCCTGGGACAAGGAAAGTATGCGATTGATATTCTGAGGAGATTTAGGATGGAGGATTGCAGGCTTATGTCGACACCTATGATCACCAACTAGAAGAAACTGCATGCTTCTGAGGGAGAGTTGGTGGATCCTACTTTCTATCGTCATCTCATTGGGTCATTGATGTATCTGGTCGACACTCGGCCATATTTGTGTTTTGCAGTGAATACTCTTAGTCAGTTTATGGTTGAGCCTAGGAGTGGGCATTGGGTAGCTGCAAAACATGTGTTGCGTTATCTAGCAGGGACTGTGGATTTTGGTCTGGACTACATGAGGTCGGATGGGATCAGGTTGGTTGGCTTCACAGATTCAGATTGCGCAGGCAGTGTGGCAAACCGGAAGAGCACTTTTGGTTGTTGTTTCAACTTGGGCTCGACAGCAGTGTCGTGGTTCAGTCGGAAGCAGAAGCCTGTTGCATTGAGTTCTGCGAAGGCTAAGTATATGGCAGCCAGTCTGGCCAACTGCGAGGCTTTGTGGCTTCGCAAGTTGCTGGTTAATTTATTTGGCCAAGAGCTGAGGCCTACGGTGATCTATTGTGACAATCAGAGTTGCATCCAGCTCTCTGAGAATCCAGTATTTCATGACCGGTCAAAGCACATTGAGATCAGGTATCATTTCATTTGAGATTATGTTCAAAGAGGTGCAGTATCTTTACAGTGCATTTCCACTCATGAGCAGGTAGCAGACATTCTGACGAAATCTTTGGGGAGGGGCAAGTTTGTCTTCTTCAAAAACAAGTTGGGAGTGGTGCAAAACACCTTCCTCGGTAAGAGGGAGTGTTAATTTTGTACCTATGAGAGTGTTTCCCTAAGTGACTTTAGCCTTAGTCACTTAGAAAGGGGAAATAAAGTGACCCTTGCATTAAATGACTTAAGTGGAGAATTTAATTTGACTTTAGAGAGTAAAGTCTCTTTTTGATAAATTTAAGTGTGTGAGTGAAATTAATATTTATGAGAAATAAATGTGAGCATTTAATCTCATCCACCGATCTAATCTAATCTCCACCGTTAGATTAGATGAAACCTAGGGTTCTCTCAAAAAGGCAAGGGAAGGTCATTTTCCTCACTTTTGCAGATTGAAGTGAAGGAGAGAGCTGAGAGAAAGTTTCCATTTTTCTGAGAAAGAAAAAAAATTGCAACACGCAAATCAAGGTAAAGGACAGCAACAGAGAGGGCAAGGAAATCGAGGAGAGGACAGCAGCATTTATTGCTGGTCCGTACAGTCCGTACGATACAATTTTCGAAGCAGCGGGCACGCTTTTCGAGGCAGATTTCTGGGCACGCTTTTCGAGAGAAAACTCTGGGCACAGATTTCGAGGCCTGTATAGTTAGTATGTACAGTCCGTACAACGGCACAAAAATCGAGGCAGAAAACAAGAAAAAAACTGAGTTTGATTTTTCCCTGTTTGGCATGAAAAATGAGGCAGAAATTTTCTCTTCTGGGTTGAGATAAGTTGGTCTGAAAATTTCTGAGTTTTGCTGTAAATTTCTTGATAATAAAAATCTCTCTCTCTGACTGGTTTTCCCCTTGTGGGTTTTTCCAGGGCCATTGGCCAAAAATTTCTGAGTACTGTGTGTTGAATGGCGTGCATTTTATTTACTTTCTGTCCTTGAAAAAGTGAAGTTACAGCAGTGTTATTAAGTCTAAAATTTATGTTTACTTCCAGCGTTTAAATTTCTGGGTTTGCAAATAAACTGAGACAAATTTTTTAACTTATAACCGGAGGCTGAAAACTTGCAAAAACTTACAAAATATGCATGTTTTCGTATTTTCTACAACTAATTTGGCGTTCTGCAAGTTTTTTTACTATAAGCATTATAATATATAAAAAAACGCTCCCAGGACACTTCACTTCTGGGGTCTCTTGGGAGATGGCACTCTCACTCCTATTCCTGCCTGTGCTTCAATTTGTGCTCTAGCAACAGTCCATAGAATCAGTATATTTTAATTTTTTTGCTGGTGGCGAGCCAATAACTGAACTCCCTAGGATCACTCATTCAATTACCATGGTTTGTAGATAAGATTATGTACTACACAGGCTAGCTGAAAATAGAATTTAGAGAAACCAGCCTTTTACTAACTATGAACCATCAAATTCTGTGACAATATAGATTTAACAGTAATTTACTAAATTACTGTCAAACAAACTAGCACTAAGCTAACCAAAACAATATAGACTAGTTACATGTATATTGTTTCTCACATGAAAGGTTCACTATCTTTCAGAAAAAACTTTTTGAGCTTGAGATTCAAAACAAAGAAATATATCACGCACGATGTTGTGACCAGACGTACGAAAACTCGTAATATGTATGAAATGTTTTGGTTGAATATAATCTGAGAAAACAAAAACATGAGTTCCAATATACAGGGCCAACCGATGCTTCTAATTATATTCAAATAAACAACTATATAGCAAGACTGCATTCTTCAGGATCAAATACAAGCCTATAATAATAAAATATAAGTCATACATGTAGTTGCTTACCTGCCACTTGATGTGAGTTGGTAATGTTTAACAAACTGCCCAATAATTTGCTATCAGAGGCATACTGCCTAGCCAAAGATCTAACCTCGTTCGTGATAAGCAAGGGATTGAACTCTGGAATACGCATAGGTGAAGCAATTGACAAAGAGGCTATATCATTCATGTGAGAGTCACACAATTCTCCTGGTTTTCCAATTAAATCAACCAGGTATTCCCTGCAATTTGACTGGCACTTATTAGAAGGTTGGCTTAACAACAAGGAATAATAACATATATGTAAACAGATCCAAGATATCTCAAGCCTGTCTCTCTAAAATCTTTGCCTAAAAGTCAGACATTAAATCTATAGCTTTAAAGACTCTCTCCAGCATAGAAAAGGTTTAAAGTAGTTACGAGCTTTTGAAAGAGAGATGAAACAAAACTGAAAATGTATAAGTTTAGGCATTTTGTGATTTTGTCCATATATATAACTCAGACTCTTTACACCTTTCCATAATCAATCTTCAAATGAGATCAAAATCATCCTCAAAACACACACCTGTCAAGACCACATTGTACCAGACAAGATGACCCATCAGCCATCCCACAGTACTTGCAACCTTGAGCAATCCGACAAGGTAAGTCAATGACGTCAGCTAGGGCCTGAAAGCAGGAAACGTTCTCAGAATTCAGACACTGGCCAAGTATCCCACATTGTATCAACAAAATTACTGTTTCTAAAGTCCAAGTTATCATGCCATTCCTGGCTATTTCTATCCTCAACAGAAATCAAATATGTTCTAGTAAGATGAAATGCCTTAGAACACCACCCATTTCACTTGGAAAAGAGGACATTTCCAAGATGTTTCATAACATTCTAGGAACATTTTCCAGTCTATCATGCATTTCATGTCTCTGAATTTTACAAATGCCATAAATCATAAAGCTCAAAGCTTAAACAACAATAAATTTGAAAACACAAAAAATGTGAAACTTGAAATGATATACTATTTTCAAATTTAATTTTCCCACCATTTTCCAGACAACACAATTCCATCTCTGTGGTTTCCCTATTCTGAAGACTTTACTGGTCCAAAAACTTCACTATTCCTGAGTTTAGGTAACAACTTTACTGAGATATAAGTAGAAAGATAGAAAGTCAACCAGCATCAGTGTGACAGTGTCACCTCATAACATAAAGTCTGCTTACGGAAGTTAACATCACTTAAACAAATGATGAACTCGAGGTCATGTGAGACATCTAATAGTTATGCCTAAACTAGATTAAATATGGAAAATTACTGCTCAGACTTATCGATGAACAGATAGAACTTCTACAGGAAAACATACAACAACAAGAGTCAACTAAAGAATACCAACAAAAATGTTAAGAGTCAAAAACGTGTAAACAACCAAAAAAACATGATAAAATCATCCAATTCTACAAATTACCTTAAAAAGCAGAGCTCGATGCCTGCACAAACCCACAGAGATACTACCTATGGGGAGGACAACGCTCTTTAGACATTCCTTCAGCATTTTACTGTTTACTTTCCAGCGCATCTTTAGATCTCCATGCTCAGTCAAATATGTACCCCTTGAGTTGCAACCAGATTTGTGTCAGCCAGAAAAAGTAAACTAAGCATATAAGATATTACAGCCACTAACAGACTGCATCATATATGCTTACCCCATCAGCATGCAAACAAGTTTACCAAGTTGTTCGACAGCTTCTTTTGTGCTAGAACAATCATAAGCCAGTCCAAGTGCCTTGTTCTTAAGTTCCCTCCAGTGCGAATCCTCCTGCTTATCTATCAAAACCACCTCTATTGGTGAATCAGTTGCATCAACAGACCGCAGTGATTCCAATGATGGCATCTGGCCACTTTCTTCTACATGATTGCACATTGTCCAAACATAGGGATTCATCCCCCATATATGATAAAATCCATCTTGAATCTTGTCATAATATGACAAGCTACCATTTACCTGTTACACACAAACCGCAAACACAAGAAGGATGGCAGATTAAAAGAATGAAAAAGTCTTGCCTGTTTCTAAACTGTAAGGGACGAGATCACAAATAAAAGAAAAAACGACATACATCTTAGAGCACCAACAAAAATAATAATTATTTAGAGATGAAAACTCATTCAGGTGCTGCTACAGAGAGCTACAGCTGTGATATAATTAATAAAATAAAAATTATTTAAAGCATTCTCAAGGTAAAGTTATAAGTCTGGTTGCATAAATTATTTACCACCAGAAGCTCAGGATCTACTTTCATCAAAATTCTCAAGGGCAAGTGATAAGTCAGCATCCATAAATTATTGAAGACTCTGGGGCTCATAATCCAAACCTTGGGAAGGCTGTGTTGCACCACCCTTTTATTACATCTGTCAGATGAGCTATCAATAGTCAATTGCATCAAGATAACACCAAATGGAAGAAAACATAATAGTATTAACAAGGGAAGAATGGCCTTGATAACCAAAACACTTAACAAGATGTTTGAGTAAGTTAAAGAAGCAGCCAAACATTGAAAAGGTTGCAAGAAGCTGAGCAACTTAGGGCTATTAAACCACCACCATTTGATCACAAGGGCGACTCTGTTATCTTCAAGACTTGATTGATCAAGGTCAAGAGTTAATTTGATATAGATAACTTAATCCAACATCCGCTATAAGAACCTGCCAACGATGACTTTATAGTACTATACTGAGATAACTATTAGCACCTAGAACAAAATAAATGCACTATTTGATGATGAATAGGAAGCATTATATTCAATGTTATCAAAACCGAACCGGTTCTGGCAAAACCAGCCGGTCCGACCGGTTCAGAAGGTGTTCCGGTCGAAGTCATTGCCTCAAACCGGAAAAGGCCAGTTTTGTACCAAGGCAGCCAGCTCTAGTAAAAAACAGGACGGTTCCGTATAAAACTGGTCATCCTGCTCAAAACCAGTCAGTTTTGCACAAAACCGGCCTGTTTGATACAAAACCATTCGGTTTGGTAGGAAGGCATATGTGAAGGTTCAAGACATGAAATATAAAAAGAAAAAAAGAAAAAGGTAAAACCTAGACATAGTAATAATCCACAATATTAAAGTGGCATTCTCCTTATCTTTTATTTTCTATCTGTTTACTTAAACTTTTAACAATGCCATTAATTGTTTTAGGATGTTTGAGAGTGGTTTCAACCTGTTGATGTTTGTAGCTTAGACAAGTATTTCCATGAGTGTGTGTCTTATGGAAATCGTCATTAATACCACTTGGGAACTTTGAGAATTCACTTTATTTAAGTCAATTTTTTTTTTTGTATGCTAGTACTTACGAGGGATTTGAACTCGTGACCTTCCATTTACAAATCATCTCAATTACTCATTACCAATTGCTCTAACCCCCATGGGCTTTATTAAAGTCAATTATTAAAGTGAATGTTCTTTTAGATTAATTGAGGTTAATTTGGAGAAATGCCTAAGTTTTTGGCATTAGTGATTTAAGTTAATTAATTGAATCTTAGCCATTGATCTCAAGTGAGTGAGATCTAATCTTAACCATTGGAGTTAGGGTTTTGGTTCATCTCAATAGGATAAAAGGCAGCCAAGGTGAGACACAAAAGAAAGTGGAGAAGGACCTCCACTTGTCAGATTTGGCAAAGAGAGAGATTGGAGTTATTAGAGATCTTCTAGGGGGATCATACCATCTAGGAAGACAGACATCTATACAGTCCGTATGGAAGTTGTACCAACCAGAAGAATATTGTATAGCATGCCGCAGTTGTAAAGACAGACTCGCGGAAGCACCGTAAGCATGTCATGGTTGTACAAATAGAACCATGGGTGCACAGTGCAGCAAGGCACAACTGCACAATTTGCAGTGCCAGATGCATCCATGCAGTCTGTATGGACCATACAGCGACATTGTATAGGGTCGTACAGGCCGTATGGCACAACAGCCGGTAGTAGGGGGTTTGCTGGGCAGTTTTGCAGTTGGAGTATATTTTTGTGGAGAGCATTTTTCCAAGTTTGTTGTTGTGTTTTCTCATGCCCATTTACCCAATAGGGCAGACCTTGTAAGCTTGGAAATTATTGAATGAAAAGTTGATTTGGAGGCCAAAAATTCTGTGTTTTTTATTGAGTAGATTTGTTTTCTTTGGTATTGTTTCCACTATTTAAATTTCTATTAATAGATCTCACAAGTATAAATAAATCATTGAGTTGAAATTTAATCTTTGCCATCACTAGCAATTGTTTATCTAGTAGTGGGATTAGAAAAATTAACATGGTATCAGCGCTCACACTCTCAAAGAGAAGCAAATCTGAAATCTACAATTATAGATCTTGGTGGGTGCTTCAGGGAATACGCACACTACAGTTATTTTGTGTTGATCTAGTTATGGCAGCAACCAATCTTAGATTTGAAGACAGGTCCAACAAGTCCAGCATAGTTGGCAGCTCATGAGAAGAAGGATACTAAAGCCCAAAAAATGATCCTAGATGTTATGACGGATCACTTGATTCCTCATGCAACAGAGAAGACAATGGCCCATGCAATGTACAAAGCTCTAGTGGATTTGTTCCAGAGTGACAACATGAACAGGAAGATGATTTTGAGAAACAAGCTCAGGATGTGTTGCCCGCCAATGTGCACACTGTTGGCAGAAATATTTCGAAAGTTGCTTCCCAAGTGGGAAAGGTGTGGCCTTGGGGGCAAGCAAAGAGTCAGGTATTGTCACTTGATCCCAACTCCTCCGTTTAGGAAAACTCCTAACGAAGCCAAGGGGTGTTTTCCCTACAAAGACTTTCTAAGGCTCTTGTGTTTTAAAAATAATTTTTGGTGTATGATGAGAATGGGTGTTTTTAGGGGTTTTTTAAAGAGATTTACAATAACAGTTTAATGACACAAGTACTTGCAAGATAATTAAAGATGCACAACCACTTGACAATGACAATTTCAAAGTAAAGCATCCATAGCATGATACAAAAATAGATAAAGCAAGTGCTCCAGATAGATAATAAGCAAATGAATAATTGATAAGACAAGTGTCAAATGGAGTTCTTGGGATGCTTCATACAAGTCTGAGGTGTGCTTGAGAACGTTTTGCAAGTGTTCTTGGTAAATTTTATTGTAAATTTTTAGGGGTGAAGTTGATTATTAAAAGGGAAGGGGATCTCCAAGATATACCTTTCGGTACTGGATATATGTCTAGATAATAGTCTAAGTGGTTCCGTACAAAAACATGTGGGTTGTCCGGAGTCTCTAAAGCGGTGTTCAACACTACACCAACAACGATGTAGCCTCACTGTTCTTTCAAGGTCTCGGTACAGTGGTTCTAGCATCCCCAGGCAAAATTTGCCCACTTACGATAATTAGCGATCAACTTTGGATTTTCTTTGGCTTTCTTGGGAGAGTGTTTTATTTATGGTTGAAGTGGATTAAAATGTGAAGATTGAAGAATCTACAACTACTTTTGGGTATCCCACAAGTGGATAGAGCATACACAGTGTAGTAAATGTAAATTCCAACTTTATTAACTGTTGTGAACAAGAACCATCAAAAAACTCTCCGACAAAGAGCACTCTTGATCCGCCTATGACGAGATTCAAGAGATTTATGGAAAAGGTAAAAATGCTAAAGTAAATGAACTAAAAATTTAACAACAAACTCTCCGATAGAGAGCACTCTTAATCCACCTTTCAGTGTGATTCAAGAAATTTTAAGTTCTTTTTAGCAATTTATATGAGATAAAGAAAAAACCTTTTCAAAAAGATGAAGCTAACCTTTCCTATTCTACTCTAACAATTTATTGTGCAAGTATAAAGCAAATAAATGGACAGATACAAGCTTCCCCAAAATGGGAAAAGAGGGATGTGAGAGCCATAATCCCACTTGCTTTTATTAACTTGTATTACAATCTTTTCTTTTGGGAAACATTTTGTCCTTTGAAAATAGTAGCAAAAAAGTTTACAAGTTTTTGAGAGAAGGGGAATGAAGAAAGGGGAAAAAAGGATGGGGGTTTGGAAGAGTCTTTTCGAATGGTTCAAGCCTTCAAAGGGCCTTCTAATCGTCCTCCTTCCTGTCAAATAAACATAAAAACCAGCAAACTAAAAATAGAAGATTAGTGGATCGGTCCAATATTTACACTAACATTTTACACTACTTTAGTACTTGCGCATAATGGAAATGATTAAAATTTTTGAGTACTAAAGCAATTTACTTTTAGATCTAAAGCCAAAAGATGAAAAGCCAAAAGATGAAACTTGAAGATTCAAGATCTAAACTAATGCAAGCAAAATCGAAAGATAATCTTATTAGATCTGATTCAACTTGCAATAAAAAGCAACCGAGACGAAAATCTTGTAATTTTTGTAGGAAGAAGGGAAACAGCTGCTCAAGCCCTAAATCTTTTTAAAAAACTTGGAGATTTGACCGTAGATAACAAAGAATGCTATGCTTTATTTCAACCAATAATACAAAGCAAAGGACGATGCAACTTAGGTCAACTTTTAGCTCGGGAAAGGCAACCAAACACTGATTAGGTTGCACAAAACACATTAGATCTGGTACACCCCACAATTAAAAAACCAAAAGATCATGAAATATAGCTTAAAAGAGCATGAACTCGTAGATCTCTAATAGCAAGGAAGTAAATAGGCAAATTGAAAGCCTCAAATGCCTACCCTATGTGCTACAAATAGCCCTCTAAACCAGATTATTGATCTATGCAAAGCAAAATAGCTGAACAATATTACCTCATACAGAAAATATCACATGCACAACTTGCCACAAGATCTTTAGCCTCCAAAGCCTTCGGTTTTATTAATGTATAACAATGGACAACACAACATGAGTAGAGGTTCCTTGCTTCCTTCCCAAATGGGGAAGAAGGCCTCACTTTTATAACAAAACCCAGCCCAAGGGGGCACCAACCAACTGAAGATCAACCCGGAGTGTAACTGAGTTGAACTAAGGTAATCAGAAGTGGGACTGGAGAGATAGATGCCACCTCTCCTACAAACTCACTCCCTAAGGGCCACATTACCCAACCACACTACCAAACCTCCACACGTGCGAGTCCTCTCCTCACGCGAATGTACGGAATTGACGTGATGATTGAAGGTAATGAAAGGTTTGATCCAACTTGGGCTAAAATCGAAGTATGGAAATAACATAAGTTTTTAAGAGATGGGGAGGGGTCCACCCTCACCCACTCTAGCGCAACCCTCACCCACCTCCACGCTAGCGTGAGATTCCACATAGAGTTGACGTCAATCTCCACTATCTCCACCACATTCGCTACAAAGTTGCATGTATTGGAATAATATAATACCGAGGTTTAATATTTAGTGTTTTAAGTGGAGAGGGATCCACCCAATCCCACTCATATCCACAACCCAAGCTAGCATGAGCCTTCCTCACGTCATCCTCTTCTTAAAACAAATTTGTAGTTACCTTTTAAGCCATAGTTTATAATGTATCTCACTTTGAAGAGGGTCGTAAATCCATATGGCCCACATGCCACATCACTTTATCACCATTAAAATATTAATTTTTGAATTTTTTAAATATTGGACTTTAGTGCATTTTCTCAAAATTTAGCATTTAAATGCCATTATGATGCTCTGTTAGCCAAATAACGCCTTCTGGGGTGTTTTATCTGCCTAAAACATAGTGAAAGTGGCCCCTAGAGTAAAGATGTTGCTCCGGGCTTGAAAATGAGCCCAACCACACCAAAAACGAACTTCGAGTCACACTTTTTTTACATTTTGAATTTTTCCATTTAAACCATTAAAAAATGGCTTAAAACGGAAAATTTTATTTTTTCTCGAAATCAGACAAAACTCTAGGGGGGGCTAGTACATGTCCATACGACTCCAAAACAATGCCTAACACGCTTATATACATCAACACATGAACTTTAATAACCTCCTAAGTCCTAACCACCAAGGTGAAAATTCCAGCTTTAGAGGAGGGTTGAAAAACTCGAAAATTATAATCGCTTATTCAGCATTGCATAATTGACAAGGGAAAAAACACCTTGGAATAATCGGATTGATAGCCCGGTCTTAGGAAGACAAGTCCTTTACAAAAAGTTTGTCGTGTTAGAGCATTTATTACAACGCCCCCAAGGGGTATGAACATGCATTTTATTAAAAAGAACAAACCAAAACCGGTCCTTATGCAACCACGGAACTTCTAAGCACTAACAATGAACAATAGACTTGTTCGATACTCTGGCAGCTCACTGGAAATCCCCTAAGTGCAACTTAGGTGATAACAGGATGTTTGAATGTCAAGATCTGACAATGTTACCAGCTATCTCATGAGGATCACTCAATTACGTGATTAACTTGCAGGCGTTAAAGAGAAAGTAGTCGATATGGAACTTGCAGTGTGGCATTGAATGAATTCACCAAGCCTTGGGAACTATTTGTAAAGAGACTCTATGCTCGCAAGAAGCTCCCCACTTAGGAGAGACTTTTTGACCACTGCATCTAGGAAGAGACTCGAGAGGAGTCCAACAATCACAACCAGGGAGGTAGTAATGAAAACTTGGCCCTTGGCAGTGAGACAAAGAAGGGAAAAGGAAAGAGTTCCAATAGGGAGGGTAACAGTGAGGGGGAAGCCTCTCGGCTGGGAAAGAAGAAAGACTTGAGTAAAAATCAAGAGTTTTGTGTGCCACAAGAATGGAAACTATGTATCTCAATGTCCAAACAAGAAGAAAGGAGAAGGAAAAATGCACCAGGTAGCAACATCTGCAAAGACTCAGTTGAGTGACTTTGTTGTGAAGTTCGAGAGTGACTTCTCACTAGTTTCCTACCTTTCCAGCAACACAGCTGCTAGGAGTGTTTGGTAATTGGACAGTGGTGCATTTCGTCATATGACAGAAGCATGGGATTTATTCAGTAGATAATCGAAGTCAAGCTCAAGGATACATATGGAGCTTGGTGATGATGCCAAGTATGCACTTAGAGGAGAGGGAATAGTTTCGTTCCAACTTGAGACAGATGGTTCATTTGATGCCCAAGATGTGTTATTTGTATCGGGACTGAAGAAGAACTTGATCTCAGACTTAGTTATGGAGGACAGGGGTTTTGTCCTTATTTTTATGAGAGTACAGGTACTCATATATACAAAAGGAGCTAGCCGTAATACAGTAGTAAGGATTGGGGTTAGAGAGGGCCAACTTATATAGGTTGCAAGGAGAGCTTGTTTAAACTTTGGTACATGACAATGACAACGTATGCAAGCTTTGGCACGAGAGGATGGGACACCTTCACTATAGGGCCTTGTCGATTCTTAGGGAGATAGATTGTCATTGGTCTTCAAGATTTTAGTGTTGAGCAATAGGGAGTATGGAAAGGGTGTGCACTTGGCAAGAATGTCAAGACTGCTTTTCCAAGCAGTGATAGTAAGTCCAAGGGGATCTTGAATCTTATTCATTCAGACGTATGTAGGTCAATGTCCGCAATGTCTATGCAAAGAGCATCGTACTATTTGACGTTCATTGATGACTTTTCCAGGAAAACTTGGATCTTATTTATGAAGACCAAGGATGAGGTCTTTAGTTGGTTTCAAAAGTTCAAGGCTAGAGTAGAGAACTTGACAGGTAACAAGATCAAGGTCTTGAGGTCAAATAATGGGGGAAAAAACACCTCAAATGACTTCAAGGATTTCTGCAAGGAGTTGGGGATCAAGAGGGAGAAGACAGTCTCGTAAAACTCACAACAGAATGCGGTTGCAAAGAGAAAGAATCGGTCCATCATTGGTACTACAAAGGCTATGATTAATGATGAGGGTCTACCTATGTTTCTTTAAGTAGAGGCATATAACATTGCAGTAGATTTGCAAAGCATGAATCCTCACAGGATATCGAAGGAAGAGACTCCTGAGGAGGCATTCACAAGAGTAAAACCAGAGATAGGACATTTGAGGATCTTCGGTTGTCTAGTTTACATTCATGTGATTGAGGAGAAGATGATGAAGCTTAAACCTTTAGGAGAAAAGGGTGTATTTGTGGGGTACAACAAGAGCTCAAAGGACTATAGCATCTTCATGCCAGCACAACAAAAGACATTGGTGAGTCGAGATGTTAAGTTCGAGGAGAACTTGGCATCTAGGAAGTCTCATGAGTTACCACCGATGGCAGAGGATGAAGAGCAGGTGGCTCCAAAGGGAGAACAAAGTTCACAGGGCTCTAGTTCAGGGAGTCGTCGATCAAGTGAGGCGAATGTTAGCCCCTTCCAATTCTATTAGGAGACAAATGGTTTGAGCAGACACTGAGGGATGCTCGTGTTGATGTTTCTCCATGGTTCCAGCATCAGGCAAACATTTTGCAGACATTCTCCTAGAGGGGTCATGTGTATTGACCAATGGCTAGAAGAAGATGGCACTGGCGCAGCCTTGATTAGTCATGTGTATTGACTATGTGTATGAAGCCCGAGATGCTTAGCCTTGATTAGTTATGTGTATTGACTAAAAGTGAAGGAAGGCTAGTATCATATTGCATACTCTATGTGGGAGTGCTCTGTGATGGAGTGATCTATTCTATCTGGGACTTCTTCAAGTATGGTCAAATCAACATTAGAGCTCTATGGGTGAATTTGATCTGCACGTGAAGAGATGAACATCAACAAGGATAACTTTTCTATGATCAAGAAATAACCAAGAAGTCAAGACAAACCATTGAAGAAGTCCCAGATAGCATTTAAGAAATCCTAGAAGAAAATGAAGACAAGAAGACAAGTCAACTTGAAGATAAATAAAAAATGAAGATCAAAACTAGCAAGTCAGACCCAATGAAAGTGTATAAGTCATCCTCATTGAGGAAATTTCAAGTGAACAGAAGAATATAAATAAAGTGCTCTCACACTTCATTTACACTCAATCAACACACGTCTTCTCTCTTTCCTAGTGCGCAATTCCATCCAAGCATAGCTACAAGTAAAGGAGTAATTTTTGGGGGTTCTTATTGTATTGGAAGATTTCCCACCCTTGCTAGGGTTTCTTGTGAAAGAGGGCGAACCTCACTTGTGCTTGGGTTCATCTTCATGATTGGTATTGTATTTGAATTCGATTGATTTCTTCTAAGAAAAGTTCGTCGAGTTTTCTCCCTATTGGATTTCCCAAGGTAAAATCTTTGTCTCTTGTGCATGGCAACCTTTCTATGATCCTTGTTTCTGTTGCAATTTAAAGATGATATTTTCAATGTGCAATTATTTAATGAAATTGTGGGATGAAATAAATGCTTGAAGAATCATTGTTGAATAATTGTCAAGAAATGAAAATTGGATTAAAATTCAACAGCTCAAGAGCATGTTGAGGCTACCATAAGCTCATTCAAGGAGTGTAGGCCTCCAAGGAAGTTTCCGAAATATATGGCATTGATGAGCAACATAACTAATTTCGAGCCTTCTAATTTTGAGGAAACAACCATGGTGGAGGGTTACACCTGTATCATGAAGAATAATTTTGGGATATTGTGCCTAGACCGGAGGTTAAGTTTATGGTGACTTTTAGGTAGCTCTTAAAGATCAAACATGTTGCAGATCGCAGCATCGAGAAGTTCAAGGCGAGGTTTGAGGCAAGAGGGTTCTCTCAGAGAGAGAGAGTGGACTTTAAGGATACATTTCCTCTTGTCGCCAAATATGCTTCCATTCGGGTTGTGATATCTATTGCCTCAATCATGATGTGGACGATTCACCAAATGGACGTGAAGACAACCTTCCTCAACAAGATCATTGAGGAGGAAGTATATAGAGAGCAACATCGAGGATTCAAGGTACGTGGGAGAAAGTCTCATGTGTGCAGGCTTAAGAAATCCTAGTACAAACTCAAACAGGACCCAGGTCGTGGTATGCCAGGATTTACGAATACCTGCAGAGCATGGGCTTCACCAAGAGTGAGGTGGATCCCAACTTAGTTGATGCAGGAGCAATCGCAAATATCAAAGGAGATTGCTGTCCTCCATTCCACCAACGCAAACAACAAAATGGGCACCCGCTAAGCACCAAAGGAAACCACGAAGAACGCGAACAAATCCAACCGTTCCCCAGAAGGAGATCTCGAGATACCCACCATGGGTCATGGATGCGCAAATGGTGGAGATCTGATCTCCAGGAATAGATCAACGAGAATAGTTGGGATGACACAAAGCTCACACGAATGGTTGAGATGAACCCCATCATGCGTGAATGGCCCAGATTGGTTCACAGGTCAGTTTTCGAGGCCAAAAACAAATTTATTAATATAGCGGCCTCAATGTCAGAATGATGGAGGGTGTACATGTTTTAAAGATCCCCTAATCGAGGATGAGGAAAAGGAAAGTGCATGGCTTCATTTATGGGGTAGTCGGCCCATTCCCCATTAAAAACTATTAAATCTCATTAAAAGAAAAATTAATGGAAGGGGGGGATCTGATTTGTGTGGGGATGAGTACGAGAGAAACCACAAATAGAAGAATAGAGGAAATAAAGAAGAACTAAGGAGAAGTAGCATAGGAGGGAGAGAAATAAAGCTCGTCAGTCGAGGCGAGTAAAAGAAGAAGAGGTAGAGGGGAAGAAGAGCGAAGGCAGAAGAGAAAAAAAGGAGAGCCTAGTCAAGGATGAAAGAGAAGAAGAAGAAGAAAGCCAATGAGGATTAGAGAAGAAGAAGAAGAAGGAAGGAGAAGCAACAACAAAAAAGCATGGGAAGAAGATAGACCAAAAGAGGGTGTAGTGAAAAAGAGAGAAGAGTTGAGGGAAGAGAATTTCCTAAAATTGTAATTGTAGTATCTGATGAATGTAATACCTTGTTTGAGACCGAGACCAGGGGGGTTAGTTTCAATTTATGTTCACTGTAAATCTCATAATTTGAAGCTTTCAAGCCTGTAAAGAAAGCATGTAAATTTCTAGGTTAATCTTGATAGAATGAATGGATAATTTTAACGGTTTCTTTTGTGCATGACTCATCGTAGGTGCGTTCTAAATTTCATATCCGAACTGTTGCCTTGAGGTTGTTTGAGATTGTTGGCAACTCTTGTATCACCTTGTGAACTGAAATTTTCTAATAGAAATATTGAGCAGGTTTGAGAGTCTAAATTATGCCAGTGTTGATGTTTGTATGTTTGGACCTATTGTGTCCTTGCTATGTTTGTGGGACTTGTTGAGGAGACGAGAAGAGGGGGATGAAGGACCCTGTTTGCAATATCATGGATTACTTTGTGTGTAAATGAGTTGTATGGTTCTTGGTTAGAATGTGCTCTTTGTGAGAGTAGCCTTGTGGTGCTTGTGCTCAGTAGCACCACGGGACTGCATCAGTTGATATCAGAGCAGGAGTATCCTGCAAAGTAGGTGGAATCTTACTAGATAAGTGAAGCTTGCAGCTCCACAACCAAGTTAATATGTAGAGTTGCAAAGAAAGAGTTAGGAACGACTCCAATTGCGATTAGGTAGATGTTGTTGAATGATTTTGGGCAACTCCAACAGTGAGGTTAGGCGGAGTTTTTTAGTGGGGAAGAAGCAAACCCAATTGAGCTTTGGAATATTGGAAGGCAAATTAAATTCTATTGTATTGAGACAACTCCAACAGTCAATTTGGGTAGAGCTATAAAATCTAAGAGAACACTGCACACTGAGAAAGTGCAAAAATGGATTACCAGAGTCATGTGAAGATCGAAAGTGTGAACAAAAGGAAATCACATGAGGAAATAGCCCTACTAGAATTATGCAATACATTGAGAAGGACGGTGGTTAAGCTAGAAGTTTTAAAGGCAGCACAAGGGATCAAGAATCCCTTTGACCAAAATAAATTGGTGAAGATTTTGATGGAACAGAGAAGAACCCTCAAAATGGAGGAGGTGAAAAGGATTAGTGAGCAGATTGGGAAGATATTGGAAGTGTTGGAACAAGCAAAAGGGTCATGTCATACCAAGATATGTGATGAGCATGATGAGAAAATGAAAATACTAGAAAAAGAACATATAGTGGAAGAAGCAAGTGATGAATTTGGATTGTGTCATGTCCCCAATTAAATAATTTATAAATAAGACTACTTGGAAATAATGTTCCACCAACCTACTAGTTCCCTAGGTTGAAATGGAGACATAAATTTTGTAATAAGGGGATAAGGGACCCAAAAGGACTTTAGTTTACCATATTCACATTTAAATGGGTCACATAAATGATAAATGCTAAGAAAATAAGGTGGCATGGGTTCATAAAGACACTTGGAGCTTGTGGAGCCTTTGGATGACTAGATTCCCCACACACTTGGCATGATCTTCATCCAAATTCGAAAACATAGGTAGTGTAACATTATTGGAGGGTGATGCGGTGTCAAATATCATATAATGAGCGAAGGAATTTGAATAGGTAAAGGAGAGTAACTTTCATGGGAGAGGAATGTTAGTTTTTGTACCTAGGCAGATGTTCCCTAGGTGACTTTATTTTGCCTAAGTCACTTTAAGAGGGAAAAAGGTGACCCTCACATTAAATGTCACTTAATGAGACTTTATGAACATAGTCACTTTTTGATAAATTTAAGTGAGAGTAATTTTATTTATGTGAATTAAATAAAAGGGATTTTTACTCTCATTGATTCTCATCCATTGGATTAGATTTATTTTCCACCGTTGGATTAGAAACTCACTTAGGGTTATTCAAAAGGCTGAGGGAGGCAAAAGGAGATTGTACTTTTCATTTTTTGCATGAAAAGAGAGAAGAGCTGAGGAAGGGAGGTCGAGACTAAGAGAAGGGCACGATTTTCCAGACAGTTTGCTAAAGAGATTTTGGTGGGCACGAGAATCAAGACAGCCTTCATTTGCTTTTGCACAGAACCCAAGAGAAGTACGGACTGCATTTATTGCACAGGATAGACTGCATTTAATGCTGTACGGTCTGCACAGAAATCAAGGGTACGGCCTGTAGAGTACGGCCTGCATTAATGTGGCACAGAAATCGAGGTACGTTCAGCATTTAATTGCTGCACAGAAATCGAGGTACGGCTGCATTAATTTACTGCACAGTTTTCGAGGGTACGGACAGCATTTATTTGGCACAATTTACGAGGAGGTACGGCTGTCATTTATTGCTGTACGGTCTGCATTTAATAGGCACGGAAATCGAGGGTGTACGGCTGCTGTTTTTGCTGTGCACAAGTTTCCAGATTTTGAGATAAAATCTGTGGTGGAGATAAGTTGTATTTCTGTCCTATATTTTTGCTGAAGAAAATAAATCTCTCTCTCTCTCTGACTGGTTTTCCCCGTGGGGGTTTTTCCAGGGCTTATTTAGCCAAAAATCTCTGAGTTAAATTTTTATGGTGTGACTGTCTATTTGTTTTCAGCCTATTAGTATTTTTTACTGTGTGTTTAAAATTGTTCAGCAAATTTTTTAAGTAACTTCCAGCCTATGCAAAACCGGCTGAAGTGAAAACCACTAAATGTTCATTTAAACCAGCAAGCAGTAAAACTCAGTTTTCTACAAGGAAGAGACTAGAAGACAAGGTGTGCCACTTGGAAGGAGATTCCATGCAATCTATGACAACAAATGATGAAAGATTCTATGACAAGTATGACAAATCCAGACCTAATTGCGGACATATGACAAATCTGACATAATAGGGCTACAAATAGCCACCAAGAGGTCGAATTTGGGAGTTAGAGGCAGCCATTCAAATTGGGGAAAGAATTGGAGCATGAAGAGAGAGACAAGTGTCATGAGAGTTACTAAACCACTAAGATGAGTTAGAGGAATCCCATGGATGGAAATTCGACCTTAGGAGACCTCATGAAGTTAATAAAAGGATGTCATGAGGAATGAGAATAGTTTTTATCATTTGTTAATTGGCCTTTGGCATTTTGGAGATCTTTTGCTTGTCCATTGCACGATGAGTGTTCACTCTCCCTGCTTGTGAACCAATTTCGAGGGAGTTGGATTCCTTTCCAAGTTGGTTGATGGAGAGGCCATTTCAGACCTCTCAATGGAGCTTAATGAAGGAATTTTAGTTGCAAGTTGAAGGTCCATACAGTCGAATTCTCATCTATCTCCCTATTCTCTCATTCCTTCTTCTTCGTTCCCCCACACTCTCATGTTGAGGGCGCACTTGTTGGACTGGTGCTTGCGCTTTGCTGAGTATATTTGGTACCCAAGCTGTGAAATATGATGTATGGCTCTGTAATCTCATGTCCATATGCTCTGTAAGTCGAAATATCAATAATACTTATGTTAGAGGCTCGCATTCCCATGCTCTTGAATAACTAGTTTTCATGGATTTGGCTTCAATATTGAAGTAGCATTATATCATATTTGTATGAGGACAATCCTATGAGTTTAATGATGTTGGGAAAGCTATATATTATGTAATTCTCTATACTTCCATTCCAATATTCTATGCAGCTCAAAATCCAAGAAACTCATGTGTGAAAAGCTTGCATTCTCATGCCATTGTATCACTAATTTTCATGGATTTTGGCTTCAATCTTGAAGTAGTTTTATACCAGATTTGTATGATGAAATTCCTATGAGTTTGATGATGTTGGGGAAGCCATATATAATGTAATTCTCTGTACTTCCATTTTCATATTCTATTTAGCTCGAAATCCAAGAAACTCTTGTGTGAAAAGCTTGCACTCTCATGCCATTGTATCACTAGTTTTCATGGATTTTGGCTTCAATCCTGAAATAGTTTTATATCAGATTTGTATGAAGGCTCTTCTCTGAGTTTGATGTTGTTGCAACAGCGAAATATGATGTGTTACTCTGTAATTTCATGTCCCTATGCTCTGTGGGTCGAAATCCAAGAAATCCATATCTGAAACTCTTGCAATTCCATGCTACTAATTCACTAGTTTTCATGTATTCGACTCCCATACTAAATGAGTTGCATACCAGACTTGTATGAAGGGATTTTTATGGTATTTAATATTGTTGGGGCAGCAATTTTTATTCTGTATATGGTCCCTATATGTCACATCCTTATCTGAACCTTTAACTCTACCTTTCATATGTCAAAATCGAGCTAGTTATGCAATTTCCCCATAAGCAATTTCATTGAAAGTTATCAAACAAATGTGGAACTCTATAACTAATTTGCAGAACTAACAACCATGTGTAATGATAGCCCCTTATGTCTGATAAAAACCCCAATACTCTATTCACAAATTTGGGAGGGTCGTACTTGAGTTGTGAAGCCAATTTTACCTTCACCCTTGGGGGAATTTGACCACAATTTCCTATGTAAAATTGCATTGTTTCTCCCTAGCCCCAAACCAGTTTGCAGGAGCTTAAATTCATATCAAAAGTATTCATAGGTCATGTGGGAATGTTCTAAGACTCACCCTATCCTTTCATTTCAAATTCGAGACCATTTGGAGTCAGTTGGAACCCCCTCCAGTCTTGACTAGTAAAGCTCAAAAATTGTTCAAAAAGCACTCTTTTCAAAATTTCAAAGTACAGACATTACAAATTGGGTGAGTATAGTGAAGAGGATTGTGATGAAGAAGGGACAAAAGTTTGCTATCCAGAAATTGGGGAATTGTTTAAAAGATATTCCCTAGAAAACACAACTTGAGTCTGAAAGTAATTCATAGTGTAGAAGTGAAGAAAATGAAGCAAGAGAAGCTTTAGGACTATTAAGAACAGAGATGGAAGGGGAGCCAGTTGAGAACTCCCAAATGCATCTAAAATAGTTAAAGAGACTTCCTATGAAAAGGAGGTGGACATCGATTTCCATACAAGGGGATTTGGAGCAACAAAAGAAATGGAGAGGTAAGTTTTAATTCCCTTATGTTACTATGGTGATGTAGTTGAGGTAAAAATAGGGCAGCAAGCCTATGAGTGCCTACCAAAAATTATGCAAGATGTGGATAATGGAGATAAAAGCATGAGTTGTAAACCTGAGAAGCAGGTCTTGGAATACTTTACATAATCAAGTTGGACTGAAGGCAATTTTGAAGGTAATGTTGCAAAGGAAAGCAGCCAAAATATTGTCATCAAGACAGAGGTAAGTGAATCAATTGAAGAATCTGAATTTAAAATTATGTTTGCATGTGAATAATTAATAATAATTGAAGAGTTTTTGAGCATTAAACATCCTCTTTTAGGAGAGGAGAATAGCATGCTCGTTGTAGAGCATGAACAGGATAAGGTAGATAAGAGTAACGAGGATTTGAATGATAATTGTATATTTTTAGAGAATGAAGTTAAGGATAAAGAAGATGTCGATAAAGAGAATGCTACATTAAAAATTGAGGAAAGAAAATGTGAAAGCAACTTCATGGAGGATATGAATGAGGACATCATGAGACCAGTAAGATGGAGTGTGTGGGAATGTGAGTTAAACTCGATAGCTGAATGGCTCTATAAGCCAAGGTACGAGGAACAACATGATGAGAAAAATGGAGGTAAATCTGCCATAAGAGTTGTAGAAAGGGAGGCAACCATTGAAGGACAGAGTTGAAGAGTGTATGCCTGAGAATGAATTGGTTGATTGCATACATGTAAGTATGAGAGGCAGTCTTAAGGACACAAGAGAACATGAAGCCAATGTACTAGGCATGGACAAGAAACAGAGTCTAGGGAAACAAAATGGAAATGAAGAAGTTGAAGAGAAGCAAGTCCAAAGACTTGGAAAAATAGATAAAGAGAGTTATGATAGTGATGGAGATAATCATGAGCTAGAGAATGCATCAATGATTTTGCACAACAAAGAAAGAAAGCTTGAGGTTGCGGTTGATACGCAAGCATAAGAGAAAATGAAGATGGACCTGGTAGGGGTCCCTAGTTTTATTAATAATTTGAATTTTGTGGATTTGTGGGTACAGGTGCAAAGAATGGCATTATTGTTGCCAGGGATGATGATTTGTATACCATTGATAATCGTGAGGCTACAAAAGTTGAAGTTGATGAAGATAAGGGTAAAGGTGGCAGCCATGTCAAAGTTACTAAGGATAAAGACAAAGAAAAAGGGCACCATGCCAGAGTGTCGAGGTTGCACAACAGCCTAACCAAAAAGGAAATGGAAGAAGGATATTTAAACAAAGTGAAAAATGATTTTGTTTCGAAAGAAGATTCAATTGAAGAAGTGTTGAATTTTAACATGTGCATGACATTCTTTAAAAATTGCAGACTGTAATACAGATAGAGCTTGAAAAGTAAACAACAGTAAGACAAGTGCAGTAGTCAACCAAGCATCACAGAATTGAACACATGATTTTTCACGGGGAAACCTTTAGAGGACAAAAACCCTAAAGCATTAATAATTCGTCCCTTAAATGAAATGACTGAGTTTGTTCATGAAAAGGAGAAAAATGATCTCAGAATTCTGAGATGAATGTACAAGAAAACTTCAAGAACAATGAAGCCCTAGCAGGCTTGTTGCTGCTACCATAATTAGCCACGTAGAGGGTGAATAAGAACCCTAACCACCCGTGACCATCAACCTGCTGCCCAAAAATTGTTTGATTGTTGCACGAGTTGACTGTTTGAGTGCTGCCCAAAATTGCAGTTTGATTGCTGCCCAAAATTGCAATTTGACCATTGCTCGAAATTGTCGGAATTGCAGTTTGACTGCTGCCCGAAATTGCAGTTTGACTGCTGCGCGAAATCACAGTTGACTGCTGCCCAAAATTACAATTGACTGCTGTCCGAAATTACAGTTAATTGCTGCCCGAAATTTTAGTTTGACTGTAGCCCGAAATTTTAGTTTGACTGCAGCCCGAAATTGCAATTTGACTGCTGCCCGAAATTACAGTTGATTGCTGCCCGAAATTACAGTTGTCTGCTGCCTGAAACTACAATTAACTGCTACCCAAAATTACAGTTGACTGCTACCCAAAATTTTAATTTGACTGCTGCCTGAAATTACAGTTGACTGTTACTCGAAATTATAGTTAAATTGTTGTCGTGAACACCACTGTGGATTGTAATCAGTGGAAGGAGAAACCCTAGTGAGCTATGTCACCACACTAGGACAGGGAAAAGAGATAAAGAAAGACTCAGCCACAAAAGTCTCCTCTCAATTGCAGCGAATAACCTCAATCAATGGTTACCTCAGTCTACGAAGGAGCAGTCAAGTGATCATGTTGTGTGTCAAATGAATTGCAAGTGACATTTATTTATAAACTTTCAAACATTTGAGTTGGTCCCACATAAATAGGAGTTGACATTAGGGTTTGAATCTTTTCATCTTTGACCCTTTTGATTCTAATCTTTTTGTGGTACAAAGGTCTTCTTGTATTTTGACTTGTGCCTCTTGGTCTTTCTCATGGTCCAAGACTTAGGGTTAGATGGCCCTCCAAGTATTTTGTGGTCAAAGCAAGTGGTCTCTAGGGTCCTTCATGCCCACTCGAAAAACATCTTCATAAATACTAAGAATTACTAAATGCTTTAACTTGATCTCCTCACGCCACCAAGATCAGGTGCTAGGTCTCTCAACCAGAGGTAATTAGTCTCTAGAGAAGGTCTCATAGCCCATAGATCAAGGAGAGGAGTGCATCACGTGCCCAGACCCGGTCTAGGGCTTATGGTGATGACCTGGTAACTAACCAGCTGCCTTAGCCCTAGGCTGCATCAAATGACTCAATTTCAAATATTTGGTAACTGACCAAGCGCCTCCATTCTCCCGGAGAATGGCCCTCAACCCTAGGCCGAGTCCCCTAGTCCCAGGCTGGTTCAAATTCCTGGTAACTGACAAGGTGCCTCCATTCAATGAATGGCCCTCAGCTCTAGGATGAGTCCCCTAGTCCCAGATTGGTTCCAATTCCTGTAATTGACCAGGTGCCTCCATTCAAAGAATGGCCCTCAGCCCTAGGTTGAGTCCCCCAGTTCCAGACTGGGTCAAGTTCCCAGTAACTGACCAGGTGCCTCCATTCTCTAAGATAATGGCTCTCGATGCTGCTTAGGAAAAATCAACACTCCCTCTCAGCGAGAGAGGTATTCTCTGCCATACCAAGCTTGTCACGAAAGTATACAAACTTTGTTGATGTCTGAGGCTTGGTCAAAATATCTGCAAATTTGTTCATCTGTACGGATGTATTGCAGCTTCAGGGTGCCTCTCTGTACTAAGACTCTGATGAAGTGGTACTTCATTTCAATGTGTTTCGATCTGTTGTGAAACACCAGGTTTTTTGAAAGCTTAATGCAACTCTGATTATCATAATGAATAATCGTTGACTCAAGCTTTCCACCGAACAGATCAGAGAGAAGTTTCCTAAGCCAAACTGCTTCTTTGCAGGCATCACTAGCAGCAATATACTCAACTTCAGCTATGCTCTAAGCTATGGAACCCTGTTTCCTGCTAGACCAAGAGATCATTGTTGATCCCATACTGAAGCAGTAACCTGAAGTGCTTCTTCGGTTTACTGCACTGCTAGCCAAACCGGAGTCAGCATATCCGACCAGTGTTCCACCAAGTTTCCGGGACGCACAAGCGTGGGAGCAGGGAAACGCATAGTAGGGACATGTAGAAACACCCCAAAATTTTGGGGTATTTTGGGGGACGAGGAGGAATCAAGGTTTCTAATATAAGGGGGTCAATCTCTAAAATTATTAAAAAAATATAAAAATAATAAAAATATGAACCCCAACATATAAACATATCAATTCCTCATCCCATCACCATTTCCTTACTAGCATCCTTATGTTCCCGAAGAGTTTAGTGTAATGTAAATGTAATCGTTATAGCCAAGCATATCATATCGATGTTTGTTTCTTTTTATTTGTTTCTATTTCGATTTATAATGACCATTGTGTAAAAGCCTAAAATTTAAGATGAACCATTTTTTTTAAGTAAAAAAAATTTAAAATTCGAGGGTGGTGGGGGCCTGTGGGAGCCCCCCATTTTCAAGGGGGGGCATGTGGGAGACCCCAATCCGGGAGACACCTAGACCTACGTTTCCCCATGTTTCGCAGAAAGGGGGGCGCTAGGAAACATTTCCCATGGAGCCTCCCAGCCCCCGGGGCGTGGGAAGTGCAGGGGACGAGGCCCGACCCTGGGAGACGCATCCCTGTGGAACACTGTATCCGACTAACATCACTCCAATGCTGGAAGTATACATGAGCCCATAAGTAATAATACCTCACACATATCTGAGTACATGTTTAGTAGCTGCCCAGTGTATGTGCTTCGGATCGAACATGAATTGACTCAGAGCATTCACTGTGTAAGGGATATCTACTCTCGTGTGCACGAGATACATCAAGGATCCAATGAGTTGTTGATACAAAGCAGAATCCACATCCTCTGAACAAGCGGTTGAGTCACGTAACTTCTTCAAGTTCGTTGTCATAGGTACGCTCATGGACTTACATTCATGCATCCCAAATCTCTGCCAGATATCGACTGCATACTTCCCTTGTGTTAGGAAGATCTCGCCTAGATTTTGCCAGACCTCCAAGCCAAGAAAATAGTGCATCAGACCAAGATCCTTCATTTCAAATTCAGAGGTAAGCTCCCTCTTGCACTGAGCTATCAGTTGTTCCTCCCCAGTAAGGAACAAATCATCAACATACAAGACTAGGATCAAGTGATTGTTGTGAACAACCTTAAAGTACATATTGGAGTCAGCAGTACTTTGGAGAACCCCAAGCTGTGAAGGTAGCCATCAATTCTTGCATACCAAACTCTTGGGGTCTATTTGAGCCCATACAAGGCTTTCTTCAGTTTACACACATCGGACTTATCCCCACGAGTCACAAAGCCTTATGGTTGTTCAATGTAAACTTCCTCTTCAATTTTGCCATTGAGGAAGGTTGTTTTCACATCCATCTGATGGAGTTTCCATCCAAACACAACAACAAGGGAGATGATAGTTCTGATGGTGGTATATCTGGCAACAGGAGCAAAAGTTTCATCATAGTCTATGCCTTCTTTTTGAGTGAAGCCAAGAGCTACAAATATGGCTTTATACTTTTCAATGCTGCCATCAACAGCATGCTTGATTTTGTAAAGCCATCTAGACGTTACCACAGACTTCCCTGTTGGTCTAGGGACAACTTCCCACACATCATTTTTCATAATTGAACTATATTCTTCAATCATGGCATCATTCCATACATGTTGGCTTGCTGCTTCTTTGTATGTGGAGGGTTCTGCATTTATTTGCTTGCTCATAAGGCCCGAGTACTTTTGAGGCTTTATGCTTTCTCTGAAAGTTTCGGGAGGAGATTTATGCTTCTCAACTTCTTGCACCATTTCTCGGTATCAGGTATGTCTCCTTTTAGAAGGAGGAGCCTCAAGTAGTTCTTCAATTGGTCTTTCAGATTCTTTAGGCACATATGGAATTTAAAGCTCAAATTCTTTGTCCTCCCTCTGAACTTCTAAATCTGGAATTTCAGAAAGAGATTCTTCTATATCATTTGGAAGCTCTTCTATTTGGTGAAACACAGCTTCCTCATGGAAAATCACATCTCTACTGACTTCAATGTACCTTTGTCCAAAAACATAGATGCGGTAAGCTTTCAAGCTTTCACTGTAACCAACAAATATGCCTTTCTTTCTGGAAGGCTCTAGCTTAGCCCTATTTTCTTTTGGTACATGGATATACACAGGAGTGCCAAAAATCCTCATGTGGTCAACTACAAGTTTCTTGCCTGTAAATACTTCTTCTAGTGTCTTTTCCCCCAAGATGGCATGAGGGCTTCTATTTTGGATGTACACAGCAGTACCTACAGCTTCAGCCCACAAAGATAAAGTAAGATCGAGATCAGTCAGCATAGCTTTGGCAGCTTCACATATCGTTCTATTCTTCCTTTCTGCAACCCCATTATGTTGAGGGTTGTAAGGCACTGTCAGCTCCCTCTTGATTCCTGCTTCTCAACAAAAATCATCAAACTAATTAGATTCATGCTCACCTCTGTTATCTGATCTCAGGATATGGATGTGTCTCCCTGTCTGGTTTTCAATTAGAGCCTTGAACTCTTTGAATTTGTCAAAAGTTTCACTCTTGACTTTTAGAAAGTAGATCCAAGACTTACGAGAGTGATCATCTATAATAGAAGCACCCACTCAAGGAGGGTGAAGACATGGGCCCACATATGTCAAAATGAATCAAATCTAAGATTCCTTTAGATCTATTCTTGCCTCTGGAGAAAGATTTCTTAATGTTCTTACCTAGAGCACAACCTCTGCAAACACCATTATGTTTAAGAGAAATCTCAGGCATACCTGTGACCATCTTTTGAAGACCAAGGAGAGCTGTATAGTGTGGGTGTCCAAACCTTCAAAGCCACATTTCACATGAGTCAATTGTGTTGTGAACCAATGCTAGTGTGGAATTCCTGGAAGCTTTGTAAATGCCTCCCTCTCAAACTCCAATCAGTTCTGCTGAGCTTAACTTTTCATTCTTTGCCCATAGTAAGACCTTCTTGTCCATGAAGAGAACCCTGTAGCCCTAGTCTTCTAAGTCAACAATAAAGAGGAGGTTCTTCTTCAAACCAGGAACATATTGTATGTCTTCAATATGCAAAACAGTCCCTGAATCGAGTTGAAGTGAAGTAGAACCAACTCCTTCAATTTTGTAGGTGGTGTCATTCCCAAGTTCTACTTGAATAGTGAGCTTCTTCTTTCTGTAGCTAGTAAGTGCTTCACAGAAACCTTTCATATGTCTAGAAGCACCACTATCCACTAACCAAGAGTTAGCACTGTTGGTGATGGATTCTGAAAAAGCAGAGATCAAGTAGTATTCCCTTCTTGATTCATCTTCTTTGGAAGACTTAGCATTCTTCTTCTTCTTGGGTTCTTCTTCTTTTGTTGTAGAAGCTTGGAACCTTCTTTTGAACCTTCTCTTTAGTTGCCCGCAATCCTTGGCAAAATGTCCTATCTTATGACAATTAAAACATTCTAAATTTGGAGCATCTAAATGCTTACCTTGTGTTTTCTTTTCTTTCTTTTTCTGAGTGAAAGGCTTCTTGAACTTCCTTGTCTTAGCAGTAAGAGCAAGGTTATCTTCCTTAGCGCCATTTGATCTGCTCTGAATTCTTCCCTCTTCTTCCAAACAGTCATGCCAAAGTCTATCAAAGTTTGACTGAGATTCACGTCCACTTACTGCTACCAGAAAGGTCTCCCAAGAACTGGGGAGACCATCGAATACAGACTGTACAAGATCATCATCATCCACAGGTATACCAATAGCAGAAAGTTGGTCTCTTACCTGAGCAATTTTTGTGAAGAAGGGGACAACTCCTTCATCCTTATTCATCTTCAATGTACGCAGCCCTCTTCTTCAGTACTCTCTTCTAACTGGGTGCCTTCTTTTCATATAAATTTGTCAAGGTGTCAAAGCATTCATTGGCAGTCTTCAATGGTGTGATGGTGGGCATCAAGGTCTCCTTGACTGAGTCACAGATGATCCTCCTTGCCTTTGCTTGCTTCTTCTTGAAGGCAATTCTTCCAGCATTAGATGTAGGTTCTTATGTGGCATTAAGAACCAAGTCATCAAGGCCATTCTCTTCCAAGGTGGCCATGAGTTGTAGTTGACTGACCCCTCAAGCCTTTCTTCCAGTCTGAAGGTGTTGGTGGCCATCTCTGATTAACAAGTCTGTTATATCATGCTGCAAACGCATCAAGGTCTAGGAGGGTTACAACATAGTGGAAAAAATCGGCGATGGTCCAGAAAACATCTTCTCGACAACATCGGCAAAAAAATCGACAAACCGCAACAAGCATTAAAAATGCAAAATTTATACTTTAATAGGGTCAAAATTCGCTTATTGATTTTTTCCCCTATTTGCCGATATTTTTCTAATTTTTCTCGATTTTTTCCCAATTTTTGCCAATTTTTTGAAAAATCACGATTTTTTCGGGCCGAAAAATCACCAACCAGAAAAAATCGCAATTTTTCGGGACATCACCAATTTTTCGGCGATTTTTTCCACTATGGTTTACAGTGATATGCTCTTTCACTGCAATCTTCACATGCAAAGCTATGATACCATGTTGAATTTTAACATGTGCATGTCATTCTTTAAAAACTGCAGACTGTAATATAAATAGAGCTTGAAAAGTAAACAACAGTAAGACAAGTGCGGTAGTCAACCAAGCATCACACAATTGAACACATGATTTTTCACGGGGAAACCTTTAAAAGACAAAACCCTCAAAGCATTAGTAATTCATCCCTTAAATGAGATGACTGAGTTTGTTCATGAAAAGGAGAAAATTGATCTCAGAATTTTGAGATGAATGTATAAGAAAACTTCAAGAACAATGAAGCCCTAGCAGGCTTGGTGCTGCTACCATATGTTGCCACGTGGAGGATGAGTAAAAACCCTAACCACCTGTGACCATCAACCTACTGCCCAAAAATTGTTTGACTGCTTCCCAAGTGAACTGTTTGACTGCTGCCCGAAATTGCAGTTTGACTACCACCCGAAATTGCAGTTTGACTGCTGCCCAAAATTGCAGTTTGACTGTTGCCCGAAATTAAATTTGACTGCTGCCCGAAATTTTAGTGTAACTGCTGCCCAAAATTGCAGTTTGACTACTGCCCAAAATTACAGTTGACTGCTGCCCGAAATTACAGTTGACTGCTGCCCGAAATTACAGTTAACTGCTACCCAAAATTATAGTTAACTGCTGCCTGAAATTACAGTTTGACCGCTACCCGAAATTATAGTTAAGCTACTGTCGTGAACACCACTATGGACTGTAATCAATGAAAGGAGAAACCTTAGTGAGCTATGCCGCCACACTAGGACAGGGAAAAGAGATAAAGAAAAGTTACCTCAGTCCACGAAGGAGCAGTCAAGTGATCATGTTGTGTGTCAAATGAATTGCAAGTGACATTTATTTATAGGCTTTCAAACATTTGAGTTGGTCCCACATAAATAGGAGTTAACATTAGGGTTTGAATCTTTTTCATCTTTGACCCTTTTGACTTTAATCTTTTTGTGGTACAAAGGTCTTCTTGTGTTTTGACTTGTGCCACTTGGTCTTTCTCATGGTCCAAGACTTAGGGTTAGATGGTCCTCCAAGAATTTTGTGGTCAAAGCAAGTGGTCTTTAGTGTCCTTCATGCCCACTCAAAGTACATCTTCATGAGGAGAATTACTAAATGCTTTAACTTGATATCCTCGTGCCACCAAGATCAGGTGCTAGGTCTCTCAACCAGAGGTAGCTAGTCTCTGGAGAAGGTCTCATAGCCCATAAATCAAGGAGAGGAGTGCATCACGTGCCCAGACCCGGTCTAGGGCTTATGGTGATGACCTGGTAACTGACCATTTGCCTCGGCCCTAGGCTACATCAAATGACTCAATGTCAAATACTTGGTAACTAACTAAGCGCCTCCATTCTCCCGGAGAATGGCCCTCAGCCCTAGGCCGAGTACCCTGGTCCCAGACTAGTTCAAATTTCTGGTAACTGATTAGGTGCCTCCATTTAGTGAATGGCCCTTAACTCTAGGCCGAGTCCCCTAGTGCCAGACTGGTTGAAATTCCCGGTAACTAACCAGGTGCCTACATTCAAAGAATGGCTCTCATCCCTAGGCTGAGTCCCCAAGTTCCAGACTGGGTCAAGTTCCCGGTAACTGACAGATGCCTCCATTCTCCAAGAGAATGGCTCTCAATGTTGCTTAGGAAAAATCAACAAGAAGCTTTATTGATAAACAGCCATGAGGAGCTCAAATATTGTTGGCAGTGGATGCGACAGGTAGAAACCATTAAGCAAGGTATTGGTAAAGGAGGAGATGAACAAGATAGCAGGTGGGGTCGTAAACTACCCACCTTATAGCATTCAAAGATAATATGGTGGATGCAAAAAAGGGTGAAGGATAAGGGGTCTTTCCACACCTGGTATCAAGTATGGCATCCACGACGAAGGAAAAGATGGAAGTGTAATGTTGCTTACAGTAACTGGTCTCAACATGAGGTCATGGTTTTGTTTAACCCAAAGAGATTAATGCAAAAGCGGTCGTAGAAGATCAAGGGAGTTTTTTGTTGTTCATTCCACCAGCACAAATGACATAATGGGCACCCAGTGTAATGTTGCTTACAGTAACTGGTCTCAACATGAGGTCATGGTTTTGTTTAACCCAAAGAGATTAATGCAAAAGCGGTCGTAGAAGATCAAGGGAGTTTTTTGCTGTTCATTCCACCAGCACAAATGACATAATGGGCACCCGCTAAGCACCAAAGGAAACCACGAAGAACACAAACAAATCGCATTTGTTCACAGGAAGGAGATTTCAGGATAAATGCCATGGGTCATGGATGCGTGAATGGTGGAGATCTCCAGGAATAGATCAGCATGAACGGCTGGGATGACAGGAAGCTCGCACGAATGGTTGAGATGAACCCCATCATGCACGAATGGCCCAAATTGGTTCATGGGTTAGTTTCAAGGAGGCCAGAAGCATATTTAGTACTCCAGCGGCCTCAACATCGGATTAATAGAGGGTGTAAATGTTTCAAATATCCCCTTGATCGAGGATGAGGAAAAGGAAGGTGCGTGGCATCATTTCTAGGGTAGTCAGCCCATTCCCACTTAAAAACTATTAAATCCCATTAAAAGAAAAATTAATGAAAGGGTGGGCTCTTGATTTGTGTGGGGAAGAGTACGAGAGAAACCACAAATAGAAGAATAGAGGAAATAGAGAAGAATGAAGAAGAAGTAGTAGCAGAGGAGGGAGAGAAAGAAAGCTAGCCGATAGAGGCGAGTAAAAGAAGAAGAGGTAGAGGGGAAGAAGAGCAGAGGCGAAAGAGAAAAAAAAAAGAGAGAACAATCAAGGCTGAAAGAGAAGAGGAAAAAGAAATCCCACTGAGGCTTAGAGAAGAAGAAAAAGAAAGCAAAAGCAAAAAAGAAGCATAGGAAGAAGATAGTGTGATAGATAATGCAGCTGCGAGAGCCATTCTCTGGGAGGATGGCACCCTAGTCAGTTAACTAGGGTTCCTGGTCAGTTAACCAGGCAATGTAAGTCCCTACCAAGTACCCTAGGGGCCCCAGCAGTCTATTGGGGTTCTTGGTCTGGGACCAAGCAGGTTAGAGCCATGGCAAAGTCCCTATCATGTGGCTAGGGCCCCTATCTATCTCTAAGGCATTTTGGTCAGGGACCAAACAGTTTCTTGGTCATAAGGACCAACCGGATCCTGTGAGTAGAGACAAAGACATCTTGTTCTGGGACCATGAAAATTCTTGGTATAGGAACAAGCAGGTCCTGCAGGTGTATTCCTAATCAATTAACCAGGTGGATCTTGGTCAATTAACCAAGATGATGATGTGTGATGCCCTCCTCTCCTTGATGGTTGAGCTAGGTTGTCTCTCCTAGATGGTTGAGCTAGGTTGTCTCATCAAGGGATTGGCCATCCCTTGATGAAATCACTAACACTTGACCCTTAGGAGCAGTCAAGAGGACCAAAGGATCACATCATCCATTTTGGACCTTCCTTATATGGTGATGATGAAACTTCCAGTTATTGTATGGAACACTTAAGGACCACATACATTGAGAGAGAGAGATAAAAGTTTGGTTGTTTTTCCTTGTGGGTAAAAGGGTTGTCTTCCCAACTTCTTGTAACACCTTTGGTCTTGTGGGTAAAAGGGTTGTCTTCTCACTTTGTTGTGACACCTCTTGTTGACTTGTGGTTAACCTTGTGTCTGGTTTGGTCTTGTATTGACCTCTCCCTTGTTGTGCTAGCGCCCCCTTTTGAGTGTAGTACCTTACCCTCGTTATGATGCCTTAACATTAATTTATATTTTATTTTTAGTAACCCTCCCTAATGCTATGACGTCCTGACCCTTTGTAGAGTAATCCTATTGGAAAGTAGAACCTTCTAGGAGTCCTTAAAGGTTATAAATACAAGCCTAAGCATTCATTATGAAGTGTCTGGGAGATGAGATCTGATCTGATTGCTTATGTCTGATCTAGGGTTTGATGCATGCTTATTTTTGGGTGTCGTCTAGGGTTTCCATACTTCTCTTGATTTGGACTTCTAACAATTGATTGCCTCTCCCTCCTCCACACGTGTGAGCCATACTATTGTGTTGCACTTGTATTGAGGTTGTCGTCCCTTGTTGCTTGTCTGAGGCAACCATATCCAGTTTTAGGTGAGTGTCGTTGCTGCTGCTAACTGTTGGGAAGGTGCCATGGGTTGTTTGTTGGGATGCTCCCTGTGTCGTGGGTTGTTTGTTGGGATGCTCCCTGTGTCGTGGGTTGCCTGTTGGGATGTTTCCTGTGTCGTGGGCTGTTTGTTGGGCCACTGCATGTGCAGGGCTGTTTGAGTGGCCATTGCCTTGTGTGTTGCGATATTTGAGTGGTCGCTGCCTGTGCTAGGCTGTTTGTGTAGGTCTTTGCCTGTGTGTTGGGTTTATTGTGTAGGTCGTTGCTTGTGTTGGGTTGTTTGAGTGGGCCACTACCTATGTGGACTGTTATGTGAGTGCCCCGAGACTGTTTTTGGTTTGTTTGTGCTGCTGCTATCTTGCTAAGGTTTCCTTAAAGGCTTCCCTCCACTGTTGGACACTTGTTGGTTGTCTTGGTTAACATCTTGAGGTGGATCTTGGATGTATTGACTGCTATACCTTCTACTGTACTTGTCTAACCCTACCCTACAGCACTCTCTCTCTCTCTCTCTCAGGTATGTGATTACCCTCAGGTAAGGGTCAGTTAATTGTTCCATTTGTCGACTTGCCTCTGAGAGGCAAGATTTGCCCTGAAAGTAAATTGCGAGCATAAGGAAGGTTCAACTCGGTCCAACTCATTAGATAAGTTATCAGATCTATTGTGTTTTGTTAGTTAGATTTATTTTACTGCTGTCCTATAGTTCATGATTTTATTTCAGAAGTATTGTTCATGATTTTATTATGTATTACTGCAGTTGTTAATTTTTTATGTTTCAAACCCTAACTTTAACACAGTGATCCTTAGTGAGTGTTAAAGTTGAAAGAGATAAAAAATATATCTTTTATTGGCTAGATTTTACTACTGCTGTACTTTAACTTCAGTGTTAATTTTGTAGTTTAAATTTGCAATAAAGTACAAGTTTCTCAATTTTTATGAAAAAGCCCCAATTTCAACAGATAGAGCAAAAGAGGGTGCAGAGAAAAAAAGAGAAGAGAAAAGGGAACAGAACTTCCTATAATTATGATTGTAATATCAGATGAATGCAATACCCTGTCAGAGACCGAGACCAGGAGGGTTAGTTTCAATTTCTGTTCACTGTAAATATGATAATTTGAAGCTTTCAAGCCTGTAAAGAAAGCCTGTAAATTTTTGAGTTAATCTTAATAGAATGAATGGATAATTTTGACGGTTTCTTCTGTGCATGACTCATCATAGATGTGTTCTAAATTTCATATCTGAATTGTTTCCCTGTGGTTGTTCGAGATTGTTAGGATCTCTTGTATCGCCTTGTGAACTGAAATTTTCTGATAGAAATATTGAGCAGGTTTGAAAGTTTAAATTATGCCAGTGTTGATGTTTGTATGCTTGGACTTGTTGTGTCCTTGCCATGTTAATGGGAGTTGTTGAGGTTACAAGAAGAGGGGAGTGAAGGACCCTGTCTGCAATATCATGGTTTACTTTGTGTGTGAATGAATTGTTTGGTTCTTGAATTAAACTGATCACTCTGTGAGAAGCAGCCTTGCGGTGCTTGTGCTCAGTAGACCCTGCAAGGCTGCATCATTATTAACAGTCTCATTTAATAATTCACAATTATTCAAGTACATTGACTAAATAACTTCAGTTCTAAACTCTGGAAATTAGAACATGGTTGATGATTTAATATGACATACTAAATCTGAAATAATTATTGATTAAGTGAATCTTTAAAATTTGGAATTTATTTCATGCAACTTTATCTGTCTTATCTTTCATTACACAAGCCCTTATGTTGTCATTTATCTTATGGATCAAGGATGTAGGAGGCAATAACATTTTGAGTATCTAAATTGAAGTGTTGGCACAATTAACAAGATCTAAGTATCACACTTGTAGAAGTGATTTTCATCACTTCAATAAGTATGGAAACATTTCACACTGATTAACCTTGAGTGACTCCCTTTTTCAGAGGTTTCCTCTCAAGGAAGGACTCATCCAAGGGCCAAACTTCATAATCTAATTGAGACATAATTTTCATTGTTTGTCTCATGTGCAAGTCTTGTTCTGTAGATGTATTTTTATCATGGCAATTAACCCACTTGCTTAATCACACTTTACTTTCAAGCTTTGTGAATTTTGTTGCTATCATTTCTTTCATAAAATGATCTTGCTAAATGTTCATGGTTTGCTTTACTTTACATCATTGAGCATTTCAGTTAAAGTATATGATCTATTGTGCTATTTGATATCTTATATGATTGAATACTTTGAGAAGATTAACAATACATTAACACATCTTAACTAAGTCAACTTGTCCCTTAAGCTCTCTCTAAAACTTCTTCAAATCAAAACCTATAGGGAAGCCTTCTTTGACCTAGAGAGCTGATCTAAAACGTGGGAAATTAGCACTAAGGTGACAGTGGTGCTTTCTTTTGAAGTTGCACTTGATAGCACTAGTGGATTAGGACTTTTCCACTCAAGTGCTAAAACAAGTAGAAGCCCATTCAACTATCAAAAGTTTAGAATGAAAAATAGATGTCTTTTCAAAGAAAACATAGCCTGCATCATAAGTGGAAGTCTCAGGATGTTAGACAAAACCTTCAGCAATACAAAATGTTTAAATGAAGTGAAACAAAACAATATACAATAACTTGATAAGTTTTACAACATAAATAGAGAAGATTGATGGCTTGCATGGATTCGAAGCTAAGTTGCACGACAGGGGGAAACGGGGACGAAACAGGGAAACGGGGAAAACGCGACCCTCCAAAATTATGGAAACGGGGAAACGCGATATATATATATATATATATATATATATATATATATAACATTTAATGTTTTTAAAAGAACTGATTGTGAAACATAAATGAAAAATTATTAATCACAACTCCTAAAGGATTACATAATGCAACTAGCAATCTCCAAAAAAAAGCTTTATAAATGAGGCTAGTACATTTATTTCCAAAACAAGCCTTTATACATGAGGCTAGTACATATATATCCAAAATCAACCTTTATATATGAGGCTGGAAGTACAATGCAACATAGAAATAAAGACTCAACAGTAAAACTGAAGACTAATAGTCTTCAAGTTCAGCCTCATCACCATAATCCTCCTCAAAAATAGAGCAAGAAGCACGCTGAGTTTCAGTACGTGTATTGGAAGAAGGAAGGTCAATTCCACTTCTATGTTCCTCATTAACTCTAATAAAGCATGCTGCTCACCAAAGAAAGATGCCTGTAGATGCCCTTGCTCAAATCTGGAAGACTCTCTTGCACAAATTGCCCTCTCCAAATCTCCAAATCGGCTGCTCTCCAAATTGGTTGCTCTCCGTTTGTGTGAGGGATGAATGAACCCAACAGCAATTTATAACCTTTTTCCTTCCTAACCTAACCTTCTAGACTCTTCCTCTAATAATTAGAAACCATAATTAATAATAAAAAAATTAAAAAAAACATTTTTGGGGGGCCCACAGGCATTTTTTCCTTCGGAAAAGTGGTCGTACTAGAAACGCGTTTCCCCTGCGGAGTACAGTTTTGACCGTATGGGGATGCATTTCGAGGCCGTACGGCACACGTTTTGGGACGCCGATATGCCAGGGATGAGGGTGGGCCCCACATTTCCTGCAACATTTTCGAAGGTATGGAAGTTCTTTTACATGTTCTTGAAATAAATCGGTAAGCCACACGAAAAATGTATTTCTTGTCCATTATTCATTGCGCCGAGAGGCACTTTCTACAGCCCAAGTGGCCGAGATGTGTCATATCTGTAACGCTGAAGTGGCATATTCAGCTTCTAAAAAAATGGGGACAGTTTTTTCCTTGAAAACATCAGTTAGTTATTATAGGAAAGTTAGTTATTATAGGCAATATATGTTATCCAACTCTGTAAACCCATAAGGTTTCCATCACTTTGAAGTCTCTTTGCTGGATGATTCCACTTCTGAGTTGATCTCTATGCGAATATTTTTAAATTTCTTGCCGATCAGAAAGACTTTCAAATTGCATATGGTGAGAAGAAAATGAATGGAAAAGATTCATGATGGTATGATAAAGCAACCGAAGCTCTGAAATTCGGATGTCACAACCCAGTGAGTCAAAGGATCAGAGGATTCACTATGCTCACGAGGTGGTTCAATTGAAATCCCGGGCGGAGAAGAGTTGCCAGCAAACGAATGAAAGTGTTTCACTAACTCTCCCTCTAAAGCTTTCATGAGGTTCTTTATTAATGAATGATTTGAATAAACTCCGAATTCATTAAGGCTTGATACATGTTCACTTGAGGGGACCCACCTTTGTTAATTCATTTCATGAATACACAAAGACACAGTTTCAAAAGTTAGAAAAGTGAAAGGAAGATATGAATACTCAAAGGATTTACTCGAAGGATTCATTGCAGAAAAATGAAAGGAAGATATGAATACTCAAAGGATTCATTGCAATAATGAGATATAGGAATTTGGAAAATAATGTAACTAAAGAAGATTGGAAGTCGGCAAAATGAAGAAACTTTGGAAAATAATGTAATGAATGAAGATTAGAATTTGGCAAAATGAAGAAATTTGGGATAAAATTCCATTATTACATTCATAAAATCAAAGCATGTAAAGGCTTTTGCGGTGAAGTATATGAATAGCCTGTATCCTATTTCAAATAGGATTTTGACACCAATTTTGAGTGAGGCTTAGATTCTGGCCACAATAATAAAAAATTTAAAATTTCAGATTACAGAAATCGTTAGAAATATAACGTAATTGATGGAATTGAGAAACCTGAGCCTCAAATGAAGGAATGATTCAAATTCCTAGAAGGAGTAACTTTAACAAATCAAATTATTATTGTCTGTATATACTATATAGATTAATATTTGACGAAAATATAGCCAGTGGTTGGTCCTTAGAATCATCACATTCAGGTTAGTGGATCTTGAGTTTCATTCAGAAGACATACTGAGAAGTATTCCGTTTTAGTATGATATCAATTTGTAACAAGGCCCGGCAGATTCTGCCCATTGAGTTTCAGTAAAGATTAATTAGTATTTCGTCACTATTCTCTACAAGTTATGCTTTTGTTGTTCTTTCTATTATGTATTTTGATTGGGGATCTTACTAGAAAAAACGGAGTCAAGAGTCTTATACTGTTGGTCCTTTTGATGTCTTCATGAATGTACATACAATTTCATTTGTGGGCTCATAATAAATAAAAATCAACAGGTGTAAAAAATATATATATGCACAATTGAAATATATATATATATAACCAGCATAGATCCATCTTATCTATGCCTCTATCAAATGGCGAGAGGGATCAAATCCTTTTCAGGTGCAAACTCCTTTTGGAGTTCTAAACTTGAGGAAGAAATTGCACCTCGAGGAATTTGATCCCTCTCAGCGCTTTATAGAGCCGGAGATAAAATAGATCTATGCTGGTAACTATTGACAGGTTATGTGAACTAGTAGTTGCTTTAAGAACGGCCTAAACCAATGGCCAAAGAAATTAGCATGAGTAAAACAAGCACGAGCCAAACAGTTGAATTTCCACTCATACCATGATGGCTACATAATCAGTAATGATGTTTATCACTGAAAAAACTATTATTTGAGCAGATTTCTCCTATCAAATATAAATCAGCAAAACACATTACACAATTAATATGCAAGGAGGAGAAATTACAAAATGCATACCCAGACTCAATAAAACAGTGAAAGATCCTATAAAACATACCCAAAAACGATGAGATAGAGCCACAGCTGACATTTTAGCAGAACCCGTACACGAGATATTAGGCGTTGCTTGAACGTGTCTGCCAAGGAAATGAAGGTCCTCTGCTAATGATGCCTCTGCAGTAAGTCGAAGAGCAAGAGTAAGCTGCAAATTGTAACCCTCTTCAGTCTGTTGTGCCCAGTTCTTCTCAGACTCACCGTTCTGCCCGGTATCATCATTTTTACATCCTTCATCATAAAATGCATTGAAGAGGACAGAATCACTAACATTCACGGACACACTAGGCGAGTGGTTGGTAAGCGGAAAATCCCAAGAACGAAGACTGTCTGCAAAGCTGCTTCCACTGGATTCCCTCTGCAGTCCAGTCGATGGCGGATTATGGACTAGCCCTCCATAACTGTTACTCCCACTTGAGCTTCTCTCACCAGGCCAGGCATTAACCCTGTGGAGACCGTATTCACCAAGGATACTCACATGGTCCACGGACGAAACAGCCAGTTGCATCTGCTCGTTCACAGCAACATGCTCAGGTAGGGAATAAGAGGACTTCACCTGCTCAACCACGGCATTCTCTGTTGCGGAGTAGGTCTGCCTTCGGTAGTGGTCGATTGTGTTCCCAAGGTCTACCGAAGAGTAAGCTGGATTTCTAACATCAATTGTGGCCACACCATTCATAGAAGAAGAATAAGCCGGTATTCCGTAGTCGATTGAGATTAGATGGTCAGCCGAGCGGCATGAGGATTTCTTGTCAGAATAAAGCCCCGATCTTTTGTACAGCGGTGCCCACTCTGTATCTCTTGGAGTCTCGAGGAAGCTTTGGTTTTCAATTGGGTGTTCAACGGGAGCCCGGGCACTCCGATCATCGTAATAAAGATTTATGCTGTGCCTGTTGGATGAGAAAGAAGCACCATCTGCAGCAATAGGATTGCTAAACTCGTTAACAATTCTATCGTCGTCAATGACACAGAGTACATTCTCATATGGGATCCTGTCTGCGCTCGAATGGCGTCGGGAATGGTGATGCACTATCTGACGCGGCGGCGGTTCGAGCTGCTGTGGGCGGTAAATGTTTCGATTTTTGAATAAATCCGCAACGCAATTATGCGGGGGGCGCGTAGGAAGATCGGCGGGAACCTGGTCCAACAGTATGTACTCCGACCTACGGATTTGCGTGTCGAGGGAACCCATCGGATTGACGGCTGAGATTCTCCGAGACCGGTCGCAGCATCCTGCGCACATTCAAGCCCCAATTCACAGTCCTTTATCGAAATAAACAAATTAGATGCGGTCCAAGGCTCGATTCACCCCAAAAACACACTAACAAGTCGTCCATTTTAAACCGCCGCGGCGTAAAACTCGAACCTGGCTGCAATTTATAGCATAGTACTTTTCTGAGGCCTGAACTTCCCCTGATTTCTTCTGAACTGTCGGAAAAAATTGTGCTTCCAAAACAGAGACCGAGAATTAAAGGTTGACTTTGGAGCTCTCATTTGTCTGCAAATGCACTCGAAACAAACCTCTAAAGAGTTTCTAATTTTTTGTCTCAGCATCAAATCCTCTTCCACTCCATGGCGCTTTTACACTGCAAAAGGCATTTATTTTAAAGGTCGACATTGAAGGACATAATTCAAATTCACTTGAAACGAATCTGTGAATAAGCTTTATTTGGTTGTCTCGGCTGCCGACTTTCCTCAAATCCATGACACTTCTGCACTGCAAAAGCCGTTCAATTTAAAGGACGACATTGAAGGCTTTAATTTGTCTAGCTTCTTCTCTTGAAACAAAAATCTTGCGAAAGCTTTGATTTGTTGTTCGAGCGGACAATTTTATCCGTATCGCTACCGCTTAGAAAAGCTTTGGTTTGGTGTTCCAGTGGCCCATTTTCCAATTTTCTCCGTATCCCTGACGCTTCTTAACTGAAAGAAACCGTTGATTTTAGAGGTCGACTTTGGAGGCTTTCATTTATCAAAGTTCAAATTCACATGAAAAAAACTACCCGAAGAGTATTATTTATTTTTCCCGGCGACCAATTTTCACTGTGAAAACCGATGGTTACAAAGGTCGACATTGGAGGCTTTTATTTACCTTCTCAAGAAGCTTTAGTTTATTGTTCCAGCGGCCATTTCTTCGACTCCTAACGTTTTTGAAATGCAGAAAACAGACTGAAATTCAAACCTCGATTTCAAAGGCTCCAATTTGTCGACCGAAAGCAAAATCCCTGCGAAGCTTATAACTTTCTACAGAGGCTTTATCCACCGCTGTTAACTTCAGAACTTCAAACCAGCACTGCTGATCCATTAATTCCACGGATTCAAAGTTTGAATCGCTTGGAAACAAAGCCTCCTCCTAATCTTTATATAGCTGGGCCGACTCCTCGCATCTGTATGCTGAAAAATTCAAAAGCCCTCATGCTTCGAGCCCCTCGGAGATCATGAAATCGAATCACAAACGACAATAATATGTAATTTCGGAGAAACAAAGCAAATTGAGAACCTAAAGAAATCTAAACCAACTTTATTTCTGCCACCACGGGTATATAATGCAAGCAGCGGCCTCGTCCAATCAAGGATCCGGACCCTCGTGCTGCTGCAGCAAAGCGCTGAAGGCGGTGACCAAAATCAGGATGAGATTCGAACACGGGTCCCTGGGATTTATGACCGCGAACAACCACGGATCATACAAACAAAAACAAAACCCAGAAAGATAATTGCCAATGGCTGCCTGTAAGGCGTCACGATTCTGTACAGACCTTATTTCATGTTATTTGCCGCTCCTGGAATTGCAGAAACAATACAACTAGAGCGTTTTCTATTTGTCTCTGTACCTGTCGCCGATTTTGCCGTGGCCTGACGCAAATACGGTCCAACGGACTTTTTGCATGCCCCACGCCGTTAAACCCTCTCCTTGCTTTACGCTCACCTCGTTAAACCCTCCCCTGTTTTTTCGACACCGACGGCTTCGATCGCTGTATGCGATTTGACCCGGACTGAACGCCAAACTTCTTATGGTTATTATATTTTTTTTAAATAATGTTTTAAGTTATATCGTATTTTTGCCATTTTACGAATTATTATATATGGAAGGTATTGGTATATGTTTAGTGTTATTGTCATTTTATTCAGGGCAAGCGGTTACTTTTGTTCTCTTGTGAAACGGAACAACTAGAATCTTCAAACATGAATATAAGGGCAAAGAATGCGCAGTTTGTTTGTTTCTGTTTTGTATTAATAAATAAATGAAATTACACTGCATATGTTTTTTTAAATTGGTATAAATAAATAAATGAAATTACACTTTGCTTTATGTTTTTGTAAATTGGTATAAATAAATAAATGAAATTACACTTTGCTTTATGTTTTTTAAGCTTTTAAATTTCAAAAAAATGAACATTAATTACCTCCAAACCACCTAGCTTTTTTTATTATATATACAGTGATTAAAATAAGGAAAACTCACTTTTACTAAATTTATAATAAATATTAGAACAACTCTAATTAAGAAAACTTTGTAATGAAAATAAATGTGAACATTATAAAAATATAATAAATATTAAAACAATTTTAATTAAGAAATCTTTTTTCTGTACTAATCAAAATAAAAATTATCGCTATAAGTATGAAAACAAGTGAAATAGCAGCAAGGCTGCTTATACCTGCCTCTTAGAAATATTTTATTGTGATATTGTATATAGTTTAAAGCTAAAAGTTAAAGAAATGATGAAACATTCAAACTTGAAACAATGTATTACTTGTTGCCATGGTACTTATATTTCTATGTGAGATTACTTGTTGTTTATAGGTTGTTGCATTACTTGTTACTTCTTGTAACTGTCATTGTTTAAAAATCATAGTCTAAAGTTTGTGGTAAATGCTTTACACCAAAGTTCAAACTCCTATTCAGAAGCATGCAATAGAATTTGTATTTTTCCATGGTTTGGTCTCTAATATTTTAAAAATTAAAAAAACTTACATTTATTGTTATCGCTCAACAAGGCCTTTCTCAGGGTGTTTCCTGTAACCTTGCCTGCATAAAGATATTGCTAAATGTATAGTGTCATTTTATATGCAATATAAGGTAAGTTCGAAGAAGGGGCTACTCACCAATTTGAACAATTCGGTGAAGCTAAGTAATGGTATTTATGAAGATTTCTTTCCACCAAATACATTGAAACTCATGTTATACCATCGCTGTTGTCAAATCACAACAATTAACACCAAGTTTTGCAGCTAAGTTGCACACTTAGCTAACACGCCCTTCCACATGTGTCATGCAATGTAATTAATCACTAAATTATTGCACCTACGTTGCACACTTAGCTAATGCGACTTAGTTTTATATTGGCGGAATATAACTAATGCTCATGCTTAAAAACTATTTTATAACAAACTAATGGTGACTCTTCCTCTATTGTATTATAACCTTGTTTATAAATGTTTTCATCCTTAGCTTAGCCTCTGTATGTTGTATAGCATGATTCCTAACCTTGTTTGGCACAAAGAAATGTATTATAGTTGTTTCGCATAATTGATGCATCGTAAGTCGTTAAGGTTTATTTATAATATATGTGAGCATCATATTTAATATTTGTGTAAGTGTTCCAATGGCTTTATAGCTAAGACTGTTGGATTACTTAACACCCTTTCAACAAATAATAGTTCCATTTACAGAGATATGACACCATTTGGACACCATTTCTATTAACTCCTCATGTAGTATTTATTTAATGCATAATCATGGATATGGTTCGAGTGTTAATATAATTTATTGTTGGGGTGGAGCCCTAGCATAGTCTCTTAATGAAAATCGAGGTCAACACTTTGGTGGTGGCATATGGTAACGTTGGTTTACTAACAACCATGTCTTTGTTTTGATGGTGACTTTATGGAACTTCCACCATGTCTGCACTGCTCCATGTGATGGCATTAACTTACGCCAACCGTCAGCAGAGTGGGGACACGTGTTTAACATGCACGTTGGATTCCAAGATGGAAACTGTATTTCATTTTTTCTACCTTCCTCGATTAGGAACAATCAGGATTTCGCTTTTCAATTGTTAATGGGACTACCAAACTGATTATCGAGTTTTTCTTTGGCTCAGCCATGCCCCATCTTGTCTCTTTGGGTTTTAGTTTGTTACAGCTGGTTTGGCAACTAAGAAAGGACCCTAGTGAAAGTTTTTTTGAGAGCGTGATGTGAACTCAGAAAGGACTTACCCCTTCAGAGTTCGACTTACCTTTCTTCTGTTAGTGTTTTCTAGTTACCAATGTACAGTTGGGTTCCTCTTCTCTGCGAGGTTGTGAACACGAAGGTAG